>VXBP01002194.1:14574-28662 GCA_013400115.1 Rhinopomastus cyanomelas | reverse complement strand
GGCCCCCCGCCAGCCGGAGCCCCCCGCTCCTGGCTGGGAGGGGGGGGGCTGCCCTTGGGCTCTGGGGGCTCGGGGACGCCGGGACCGGCGCTGACCCCGCTCCCGCCGCTGTTCCACCAGAGGGAGATGGTTTATGCCTCCAGGGAGTCGTCCCCGACCCGGCGGCTCAACAACCTGTCGCCGGCCCCGCACCTGAGCTCGGGCTCCCCGCCGCCACCGGTGCTGCCGTCGGCGTCGCCGTCGCGCTCCCGCATGTCGTACGGCGGCGGCCGCCCGCCCTCATACGCCGGCAGCCCCGTGCACCACGGCGAGCGCCTGGGCGGCCTGCCCCCGGCCGCGGGCGTCTCGCCCAGCCCCAGCGCCATCCTGGAGCGCCGGGACGTGAAGCCGGACGAGGACCTGGCCGGGAAGAACGTGGTGCTGGTGAAGAACGAGGGGCTGTACGCGGACCCCTACGGCATGGTGCACGAGGGGCGCCTCAGCATCACTTCCACGCAGTCCCTGGCCGGCGTGGGCGACCCCTTCGGCTACCCGGGGGGGCTCTACAAGAGGGGCTCCGTGCGCTCCCTCAGCACCTACTCGGCGGCCGCCCTGCAGACGGAGCTGGACGACGGTCTCTACAAGCCCAGCGCCCCCCTCTACGGCGACGCCTACGGCCCCGGCCTGGGCTTCCGCATGGCCCCCTCGTCCCCGCAGAAGATGGCCGAGGGGCGCCTGGGGGACGGCCAGGGCCCCCACAGCCCCTACTCGGGACCCCCCAGCCGCTCGTCGCCCGTCCGGCAGTCCTTCCGCAAGGACTCCTGCTCCTCCGTCTTCATGGAGAGCCCCGTCAGCAAGTCCCGCAACCCCAGCGCCTCCGGAGCCCCGGAGCTCTTCCCCGGCCCTGCCGACCGCCCGCTCCCGGGCTTCGGGTCCCCGGGGCCGGCCAAGGACACGGAAACCAGGTGAGAAGGGCCCCTCAGGTGGTTCCATCCCCTCTGCTCCCCAAGACCCCTCAGGCGGTTCCATCCCCTCTGCTCCCCAAGACCCCTCAGGCGGTTCCATCCCTTCTGCTCCCCGAGACCCCTCGGGCAGCTCCATCCCTTCTGTCCCCGCAGGGAGCGGATGGAGGCAATGGAGAAGCAGATCGCCAGCCTGACGGGGCTGGTGCAGAGTGCGCTGCTCCGCGGCTCCGATGCCGAGACCCCCAGGTATGGGGCAGCCGTGGGACCCCCATCTCTGCTGTGGGGAGTGGGATGCATCCAGCTGCCCCTTCCCCAGGGGACCCCAACGCCTGTGACCCCTCCCCAAGCCCATGAGGCCAGGGGTAGCTGGTCCCTGCTCACTGCCCCCTCTCTCCCACTGCAGTGAGAAGACAGAGGCCACCAACGGCGGAACCCCCCCGTCAGCGTGTGAGTGACTGCAGATGCAGCCCCCTCCCCACAGACCCCCCTCTCCTCTGCCCCACAGCTGCTGGGAGCCTCAGGGTGGGCACAGGGGTGTCTCGGGGTGGTCACTGGGGCTCCTCAGGGTGGGCAGAGGGACACCTCTGGGTGCTGGAGAGGCCTCTCCTTGGAGCCGCAACAGGGGGCAGCACGGGTGGGGGTCACCGTGGGGATCTGCTGGACCAGAGCAGAGGGTTCCAGCTGCTGTTGCTCCCTCCCCGCAGCCGCCAGCCGCAGCGGGATGGGGACCCCGGTGCCTGCGCCCCCGCCGCCCTCGGCCACCAGCACCCCGGCGGGGCAGCCCACGGCTGTCACCCGGCTGCACATGCAGCTGCACCTGCACGACCTGCAGCAGAATGCCAGCGACCTCCGCAACCAGCTGCAGCAGCTCAAGAAGCTGCAGGTGGGTCCCGCAGAGGGGGTCCCCACATCCCCCCAGCCAGCTCCGAGCGGGGCGTCCCCATCGGGAGCGGGGGGTGCCGCGCCGGGGCCAGGGGGTACGGTCCCCATCCCGGGTGCCAGCCCGTGCCCGCCCCGCAGCTCCAGAACCAGGAGACAATGAAGACGCTGCTGCGCCGCACGGAGACGGAGCTGAGCGCCCGCGTCGGCGACACCGTGCGCAAGCACGAGGACCCGCTGCAGCGCCAGAGGACCCTGGTGGAGGAGGAGCGGCTCCGCTACCTCAACGAGGAGGAGCTCATCACCCAGCAGCTCAAGTAGGTCCCAGGGCCGGTGGCCCGGCCGCACCGGGGCGCCCCGGCAGCGCCCGGCGAGCGGTGACCCCCCGGCTCTGTGCTCGCAGCGACCTGGAGAAGTCGGTGGAGAAGATCCAGAAGGACTTTGCCCACAGCCACCGGCTGATCCCGGTGCAGGAGCTGGAGGAGAAGGCGGTGGTGCTCAAGCAGCTGGGGGAGACGCTGACGGACCTCAAGGGTGAGTTGGCGGCCCCGCCTGGGGCTGGGTGCCCGGCGGAGCCCCATCTGCACCTCCCTGCTCCAGGTGGCTCCTCACCCCTGGGGGTTGTGTGTCTGGAGCTGCCCGTGGGTTCTCCTGCCCCCCGGGGCGGGTCCCTCCTGCTCCACATCACCCGCTGGCATCGGGTCCCTGGGGTCCCAGGCGCCCAGCTCCAGAGCAGTGCTGCTGCCCACGGGGTCGTGGGGAGCGGGAGAGGCACCAGCCCAGGCTCCACCCCAGGGTGCCCTTGCTGTGGGGGTGATGGTCACGGTGCTGCTGGGGGCCATGGGGCACCCGGGCACTGCCAGCCTGGCCCCGCTGAGCCCCGGCTCTCCCACCCCAGCCCAGTTCCCCAGCCTGCAGAGCAAGATGCGGGTGGTGCTGCGGGTGGAGGTGGAGGCCGTCAAGTTCCTCAAGGAGGAGCCCAACCGCCTGGACGGGTTGCTCAAGCGCTGCAAGACGGTGACCGACACCCTGGCCCAGATCCGCAGGTGAGAGCCCAGCCCCGCGGGCACCTCAGGGGCCACCATGGCCCCTCTTCTTCATCAGCACCAGGCGAGCCCGACCCCAGAGGGCAGCGCATCCCCAGGTGGGATCCCCAGGCATCAGAGGACCTTCAGCCTTGAAGGGTCCCCAGGCAGCAGGGAACCTGAACCTTCAGCCATGAGGGCTCTCCAGCCATCAGGGCTCTGCAGCCATCAGAGAATGTGAACCCTCAGCCAGGAAGGGTTCCCAGACCCACTGACCCTTCAGCCACGGAGGGGTTCCAAGACCCCGCAGACTTTCCAGCCACAAAGGCCTCCCAGACCCACAGACCCTCCAGTCTTGAAGGGCTCCCAGACCCCACAGCCTCTCCAGTCTTGAAGGGCTCCCAGACCCACAGCCCCTCCAGCAGTGAGACAGGAGGTGCAGGAGAGCAGGGTATCTGCACTGTGGCCTGGGAGAGGCTGCAGTGGCCCCCCCAACCCCAACCCTGTGCCCCCTCCCCGCACCTCCCCTCTCTCCCTGGCAGACAAGTGGATGAGGGCATGTGGACCCCCCCCGGCACCCTCAGCCAGTCCCCCAAGAAGGTGGCCCCCGAGACAGACTTCAGCAAAGGACTGGAGCTGGAGATGCCCACCAGCCCCCCCATGAACCTCCACCACCTGACGTCCGTCACCGACAGCCTGGGCTTTGGGCACAGCCCCCCCCCGGGCCAGAGCCACCCCTCCAAGAGCAATAACCCAACCCGGGCCGCGCCGGAGATGGTCCCAGCCAAGACCCAGACGGGGCCGGATGCCCCCGGCAAGAAGAGCGCGGACAAGGCTGTGTCCGTGGAGGTGAGAGCCGGTGCCGGGGCGTCCGCGGCTCTGCCCGGGGGTCGGGGGCTCGGGGACGGGCACGGGGTGGCCCGGGGCCACTGGGCTCAGGGCGGACGCGACGGCTCCTCCTGCCCCGGTCCCGTGGATGCTGACCCGGGAATTCCCTGCGACTCCCAGCTCAGACTGGGGGTGGGAACTGGGTCCCTGCTCCTCCTGCAGCTCCTCGGGCTGGGAGCCCGTGGGGTGCCCACAGGGCGGCAGAGCCTTGACGGGCACTTTGGGGGAGGGCGTGACCTCGGGCAAGGGGCCGCCGCCAGCCACCCTGGGCGCGGCCGGGGGTTGAGCGGGCGCCGGGTGCCCCTCGCAGGCTGCGGAGCGGGACTGGGAGGAGAAACGGGCGGCGCTGGCCCAGTACAGCGCCAAGGACATCAACCGCCTGCTGGAGGAGACGCAGGCAGAGCTCATGAAGGCCATCCCCGACCTGGACTTCGCCGCCAAGCACAAGCCGGCCGCCGGCGGCAGCGCCGCCTCCACCCCCGAGCACAAGCCCTCCAAGCCGCAGCCCAAGGCTGGCGGCAAAGGGGACCCCAACGGCCGCAGGGGCTCAGGTAGGTGCCATCTGTCTCAGGACGGGGGCGGGGAGGGTGCCCCATCCCAGGTGCCCCCTCCTGGGCGCCCTGTCCCAGGTGCCCCATCCCGGGTGTCCCATCCGGGGTGCCCCATCCTGGGCACACCATCCTGGGTGCCCCACCCTGGGTGCCCCATCCCGGGCACCCTATCCTGGGTGCCATCACCAGCGGGTCTCTCCTGGTGTCTCCTCCCAAGGGGTTTGTGCTGATCCCAGTGGGGAAACTCAAACACAAACGGGGTCATTCTCAGGGGGCTGGAGCCTCTCAGACCTGGGGATGGGCTGAGGGAGCTGGGGCTGTTCAGCTGGAGGGGAGAAGGCTCCAGGGGGACCTTACAGTGACCTTCCAACCCCTGAAAAGGGCTGTCAGAGGGCTGGGGAAGGCTGCTCATGAGGTGTCAGGGAGCAACATGATGGGGGGTCCTGGTGTGAGGCTGGAGAAGGGCAGAGTGAGGCTGAACGGGAGGAGAAAGCTCTGGGACCTGAGGGTGGGGGTCCCTGGAGCAGGCTGCCCAGAGAGGGGGTGGAGGCTCCATCCCTGGAGCCATCCAAGGTCAGGTTTGTCTGGGGGGTTCTGGGCACCCTGGGCTGGGGGTGCCCTTTGGGGGTCCCTCCCAACCCAGCCCAGTCTGCGGTTCCGTGATTCTATGTCAGAGTCACCCCAGGACTTTGATCCCAACTGGCCGAGGGGGCTCGGGTGGGGAGAAGGAGGCAGCAGGACCATGGAGAACCTGCAGAACTCAGCCCCGTTGGTCCTGCTGATCCGGGGGTTGGTCAGAGGGTGACAGTTCCACCGGCCCAGGGTCCTGCTGCTTGGGGGGCCCAAGAACTGTTCAGCCTGAAGCCCTCCCTTCAGTCCATCCTGTGCTCAGGCTCCACCGGGGGTCTCTCCAGGCTGGTCCTCATCACTCACAATTCTCTTCACCGTGAGCTGCCCCTCAGCATCTCCTTGCGCTGTGCTGGGGGGCGACGTGACTGAGGTGGCTCTGCATGAGGGTCTCAGGCCCCTGCTTTAGGTGGGATTCCCCAGGGCCACTAAGTCCCCGCAGGGGGCAGCTCCTGAGAGCCCAGAGCAGTAGCCAGCTCGCTAGCAGGGGGCAGGAGCTGGTTAAAGAGAAGAGGAGGAGAGGAAACAGGACCTCTGCCCCCCCTTTTCCCCTCCCTCGACATGAAATGGCTGCTGCCGCTGGGGGAGAGACGGAGAGAGCCGAGGGCTGGGGAGAGCCGAGGGCTGGGGAGAGCCGAGGGCTGGGGAGAGCCGAGGGCTGGGGGGAGCCGCGGGCGNGGAGAGCCGAGGGCTGGGGAGAGCCGAGGGCTGGGGAGAGCCGAGGGCTGGGGAGAGCCGAGGGCTGGGGAGAGCCGAGGGCTGGGTTGTCCTTCACTGGGTCCGCGCGGCAGGAGAGGGCCGCTCCGTGACCGTAGAGTGATGGGAAGGGGTGTCCGGCCGGCCGTGCCCGTGGGTCCTGTCACGTCAAAGGGGCCAGGAGTCAACCCGCAGCCCCCCTTTAGAGCAGTTTGAGGCCACTCCCGGGCCCTCAGCCGTCGGGCAATGAGCAGGCGCCTTGCTGGCTCCCCCGAAGCCAGAGCCGTGTCGGGTAGAGCAGCTGCCTGCTGTAGACCTCTTCTCACTCCTGGGGACGGTGGTGCCGCCCCGGGGTGTCGGACGAGAGGGGCAGGGAAAGGTCTCGTGCCCTCACAGCATCGTTTGTGCCCAGACGAGCTGACGGTGCCGCGGTACCGCACCGAGAAACCCTCCAAGTCGCCCCCGCCGCCCCCTCCTCGCCGCAGCTTCCCCTCGTCCCACGGCCTGACCACCACCCGCAGCGGCGAGGTCATCGTCACCAGCAAGAAGGAGCCCGGCTTCATGAAGGTAGGGAGCCGGCGGTGGGGCTGTGGGGAGCGTGGGACCAGCCCCGTCTCGTGGAGCCCCCCAACCCCTCACGGTGCCGCTCCCCTCACCCCCGCTGCAGAAGGCGGAGTCGGAGGAGCTGGAGACCCAGAAGCCGCAGGTGAAGCTGAGACGGACGGTGTCGGAGGTGGTCCGACCCGCGTCCACCCCTCCCATCATCGCGTCGGCCATCAAGGACGACGACGACGAGGACCGGATCATCGCGGAGCTGGAGGTGAGCAGGGGAGGGGCTGCGGGAGGCCCCAGCTCCCCCGCACCGGGCTCGGGGACCGGGGCTGCTGGGGGATGGCGGAGGAGGAGGAGGCTGAGAGGAGACCTCCTGGTCCTTCCCAGCTCCAAGGCAGGAGGCTGAAGGGAGGCCGGGACTGGCCTCTTCCCCCCCAGTAACTGGAGGAAATGGCCACCAGTTGCCCCGGGGGGGGGAGGTCAGACTGGAAATGAGGGGAAAGGGAAAGAGCAGGGAAATCCTGGAACAGGCTGCCCGGGGCAGTGGGGGAGTCCCCACCCCTGGAGGGGTCTCAGAGGCAGCAGATGTGGCCCTGGGGGACAGGGTCTGGTGTTCTGGGGGTGCTGGAGTGAAGGCTGGACCTGAGGGTCTTGGAGGTCCTCTCCAGCCTCAGCGATTCGGGATGGAGTGGGGCAGTGCCCACCCGCCCCGGCTGCTGTGGGGAGCGTCTCGGCGTCGGGGCTGGGGGGCTGGCTCCTGCACCGCTCCCCTCCAGCATCTCTGGTGCCCCAGCAGCAGCAGCAGGGACGGGCCATGCTGGGCCCCTCGCCGGGCCGGGCTCCTCCTCGGCACCTCCACCCGGTCCTGGACGCCGACCCCGTTTGCTCCTTGGGCTCTGCAGCCGGAGGGTCACCGGGGTCTCAAGCCCTGCAGAGACCCCCCTCGCGACGCCCTCCTCCGGCTCCGAGCCGACCCGGGCTGGCAGTGCCCTCTGTCCTCCCCTCGAGGTGCCCGCAGACGGCTGCTCCCCGCGCTGGCCACAGGGCAGCGGCCGCAGAGGGACGGGGCTGGCGAGCCCAGCCCAAGGCTCCCCCACAGCTCCTGGGGTGACCCCGCGAGGCTCCCGCAGGCTCCTCTCCCTCCAACCCGCCCGTGTTTGACTCCCCAGGTGTTTCAGAGAAGCTCAGGCTCCCCTTTCCCTCCCAAGCTCCGCTCGGAGCGGCGAGCGGCTCCCGTCTCCCCTGGGCTCGCAGACTTGTGGCCCAACGGAGCCCCCGCCGTGGCCCAAGGATGGAAGGTAACGGCGAGTGCTCCCTCCTTCCTCTCCCTCCTGGGGCTGCACTTCCACCACCTCCTCTCCTGCCTCTCTTCGACTCACCAGTGCTTCTCCTCCTCTCTGGTCTAACAACCTAACGGCTTCTCTCCCTCCACCCCTGGCTCCCCGGCGCCGCCACGGCGGGCACGGGACCCCAACACTAACCGGGCAGCGGCACCGCGGGGGCTCCCAGTGCTCCCAGAGCCTGCCGGGGACACCGGGGTGGGAGGAAGGAGCCGGGAATGGGGAGGGGTGGCTGCTCTCACGCTGCTGCACTGGGTGCCCGGGGAGGGTGGCACCGGGAGGGCAGTGCATGCAGTGCCCGGCTCCACACGCATGATGCCGGCAGAAGGGGAAGGGATGGAGCCTGGTGGCTGCTGGCACCTGCCTGGCTTTGGTGCCATCAGCCCTGGCGGTTGCCCTGGCTCCACCCCAGAGCTCCTGCTCCAAGGTGGAGAGAGCAGGAAGGAGGGAAGGTCCCGGGAGAGGGGATGGGATGGAGCAGGGGATGCCCAGGGTGGAGGAGCCGGGGGGCAAAGGTGCTGCGGGGCCCCCCACCAGAGACCGAAGGGAGCTCTGCCTCACGCAGGGCAGTGGAACTGCTGGGGGGCATCGGGGTGATGCCACTAGGGTCCCACTGGGTCCCTCCCTGCAGCACCAGGGCTGCCCCGGAGCAGCAGCTCCTGTCCCTGTGGACGAGGACCCCCTCCCCAGCACCCAGATGGCTCCAGCCCTGCACCCAAAGCTCCGTCCCAGCACTCGTGGCTGCCCCGGGTGCTGCTCAGCCCCCCAGGGAGGGGGCACGAGCAGGACAGGCGATGCCAGGGCACAGGTCCCCACCACCCATCCTGTGCCCCCTCTGCCACAAGGCAACGATGCCAGTGCCAGCAGCACAGGGAGCCTTGCAGAGGCTGCAGCCCCCCCCAGCAGGGTCAGGTGTGGGGCAGGGGCACCTCTTCTGCTCCAGCAGCCCCCCAACTGCCCTTCCCTCCCCTCCCAGGAGGGCACCACTGGCTCTGCTCCCTGGGCACTGCCAGGGCTTGTTGCATCTCCCTGGGCTCTGACAGGGCTGGGAGGAAGGATGGGGGGTTCTAGGTGCCTTTTGCTGTGGTGGCTGGTCCCCTGCCACCAGCTCTGCTGGGAGCAGCCCCCGAGGGCTGGTCCCTGCTCTTGCACCAGTGCTGTATCAGTTCACACCAGTATGGGAGGAATCTCCACTGTTACCAGTGACACCAACCCATTTCTTACTGAAGCCCCTCAAATGAGGGCCGAAAGCTCCTTCAGCCCAGGAGCAACCCAGCCCCAGCCCCTGCTGTGGGTACTGGTGGGACCTCAGGGCTGGGCAGGAGAGAGCCCAGCGTCTCCCTCCCCACCCCGGGCCGTCGGCACTGGGGAGCCCAGCAGTGCGCTGGGGTCTCGTAGGGTCCCCGACAGCTCCCCGCTGCCTCCCGCCGGCTCTTAATCTGTCTGACTTCTCTACCTAGGAGGCAGCAGCCCTGGCAGCCCCGGGGAGTAGAGCCTTCTCCCTCCCGCAGATTGTGCTCACCGAGTGGGTGTCGGAGCCGCCGTCCCCCGAAGCCGAAGCCGAGGTGCGGGTGGGCTGCTGGGAGCACTGGGACGCAGCCGGCAGCACTGGAGCCCAAGGGGGACCCGCGCCCGAGCCGGGAAGGAGGTGCCACCCGTCTCCTGGCAGCCCCAAAAAGCCTCTGGGGCAGCCCCCAGCCTCGAGCCTGCAGTCCCCCAGCCTGTCCCCTGCAGCAGCAGAGACCTGGAGGTTGCCAGTAGCAGCCAGCAAAGGGCCAGTAGCGGCCAGCAAGGGGCCAACAGTGGCCGTCAAGGGGCCAGCGCCCTCCAAGCTCAGGCAGGGAGAAGCAGAAGATGCTCTCAAGGCAGGTGGCCCCAAGGTTGTCACCCCTGAAGGCTGTTGGGGTCCCCTGGCTGCGCAGCCCGGCTGTCCCCGAGGGGAAGCCCCCGGTCCTGGAGCTGATGAGGTGGCCCTTCCCCGCTCCAGCACCGTCCCCCCGTCCCCCTGGGATGGGGACCCCTCAGGAGGAGCCTCGCTCCCCCACGGAGATGCAGCCGGGGCTCCGCGGGAGGATGGCTCCCCCGCCCCAGTCCTCCCAGTGCCAAGCCCCAGGGCGTTCCCAGCCCCGCGGGGAAGCGGGTGGCCCCGGGCCGGACAGCCCCAGGAACAGGTCGCCGCCGCCTCGAGGCCGCGAGCGGCACCAGCTGGCCCGGGGGGCGCCGGGGGGCGGCCGGCGGAGGGGCTCTGCGGAGGGCAGGCGGCCCTTCCCCGCTCCGTGCCCCCGCGCAGCCGGGAGATCTACGACGGCACCTGCCAGCGCCTGGACAGCCTGGAGGAGACCATCCGCGAGCTGGAGCTGGCCATCGGCGCCATCGGCGACCGCCCCGCGGCGGAGCTGGCCCCCCGGGAGCCCGCGGGGCTGCGGGACCTCGGCCGCGGCAGCCGCGACGCTGGGACGGCCCTGGACCTCAGCCGAGCCACGGAGGAAGCCCCGCGGGGGGGTCCCTCTCCAAGCAAAGCCCGGCCTCCGCTGCTCCCCAAGCCGCAGCTGCCCCTGGCCACGGCGCAGGTTTATGTCCTCCCCCCGCTCTGCCCCGGCCTCTGCTGCCTCTCTCCTCCGCCTCTGCCTGCCCCCTCCTCTGTGACTGCACCTGCGAGCGGAGCCGCGGGGGACCAGCCGCCGCCTCCTGCCCCTCTCCCTGTCCGGAGGGTTTGGGAAGCGGAGCTGGCACCCAGCAGGCAGGAGGTGCCTGGTGGTGCCACCCATCGGGTGCCCATCCCTGGCGGGGCAGAGCCCTGCGTTAGAGCCTGCATGTCCCCGTCCCGGTGGGATCTGGGGCTGAGGATGCTGCCCTAGAGGCTGGATGTCCCCGTCCCGATGGGATCTGGGGCTGAGGATGCGGCTCGGGGCTGGCGAGGAGCAGCCCGTGGGGCTGGGTTTGCATCTGACCAACTTAACCAGGAGCCTGGCAGATGTTTCTCCTGGTTAACCCGCAGCCGGGGCTCCCCAGAGCCTCCCTGAGTGGTTGCTGCTGGGATCTGCTGGGATGAAGAGCTGCGAAAAGGGGGCCCCCGGGGCTCTGGGGAAGGCGGGAGCCGGGTTCGCTGGTGCCGCGGGGTACAGGGACCCCCATCCCACCTGTGGGGCCACAGACCAGGGCTGGCTACGACAACCTGTTGCTCCGCTCCCCGGTGCCAGGGCACCTCTGCACAGCCCTGGGCACCACTGGCACCGCCAGCTTTGCTGCTGCGGGACCAGCCCGGGGCCGGGAGGGGGGCTGGGGTGCCCAGGCAGGGAGGGGAAGTCCAGTCCCTGATGCTCCTGTGGCAGGGGGCACCGTGTTGGGGGCCCTGGGCATCGCTGCCCTCACTGCGGGTCTCCACCCGCCCTCAGCGCGAGGCTCCCAGCCCTCTGCGTCCCCACGGCCGCCGTCTCCACCGGGACTCTGCTTCTGCCTGTCGCCGCCTCTCGGTGCCCCCCACCTTGCCGGGGTGCCCTGCTCTGCCCTCGCTCCCCCTCTCTCTGCGTGCAGACCCTCACTCCCTGTTTCCTTGCAGCCATCGGGAAGTTTCTGAGCCCGGCCTGGGGAGCCGGCAACCTCATCCCTCCCTGCCGTTGCCACCACGAGCCGGGCACTGGCAGTGCCCAGCGGTGGGGGTGGTGCCTACCGGGTTTGACCCTTCCCCCCCGTTCTCTGTCCCCGCAGAGCGGCGGCGTCTCCATCCCGGCCATGAAGGTGGTGACCCCGGCATCGCGGCTCAAGCAGGGCCAGCAGGGCCAGCAGGGCAGCCCCGACAAGCCCAAGCACCTCAAGCAGCGGGTGGAGTACGGCCGCGTCCCGGGGCAGCAGCAGGTAGGGCCCTGCCCCCGGCGCCTCCTCGCTGCCCCGTACTGTGGGGCGGCCAGGGGAGACGCTGGGGGGTCCCGTGGCTCCCACGGCCTTGGTGGGGTGTGGCGACCCTGCTGCTGAGGGACCCCACTAGTGCATGACCCTGCTGCTGAGTGACCCTGCTGTTGGGTGACCCCACTATTGGTGACCCCACTGTTGAATGACCCCACTGCTGGGTGACCCCACCATTGGGTGACCCAAATCCCCACTGTTGAGTGACCCCACCATTGGGTGACCCAAATCACAGTATCACAGTATCACAGTATTATCAAGGTTGGAAGAGACCTCATAGATCATCAAGTCCAACCTGTCACCGCAGAGCTCAAGGCTAGACCATGGCACCAAGTGCCACGTCCAATCCTGCCTTGAACAGCTCCAGAGATGGCGACTCCACCACCTCCCTGGGCAGGCCATTCCAGTGGCCAATGACTCTCTCGGTGAAGAACTTTCTCCTCACCTCAAGCCTAAATTTCCCCTGGCGCAGCTTGAGGCTGTGTCCTCTTGTTCTGGTGCTGGCTGCCTGAGAGAAGAGAGCAACCTCCTCCTGGCCACAACCACCCCTCAGGTAGTTGTAGACAGCAAGAAGGTCACCCCTGAGCCTCCTCTTCTCAAGGCTAAACAATCCCAGCTCCCTCAGCCTCTCCTCATAGGGCTTGTGCTCAAGGCCTCTCACCAGCCTCGTTGCCCTTCTCTGGACACGCTCAAGCACCTCAATGTCCTTCCTAAATTGAGGGGCCCAGAACTGGACACAGTACTCAAGGTGCGGCCTAACCAGTGCAGAGTACAGGGGCAGAATGACCTCCCTGCTCCTGCTGGCCACAGCATTCCTGGTGCAGGCCAGGATGCCATTGGCCCTCTTGGCCACCTGGGCAAATCCCCACTGTTGAGTGACCCCACTGTTGGGCTTCACTCTCCTGCTGCTGGGGGCACCCACCCTGTCCCAGGAGGGTTTGGAGAGGCAGGACCCCCCACACCCTGGGAAGGGGGGGGTCCCACAGGCAGGGTGATGGGAGCCAGGGGGAACCCACCAGGATGGGGGTGTGCAGAGCAGCTGGAAGAGGAGCACTTTGGGCTGGGGTGGGCTAGGATGAAGTAGGATGGACTGGGCTGGGATGGGATGGGATGGTGTCTGTGCCCCCTCCAGCCCAGCACCCACCCTGGGTGGGGGATGAGCAGTGGGAGATGCTCCCCCCTCTTCCCACTGACCCCCCAGTGCTGGTGGTGGCTCCCCAGCTTGCCCAGACCCTGGGCAAGGGGACTGCAGCTGGTTCAGTGCCCTCCACCCCTGCCTCCCACCTCCTGTCCCCCACCCCAGCCCTCCCCTCCCGCTCCTGTGCCCCTTCCCCAGGAGGGTTCACCCCATCCTCTCCTCCCCACTCGCTTGTCTTGACCCCCATCCCTGGGCCTCCCAGTAAAGACCAGTTTGCCCAGTCTGGAGGATCCCCACAGCCTGGCAGACAAACCAAAGGCTTTTTCCCAGCAACCTGGAGCTGGATTTGGGGGGGATCCATGCAGTTTGGGGGGGGGCGCAACAGGGTGCAGCCCCCTACATTCCCCCCCACCCTTGGCTGCTCCATCCCTGGGCCAGAGCCCTCCTGGCAGCCCCTGGGGTGTTGCCAGAGCAGTGACGGGGGTCTGTCAGCAAGGTTGGGATCTCCCTACCAGCACCCCCCTCCAACATATAGGGGTGCTTGTAGGTCTTCACACCCCACAGAACTAGGGGCAGTTGAGGGTCCCCTCTGCTGCTTCCCTCCAGGGCTGCCCCATGGGCTGTGCCAGGAGCCCCAAAGGGTTGAGAGGCAGCTCCCCCAGCCCGGGGCAACCACCAGGACCCCCTCACTGGTGCCCCCCCCACCAGCATGGCCCTGGCTGCCCAGTGCCACCCCACCCTGGGGCACCCTTCCTGGCACCCCTTGGACCAGCTCTGGCATGGAGAGGGTTGACTCCCACCCATGCTGGGGGCACTGGCACCTCTCAGTGGCACTGGGGTTGGCTGGGGGTGCCTGTGCTCTGTGGGTCAGACCCTCTGGGTGCTGTGGCCCAATGGACGCTGTGCCCCGCTGGGTGCTGTAGTCCAGTGGGTGCTGTGCCCCGCTGGGTGCTGTAGTCCAGTGGGTGCTTTAGCCCAATGGGTGCTGTGCCCCGCTGGGTGCTGTAGTCCAGTGGGTGCTGTGCCCCGCTGGGTGCTGTAGTCCAGTGGGTGCTTTAGCCCAATGGGTGCTTTAGCCCAATGGGTGCTGTGCCCCGCTGGGTGCTGTTGTCCAGTGGGTGCTGTGCCCCGCTGGGTGCTGTAGTCCAGTGGGTGCTTTAGCCCAATGGGTGCTTTAGCCCAATGGGTGCTGTGCCCCGCTGGGTGCTGTAGTCCAGTGGGTGCTGTGGCCCAATGGGTGCTTTAGCCCAATGGGTGCTGTGCCCCGCTGGGTGCTGTAGTCCAGTGGGTGCTTTAGCCCAATGGGTGCTGTGCCCTGCTGGGTGCCCACTCTAACACTGCCCCTTCTTGTCCCCCTTGCCTTTGCCCCGGCCCCCTCTCCTCCGTGTGTCCGTGTGGTCTGACTCCTCTTCCTGCTGCTCCTCTTCCTCCCTGGAGACCCCCCAGTGACGGGTTGGGACCAGTGTGCCCCCTGCCCTCTGCGGTGGCCCTTCTCCAGCTGCTTCTCCCTCAGTGCGGCTGCTCCTCCGGGGCTCCAGCAGCTTC
>VXBP01002193.1:0-39758 GCA_013400115.1 Rhinopomastus cyanomelas | reverse complement strand
AACCCTTAACATCCTATGATCCTATGATTCTATGACACCTTGTGCGTGGATTTTTCTTGCCTTTTCTAACAAAACACACACATGCATATCACAGAACCATCTGGTTTGGAAAAGCCCACTAAGATCACTGTGTCCAATCATTAACCTAACAGTGACTAGCCCCATATCCTTCAGTGCCAGTGCCATACATAACCCATACCTTCATGGATGGGGACCCCACCACTTTCCTGGGCAAGCAATTCTAATGCCAAAGAACCCTTTCAGTAAAGGGATTTTCCCCAATGTCTAATCTAAACTTCCCTTCGCACAACTTAATGCCATTTCTTGTCCTAACACTTGTTACTGTATAGAACAGATAGATTGCCATATCTCTACAACTTCCTTTCAGGTAGTTGCAGACAGCAATAAGGTCTTCCCTTAGCCCCCTTTTCTCTGGATTAAACAACCCTCAGCCACTTCTCATAAGACTTATTCTCCAGCCTCCTCACCAGCTTCATTGCCCTCTTTCAGACAGCTCTAGTACCTTAAAGTCCTTTTTGTAGTGAGGGGCCCAAAACCAGAACACAATACTCAAGATACAGCTTTACCAGTGCTCAGCACAGGGGCAGAATTACTTCTCTGGACCTACTAGTGACACTATTCCTGATGCAGGCCAGGATACCATCTTTGCCACTTGGGCACACTGCCAGCTCACATTTAACCAGCTGCCAATACCCCCAGGTCCTTGTCTGCTGAGCAACTACCCAGCCGCTCTTCCCCAAGCTTGGAGAGCTGCTGGGAGTTGATGTGAAGAACCCAGAAGTTGGACTGTCTTAAACTCATGCAGTTAGTCTTGGCCCATCTATCTAGTCAGTCTGGATCTCACTACAAGGCCTCTCTACCCTCAAGCAGATCAACACTTCCACCCACCTTAGTGTCATCTACAAACTACTGATAATCTCAGACAGGTCATTGCTAAAGATTATTTATCCATATAGCTAAACATATATATATGTGCATAAGATGGGCTACAGGAGATTTCTTCTGGGACTGAAACCCAAGTTCAGTGGACAGATTGCCCAAGCATGCTGATGGCAGCTGACCCATTTTTTCCATCCAAATGGAGGTGGGAATTTGGAGTCTGACCTGCATATCCAACTACACAAAAAAAAGTGAGTGTTGAAGTGTTATTAGAACAAAGGTCTTCTGTTGATAAAAACAAATGTTGAACCCTGAAGTGATCAGAACAAAAAAGTATGAAAGGAATTCCAGCAGTCAGTGACCTGTGGTGGGGTTTTTCATACAATAGTTAGATCTCATTTAAAGCTGCACATTCTTTGATGCACTTGAAAAATAAATACCAAGAAAGTTTAGAAGACAGCAGCAAAAAAATGTTCAAGGCTGTGGGGGAAGAAGCCCTCAGGATATGCAGACAGATTACAAGAAGGCAGCATGTTCATTTGAGCAAAGAAGAGATTGATGGTAGGTGTGACTGTCTACAGATATATAAAAGGGTACATAAACAGCAAAAGGATCAATTGTTCTCGTTAACCAAAGACAACACAAGAGAACTGAGTTGGCTTAGCTGCAGGAAGGGTATTTTAAGTGAAGCATTTGGGAGAAAGCAATAGGTTTAAAAACGGATAAGCAGGAATGCAAAAGTTCATTGAAAGGCTGTGGTTTAGGCTGCAGTTTAGGCTTGACAGCCACCTATTGAGACTAGTTTGCAAATAAATGTTTTGGAATGAAAAATGGCCAAGATGTCCCACTATGTATGGCTTTCTAACAACATGCACTTGAACTCACTCCATTGTTTGCTGCATCAATTGCTGCTTTAAGAAGAAATTCAGGGCTTTTAAGACTGAAATTGAAGGGAAGGCTAATTTTAAATAATAGGGGAAAAGTCCCAATCACAGTAAATGGTAGAATTAATATGGAGGTCTCAAAAACATCAGCAGGTCTACTGCAGAGAAAGTCTGTTCTTCTGAATCTGTACCATATCAGATGTACAAAGCAGAGGTCCAGCATTCACAAAGCACCTAAGTATAGCCTATCAGTCACCGTGTTAAAACACTGAACTACACCTCAGCTTTCAAATTATTAAAAAGCTGTATTACTAGGATCAGAAACATTGCCAACGTCAAAAGTGCCTACTCAAAACCATGCTCCTTATTTGCACTTAACACAGAAAACTATCAGACAATCTGAAAGTTCCCATGCTGGTCTTTTCAGCCGCTTGGCTTCCCTGTCAGCAGCAAAGAGGTTAAACATTTTCACTCAGTGATTGGTTGGGTTTTGCTGGGTTTTTCCACAAATGCTCCAAGTAAGCTAGGAAGAGTGAAGAATGTGTCAATACTGAGTTGCTGTTCAAGTAGTTTTTCTAGAAACCTACTTTCACCTCAGAGGCTGCATTAACTATATATTAAATCCAATTACAAACCCATCATCTACAAATAAAGACGGCTGCTTGCATTCTCCAGCATTTGCCTAGTGATAAGATCAGGAAGTATTGTCACCTGCATCTGTAGCTCTTTGTTCAACCAGGCAACATAGAGATTCTCCAACTGCAGAAGCAGTGCTCAAACCATGTAAGCATACATTACACGAGAAAGGGTAAAAGACCTCACGGCTCCTACTGATTTCGTTTAGAATTCACAAATGCTCAGATCTGCTAGAGATGCCTTTGAAAACCCATAAGAAAATCTTCACATGTTTTTAGTGAAACTTGAAGCCTTAATGCAGACCTTGAGCTGTTTTGTACAGCTGTTTTCAACAGCGTGTCAGTTAAACTCCTCAAAAGTCAGATGGATTTTTAAGAGGCCTTAGAAGTTCCATATGTATGTATACATATGTAAAGAAATGATTCAATGCAATAGTCACCACTAAGAGCAACAAAACAGAAAAAAATAGTGTTGTCTGGACACAAAATGACTGAAAGTATTTTATACAGCTAGATTGCTTTCCTCCTTTGTTGCTCTAATTGTTCACTTCCACCCTGCCTCCCCTCTTTTCTTTGCTTCCTACGGTTTATTAATACTATTACATCACCCAGCCACCTTTTATGAAGGAAGTGATGAACCTACATGCACCTTCCCATTCTTTTGCCCAGAGACACCTGCATGTCTCCTCCTCTCAGCTTTTGTTTCAGTCATCTCCACAGCACTTCTCCAACAGGCTTTCCTTTGCTAAAAGCTCTGGAGATTATTCATAGAAGAATCAGAAAAGCATTAGAGTGAAATGATAAACATCTTAATAAAGGTAACAGATCTCTGGCACCTTCTTCTATATTGAAGAAAGAATCTAAATAAAGGTGGGGAGTGTCCTGAAGAGAACAATCACTATGATCAGCATACAGTGCTGTAACATGACAGGATGCAGATTCTTTGGAATTATTAAAGATGGCACAGGAACATACTTGCTCTCCCACCACCATTCCCCACCAGAGCTATTTCATCACCTCTACTGAGAATCAGACAGGATTTTATGTCAGTTTTATTTAATAGGTTTACATTCACAAAACTGCACAAAGGGAAACAGAGGATATGTCATCCATAGGTGGTTAAACATCTCTGCTGAGGAAACTGCCTTCAGAAAATGAGTAGAAAAAGTTTTCATCAATAAGACACAAAGGTAAGGGGCTGCCTATATCTATCTTTGAGCTGCCATTGATGTTCCCCTTGATAAATATGTTGTTCATAGATAATCAGTCATCTGAAAGATACTTTCTAAGTAACCAGTAAACCTGTGGCGTAATTGCTTATCAATAATAGTTTGTTGTGTCTAGGGTGAGCACAGATGAAGCAGGGAATCTTGCAAACTGAAAACAAAGGTACACCGTCTCCTTCTGATGCAGAACAGAAATTCTAATTAACTACTACAATAACAAAGGTACAGTTAGTGATAAAGTAGGTGGAGTGCACAGCATCTTGTTAGTAGTGTGTTTTTATACACAGCAATCAATAAACAAGGCCACACATATTCCAAACAAACAGCAGAAACAAGTTCAACAGGTGCTTCAAAAAAATGTTTTTTCTAAATCTTGGTGTTACAGAAGCACAAATTAGGAGAGCTGTAGGGGATTGGAAGCTTTCCCACACACAGACTGATGATGCTACAAGCATCCATATACAGGAAGACAAATTTACAACGTGTGACTGGCAGCACTGCCATTTTTGTCCCATTTCTCTGGACACAGCCAGCAGCAGATACACCTGGCAAGAAGCTTTCCTATGAAGCAGCCACAAAAGGGTTTGATGTATGTTCATTACTACTGGAATGCACAAGAAGCCCATTTATCCTTATGGTTCCATAATTCGGTACCTTTGTGCACCCAACACAGCACTTCATCTTCACCTCCTGCTCACAGGTCCCTAGATACATATTAAACAGTTCCTCATCACCATGTAAAGCAAACCCCAGAATCTCAGCTGTGCCAGCTCTAGAGAGATTGTTCAAGCTATGGACAGCTATGGACACCCTAATAAGTACCTTCCCACCTTCATTCAAGCATGAAAGCTACCTAGGCTAGATCAAATGAAGCTGCTCCAAGGATAATCCTTTATATCCAAAGTGTGCTGCCTGAGTAACAAAACCAGACAGGTTTTCAAGAAGCATCTTACTCTCATCTTACTGCATCTTTAGAGGGAAGACAACAGTCATCAGATTGTCTCTGTAATCCCATAAGATATCTTTGGGAAGGCCATTTTCAGCCTTTAAATATTTTTGCAGATTCTTTTTCCAAATCCCTTCCAATTATCAACTACTTCAATGAACTGTAGTCTCTGATATAACTTAAGGCACTAACTTCGGTTTCACTGGTGCTTCTTTCCCACTCCACACTGAATGATGACTGAACACACTGCGCTTCAACATGGCTAGTAGTTAGGCAATCCAAAAGATCCCATTTCATTCCTACAGAATAAGGATCTGACACAGACAGCAAAGACAACGTGAACCAGACAACAGCACAAGTAGATGAGAAGCTTCCTTTGAAAGAGAGCTGAACTCCAGAATTCTTTGTTTCCTTTTCATGACCACTTCCCATTTCTCACAGAGCTGTTATCACAGCAGGATCGTGATAACCACATCCTTACCAATAACCATCAAAATTCAGTAGCAGGAGAAACTGTGGAGGAAACAGCAGTGTGATTCTACCAATATTTTAGCTAAGTCCTGAGGGCCTGTTACTAGATTCATGTCTCATAGAAGCACATTAACTGTGTGTTTTCGGTTTGGTTTCTATTTCATGCCTGATCATCTATTGTTTAAACTGCAGAAGTAGGGAAAAACCCAAACAACTCTTAGTAAACTGGGACAAAAAATTAGTTACTGCACAAGAAGAACTCTGTCCCTACACTGAAGTTGGTAAAAGCTTGTAAATAAACAAATTGTCTTAAGACTACGAAACAACAGGTAATAGGTTTCATGGCACAGGCTGAGCATTACACTAAAGACAATATGGCATGAAAAGCTAATTACTTTCCAATAAATGAAAACATGGTCCTTTCTCAGAAGGGAAGGAATTGTTGTTGCAGAGATAGCAGTGGTTTCTATTGCCATTATGCATGCCTACCATTACACATACACACCTGGAGTAACCCATACTTGTAACACACAATCCATCCACCCATGGAGATTCCCCGTTAACACATCGTACATCTGGGACTGCTAACTTGGTAACTTCAGGAATGTGCTTTTAACACAGGTGCCTTTGACTGCATGGCAGTCACCTTATCTGTGGAGAAAGATAAGATCTCGTGCTTCAGCATAACCACTGTACTCACAGGCTTTCACAAGGGGTGAAGCAATGTGGGGCAATTTGACAGCACTGCAGAGAATCGATATGGGTACGTGTGCATTTCTGCATATGTACCTGCTGGCACACGTTCTTCAATCACAAGTTCTTACATGACAGTTAATAAGATAACTGCAGTTGTGCCACAAGTCAAGCCTCAGTTACTAGAAATAACATTTAGAAGTCAATTTTCAGAGTTGCTTATGTTATCCAGAATACTTTTGCTGTACTTTTAAAACCTCAGGTTTTGTCAGATGCATAATTGGCAATTTTCTCTTAGAGAAACCTGTTTTTTTTTTTTTTAATTTTAAATAAATAACTAGAAAATAAGATTTATCATTCAATGAATCACAAGATTAGATTTTACATCATCAGTCATTTAATTGTCACTTCATTGTTCATTCCTCAGGCTATTTTTAAAATGTCAAACAGCAATAATGAGTGGTACCATTGACTTCAGGGCACTAGACAAGGTAGTTAAAGGTCAAATTAGACTGTTGTTGCATAGTTTATCCCATGTATTTTATATAACACACGTACATGCACACACACACACTGTTCACAGAAGTCATATGCTAAAATCTTACGCTAATCCTGAACTTATTAAAGGAAGCTTTCAGAGACTGAAACAGGGGCTCAAATTCTCATAGGTGGGTTCAAATGAAACAGGTGTAAATCCCTCTCCTTTTACAGTATGGTGTTATACAGTATAATTTCAATGACAAAGCACTAAGTTTAATTTGATAAGCTCAGAAATTATTACAACCCCTATCATCTGAACATAACTGTATTCTAGGGCACCATATAATTTCAAGTGTCTAGTAGTCTTCAACCTATGCTTCTTGCATGCCACTTTTTGTACCAGAATTTGGAACAAGAGAGCCTGAGGACTATATAGTACCAGATTAGGAACTGAAGAAGTCTCCCTCTAGTTCAGTACAGGTATGTGGAACTAAAATGTGCAAAATCATGGCCACTGGTCTTCCTAGACTTTCTGGTTTATCATCTCCTAATGGTAATTTTTGAGTGACTGAAGGAACTTGGTTCTGAAGTGTGTCTCTTAATTTGAATAATTTGCCCTACTTGAGTGCACGGAAGGGAGTTTTCTTATCAGCTAGACTTTTGGAATGGCAAAACTCCTTGCAGGATCAGTAGAGAAGACACTAGGCTGGTACCATGACATGAATTCCCTATTTGCTCCTTAAGTGGAGCATACGGAGTCTTTTTTTTCCTCCTCTTTTGATCATAAAAAAGCACCGGGTGACAAAAAACAATCCTCAAGCTGATTCATTAGAAACACAATGCACAGATGCTGTAGTTCAGTCACAAGCCTTACACCAAGGAGGTGGGAGCTTGGGTGGTATTGTAGTTAAGACCTACACCAGACTCTAGACTGCAGACACAGATTCAGGGTCGCAGCCCCCAAGAGAGTGAACAAAGAGCGCGCTCCGCTTTTTATAGGATGACCTAGCCAGGCCCTTCCGGGGCAGGTCCCGGGACAGTGTCACCTCCCCCAGGACAGGTAAATGGTGGAAGGGTTCCTCTTCAGAATGACTTTTTGTTCTTCATGAAAGCACAACTTCTGCACATCTGAAAATTCTGTTAATTTTCAAACTGCAACAGAGACCAAAAATATTTAACACTTCTCAGAAAAGTGTATGCTTGAACATTTGTTGAGTCAACTCAGTAATTATTGTGTCATCTTTACAGCAAGAAAGAAGCAGGTTTCAACATTCTAATATGTGTTACACAACCTCGTGCTTGATTTTTTCCACGGACAAAAATTGCACAGTTGAAATCTCACAACTAGTCTCTTGGAAAGCAAAATCCTAGAACAAATTAGGACCAGCAAGGAGAAGAAAACTTAAAAGCTTTTTTACAAAGTGTTTAGATAATTAAAATAATTAATGGAGTGCTGAGAATTAAGAGGATTCTTTCTTCTCCTGCTGAAATACCCAGCTATTGTGGGAGGTGCAGCACAGTAAGAGAAGTGCTCCTGTGGGCTTTTGCCCAGAACTTGGCCAACCTTGGGAAAAAAACCAATAAAGTGGACAACAGGTCTGCTTCAAAAAGATTACTCTGAAGGATTGAGCCCTTCAAAATCAAGTCCATTTGCAGAGAGACTCAGGAGTTGTCTGCGAGTAGATGCACATCTTGAATGAACTGTCACAGCCTGTAGCAAATGGAGCTTCCAGTGACTGCGAGGCAGGATAAATTGGACTCGGGTAATGAACTGGACTGCGCATTTCTTGGGTATTGTATGTGATATACTGGAACCGCGTGGTTCAGCGAGCCTGTTGTTTCAGTGGCCTCCTCTGCTACCAGCTATGCAATTTCAGCTTTGGACACCACAGAGATAGATAATCAGGCAGACATTTGTTTTCTGCTGATGGCTGCATCCCTCTGGTTAGGCTCCATAATTGGCAAAACAATTATCTCATTATATATCATTTAATTGCATCATGCCCAAGTACAGCCTTTAAGTCACTACTGACTTACTAGTTTCGCAAAAGCTAGTTTATGCATACATTCTGAACAGCCTAAGCTTTCCCTTTGGAGTGGTGGCTGACAGACCCATAAAAAAGGTAAAGATGCTTATCTTTGTTTTCTTTTGTGAGGTCCTGGTTGTGGTTTTTGTTGGGTTTTCTGTTGTTTTTAGGAAAGTGCTTCTGGTTCACAAGTTACAATAAAATAAGTAGCAGCTCCTGCTGAATGCAGTGGTGGTGGTGTTACATCACCAACACAAAGCCATCATCACACTGCCTGACACAATTCATAACAAGGACAGTCTCTGCCGAGAGGACCTAAAGTGAATCTGAGCGTTGTGTCAGGCCTGCATTAACCTACACTGACAACTGCACACAGAAAGCTAGTGAAAAATGTGTGTTTATACCCACCTCAACTACAGTCATCTTCTCTGTGCTCAGGCATTTATAGGATTATTTGCAAAAATTAACTGTAGAGGCATTCTTTATTAGCACTAAGAGATACCTGGTTTGGCATGCTTTCTGAAATTGCACACTGTATTTCTTTGCCTTCAAAACGGCTGAAGAAACCAAGTGAAAAAAACCATACTATTCTAATCCTCATTAAAAAAAAACCCAATTAGAAGCTCTACTCAGACAGCACTTCCCACATGTAGGTCATTCTTCACTTAAGCCTAATGTTAATAAATTATTATGAAGAAATATTATTACTCTTCTGAATAATAATAAAGTATTGCGCTTCGGGGTAGACTATTTTATTGCTCTTTATAAATATGGAGCATTAGCAACTAAAAAGTCTTTACATGTTTTATTGTTTTTGAAAGCTAAGGATCGAACACAATCATGAGATGACAGAGGAATCTGCTGGAAAACTTTCCAAGAGCAAAGGTAGTGTCAGATGCCCCTACCCATCATATGACTTATGAGGATGATATTGTTGCCACTGACCCAGTTGCTAAGTTGGTCCTTAGAGTCAAATGCATTTATAATCAGTTAGAATCCAAATTCTATAAGGGGAATTAATTGTCCTTTGGTAAGAAAGGATTTATGTTTTGGCTTTAGTTTCTGGAGGCCTTTCTTTTTTAATGAGGCTCTTCCTTTTTATGTGTATGCTCATGTGAGGATTTTCATCCTGCAAGAGTATAATTTGAAGATGCACAAACAATCAGTCCACAGAACAATGCACCACCTAAAGAACCAGACTACCTGAACTGTGTCCATCTGCAATCAAAACACACCCAGCAGCTATCTTCAAAAACTAAATCCCCAAGAATATTTCTTTTTCTACCTGCCTTTGTGCCCATTTCAGAAGTGCCTCAGTCCAAATGCCAGTGGTTTAGTGACTGGTCAATACTAATTCTGAAGCCTGAACAGACCTTTAGCTACTACTAAGCTGTGTGGGTAGTGTATCCCACAGCAAGGCTAAAGCTCAGACCTCAGCATGATCACAGACAGGACATGGTTGGAGCCTACTCCAATTCCCACTACTATGTTTGCCCAGATTGTCCTTCCTTGCACTCAGGTCCTTCCCCAGGGAAGCACCTGAGATGCCTGTCTAGATGAAGATCTGAGGAATGCTCCAAGACCTGACCCTGGAAGTGTAGAGCACATAACTGTGCTTAGGTTGTGCACAGAATGAGCCTGGAGCACACTGAGTGTGTGCCCTCAGCCCAGTTACTAGATTGTGAAAGAAGCCCAGTATGCTGGCCTCAGTTTCAGGAGTATTTATGATTTTTATCCAGCAGCAGTTTAATAACATTCACAAGCGATTCTGAGAAACATACCTTCTGGAAGTAAGTCCAGCAGCTTCTAGCCAAGATCCCTCCTTTGCTAGACTAGGAAGTTAGTGTTCCCCTGATGCTTCTCTTGGCCGTCTGACTGGCTGAAGACCAGCAGTTTCTACAGCAGCAAATGCTCAATGCTTAGCAGCTGGTAAGATCCCTCAGGGCAGGTGAACATAATTCCTGGAGGAATTAGATTAGGCCCAGGTCCCAACACAGAAGATCTCCTCAGAAGAATCTTTTCCACAAGTCTGAGGAATGACTCAGTACATCAGCAGGATATTACGTTCTGCTGAGAGTTCCGGTATTCCTGCGCCTGGATCTGCATCTCCCTTCACATAAACAGTTCAATCGATTCACAGAATCACAGAACATCAAGGATTGGAATGGACCTGGAAAAATCATCTAGACCAATCCCCTTGCCACAGCAGGATCACCTAGACCAAGTCACAGGATGCAGAAAACCTCCTTGTACAGCAAAAGTGAAGAATTAGGCCAAACTGACTCCAGGAATAGAGATGTGACAGTTCTATCCAACACAAAAACTCTCTTCAGAAGCCTGTAGATCGCAGTTTAGATGTTGGTGGCTGAACTCTGGCAGGGCACACAACAGTTAATTTGCAGCCTCTCTACTTCCTTTGTAAAGTTAGTCCACAAGTAATCTCTAAGGCTTAAAAGCCGTTTATCTCCCACCCACATACTACTGCTTTGATAGCGGTTGGTCACACCCTCCACAAGGGTTGTTTCGCATTTGATTTATGTAAATCCCAAATTGTTGGCTTTGTTCATATCACCTGCTTGGGAAAGTGTATGAAGTGCTGTATTTTAAAATTAAATCTAGATATACATTTTCAGTGGCTGACTGGAACAAAAGCAGAACATAATTACTTTCTTCTGCAGTATTCTATAGACACCATGTGGTGTCTGTGTTCTGATGATCTACTACACTTAAGTTACTAAAGTATTAGCTAGTAACTGGCTTTTTTCAAGCCTTACTGTCATTTCAAGACCGATGTGTGTACAAAGAAGTTCTAATCATTCCGAGACCACAACTAGCCCCATTTATTCCACTTTCAGAGAGCCACATTTAACTTCTGCGTTTTCTGCAAAACTGAAGGAAAAACCAGAAGGCAGTTTGTATGTTGGTGTGTTAACTAACACCACACGCTATAGATCAGCACTACAGCCTGTGTATTTAATACACATGCATGCACCTTACACAGCACTGTATATACAGTAATATTTATTGTATACTGCAGTCTGTAGGATGGATCAAAAACCCAAACAGATCTGTGGATTAAAAGTAGTACTACCTAACTCTCCACACTCAGAAGTCGTTGTTCTTCCAATGTTTGATGTTCTCAGCCCCCTTTATGCATTTGCTTTCCTTTTGGAAAACTATATCATGGCTGAATGCAAACAGCAATGTAGCTTCAGTCACGAGTTAGAGTCTCCAGCTGTAAATCGATTTTTGTACCTGGTCTTACAGGAATGATGCAAAAGTAAATTTTAGTTTTGAGCTACACCTCGCAGAGAGGCTCCTGCATTTGTGCTGAACACCACACCAGAAATAGGAAATACCCTACAGAATCTTGCAGCTCTGAAGTTCTGAATTATCCCTTGCTATTTAGCAGTCCAAAGAGAAAACGGCAGCACAGAAACAGGATGACTATCAGAAAGAGTGGTAAAAGTCACCAAGTCAATCCCACTGCAACATTCAACTGGGCAAATCTGGGAATTAATTTGTACAAGATGTTAATCTCTGTGACAGATCTTACAGAGGACTCTAGACTCTCTAGACCTGTTACCCATGAAGCTGGCAACATATTCAGCAGTTTCCTATGCAGGAGACAATAATGCAGAGCAATTTGCTTTAGTCGTGTCATTCTCTACAGCAAGGAAGGATCTCACACAAAATTCAGTGCTGGTTTCACTGTGTGTTCAGATATTGATTGGCTCATAGGCTGTGTTCTTCCCAGAGAGAATTCAGCTACCTGCCACACACAGTTCAACATTCAGTATTCTAAAAATGGGATTGAAAAGCTGGCAATGTCATAGTGAACCTCAATGGCATCAGACCCAGGATTCCGTGGAAACCTTTTGTTTCAATATCTGGTGTGACAAAACATTATCACGGAGTGCTGCTGATACTCTGATTCTGTCTGTGACTGGATCCACTGCCAGAAGGCAGCACTCTGCAGGTGGATGTGTCAACTTTGAACAGTCAGCGTCTACACAAGTGGTCAGTGCTCAGCAGCTGAATCACACTGTTGGTGAATGATATTCACAATATTAAAAAAAAAAAATCATTTTAAATGAAGCACAAACACCAGGCAGTTCTTCACCATCAAACAACAAATCCAACATACAATTCTGGCAGTCTGGAGTAGGGCACTGTTAGATTCTACCTCTGGAAGGCAGACATTTGATTGGGTTTTTTTAATGCACCCCAGTGGAAAGCATGACTCTGGACTCCTGAGCAGTATATTAGAGAAGTGCACACAGGTCTTACTTAACTGTTCCAGAGGTATCATGAACCCCTGCACTTGCCCTCTACCTCTGCACTTTTTTTACGCACTCACCACATGGTCCAGATTTGTATGAGTTGTGTTGACTGAAGTTCTTGATGCACTAGTGGGTGCCTCACTCTGAAAGCAATCCTCACCTGCTTGCCAAGGCTACCCTTCTGGATGCCACAAACATAAGAAAGAATTCACACCTATCTGCAGGTACAGAGACACTGGAACCACTGTCAGGATGAAACTGGAAGCTCTCTGGCTGCAGCAGAACTACTCAAATACACACAAAAAAGCTACCCCATTGGAAGTGCTGTGTTCAGTATGTTTGATCATGGACTGCCAAGTAATAGTAATGCTTCCAGACTCCTATATAAACAAATCTACAGCATCTCTTAACAAGAACAATATTCCAAAAGCACATGCTTGGACTCTGTGTAAAAACCTAAGAAGAAACCTATCCGTGCTTAGAAAAGCCATGAAATAGAGACTTAGTGGACATTACAAGTGACTTTCTGTCATGTGTCCTACTCATGGAAAAAACACATAGTTGTGGCAGAAAGATTTGGGAAGAAACAGCACCAATTTATCCCTAATAACACGGAAAAGATATAATGTGCTTAAAAATAGATTAATGGAAATAAAGTTCAACAACACAAACATACACAGAAGTGTTTCTGTGATTCACTTTGAATTGACAGAACCTCCTAAACAGAGTATTGTGTACCCAGTCACATTTCAATCAATCCCTGCATGACTCATGCTAGGCATTTTAGGACACTAATTGGCGTCCAGGTAAAATATTTAAATTGAAGGGAAAAGCAAAAGCACACACACAAAGTTCTCTCTGCCACCACCCCAAGGCAAATCCCTGAAGTAAAATAAAACTATTATGTTTAGGCTCAAAGCCCTCACTATATCAGAACTTTCTGAACCCGTTTGCTAAGGTTCAAAGCACAGGGCAGCTGACAGCCCTCCCTGGTACCTTCAGAATAAAGAGACCCATTAAATAAGACTGAAGACAGTTCCAAGACCCAGTTCCAGCACACATCATTTTGAGTACACATTGTTCCCTGAGCCTAATTGCCTGAAAACGGCAATAATGTGTTGAGATCACCGTTGCAGGGACACGCAGCAACCTCACCATCCTGAGCCACCTCCAAACACTGCTGCAGCAGCAGAGAGGAGACAAGGATCAGCACGACCAGCCATCAATCGCTCAGGTTGGCAGGATTTTCTGCTGCAGTAATGGGCAACATTAAAATACTTACCCCCCACCCCCACTAATGGGCTACCTTTGGGCACACGCAAGATGAGTTTTTTAACAGCAGGATGATAGCACAGTAAGTCAAGTAGTGTAATATATTAAGGGAAGCAATTCAAACAGAGAGAGCTCTGAGGGGATATGAGCTTGCTACAGTTACCTTGGGGAGCTGGGCAATATAAATTTATTTCTGTGAGCTTTTCAGATGGAATTAGGGTTTTCCTTTTATGATGTGATGTGGTAGTTAAGACAAGCTATGCACAGGGCCTCAGCTCAGTGGCTCAGAATCACCCCATTTAAGAGCTGGTTGAAAACAGACTAAAAGAACTGCAGTGAGTTGAGGATACAGATGACACTGTGCCAGTTCTACATGCAGAAACAGCCCTGCTAAGGTACCTGCAGAACTCACCAAGCTTGGTCCAGAAGAATGACAATGCTGTTACCAGAGGAAGCAGTCATTTACGAGGTGAAATACTAGCAAGAGACTGAAAAGAAGGGATAAACTAAACAAAATGCAACAGACAAACACAGCGAGGCACAGTAAAAATATTATTGCCTTGCTGACCTAACTTATATGAGCATTGAGTCCACAGATTCTTAGCAGTGAATATTTTATAGCATCACTTATAATCACATACACCGGTTCCAGCGCTCACTCACACCTCTAAGGTTTCTGGACCGAGTTTAAACCATTTCTTCTCTCATGTGTACAGGTCCTCCAAAAGCTAGGAAGATAAACCTTCCCCAATGTAGCTTAGCATAAGGCGAGCTCAGTGAAATTAAGTTTGCAAGAAAAGTGCTCAGCTGAATTGAATTCTTTGCATGATTTATGCAATTTAGTATTTGGTACAAGACAACTTAGCCACATTGTTATTTTGATACAGAAGCAACCTTAGAAGTTAAAATCCTAATCACAGAACGTGAACCAACAACCAGTTTGATGAACACATTCCTTTTGTTCCTTTTAGAAATGGAACATTTTAATCCATTACTTATTTTTTATTATTATTAATTTAAAAAAAATTAATTTGAATAAATTCAAAGCAGGACGTAGTGTACCACATCCAGTGAGATGGTTTCCATACAGGCAGAGTATCATCTGCCTTCTCCATTTACACATGCAGGTTTCTTTACTCCTTATTCTCTTTTGTCATTAGGAACCATTAATAAAAGAAAAATAAGTGGGTTTGGGAAGGTCTTTCAGTCACATCAGTAAAGACTGAAGGTGCTCATTTACAACATTCTGTAAAAATCCTAAAACTTGAAACTAGTCAGAGACCAGTAAGTCCTGACTCTCCCAGTACTAACGAGGCAGTTGAACTTTCTTTTTACAGCCCATTGCAACTCCACTCAAAAACACATCAGCTCCTCAGCAATTTCTAACCAAAAAAAAAAAAAAAAAAAAAACCCAGTGAACCAACTAACTTTAAAAACTGTGAATTTCAAAGAAATATCACACTATAACACAGTACAGTCCCATCCCCACTGACGTGTCTGGTAGCTGGATAATTTAAAAACTTAATTTTAAGAAATTCAGTTAAAAATCTATTTCTCTTTAATATAGGTTCTGAGTACAACGAGTTTACAGTCATAAGAGTTTAATAGAAGTTATGAGTTTTTAATGCCAGGGAGAAAAGATCTTGAAATTGTGCACTTTTTTATTTAACTTAGTAACAGAGTATTCAATGGTATTTAGAATCATAGACTCATAGAATCATAGAATCATTACGGATCGGAAGGGACCTCGAAAGATCATCTAGTCCAATCCGCCTGCAACAGCAGGATCACCTAAACCAAGTCACACAGGAACCCGTCCAGTCGGGCCTTGAACATCTCCAGAGAAGGAGACTCCACAACCCCCCTAGGCAGCCTGTTCCAGTGCTCCGTCACCCTCACCGTGAAGAAGTTCCTTCTCAGGTTGATGTGGAACCTCCTATGTTCCAGCTTACAACCATTGCCCCTTGTCCGTCCTATCACTACATGACACCGAGAACAGCCCAGTGCCATCGTCCTGACACCCACCCCTCAAATATTTGAGGGAGTCTCAGCAATCACGTGCAATTCAGTAAAGAGGCTTAAGTTAACAATGTGTGAGATAGAAGGTCCCTTATGTGTTTTTATTGTTCTGTGTGCTCACAGTAGTATTTAATTATGCATTTGTTTACCTAAGAGGTGATATTGGAGCCACAGGTTTTATAACACCTCTTGCTACAGATTCCAAATGCTTCCTCCTACTGCTTTCTCCTCTCCAGATACAATTAAGTAGAACCATCAAGAATCTTTGTGACATGTCCATGCACAAATTCAGACACTTGAGCAGCATCTTAAAGCCTGATCAGCATAAGTTATGTAAATCTCACTGCTCACACACCAAATATGGGGAATAACCCATGGGACAGATAATAGAAGATGGCATCTTTCATTGCTAGGTTGTCAACTTGAGACTTTGAGTTACCGGTGACTAAGTTCTTCTGAAATCTGTGTTACTTGGCAGTGCTTGTCTCATCTGCACCAGGCAAAACTGTCCCACACAGCTGGCAGCCAATATGCCTGGGTGTTCTTGGCTTCAGCACAAAGAGGCAAAAGCTGCACTCACTTGCTTTCTCTAAAGTTTATTTCTCCCATGTCAGGGGTAGGTTGTAATTCTAAATAGGCGAGTTACACTATAGCTCTTCATGGACTGTCTGCTCTCTGTGCAAGTCACACAGCTACAGCAAACACCCAGGGTTCTCAAACTGCTCTATATAAGAACCAAATACATTCATTATATTCAAATAAGACTCAAATGGTGCTTCCATGTTAAAAGTTAAGAAATAAAAAATTTCATGTTGCATAACTTAATTTTGCTGTTGAAATCATAAGTCATTCATCAAGCCATGCTTAAATTCAGAGGATTGTTCTTAGTTGCATTTTTAAGCATCAAAAACCAAACTCTTGAGCAGCTCTATTAGCTACTAGTTTTATTTACTCTGTAGTTTTCTTCTACTCATTTAGTCATGAAGAAGTTGCAAAGAAAGGCCACCATGTGCCTCCAGTTATGAAGCAATACATATTTGTCTCCCAGTTAGGATCAGACAATCACTTAACCTGCAATAGTAAAGATTCTTAATTATGCTATTATTTTTGCATGTCAGGCACACGCGTGAAAGTGAATTCACTTACTAGTGTTTCCCACTCAGCCTTCACTGAAATGCTACGCTGACTTCTACACCTACTACAGAGAGGTCGTTTTAAGCAACTTCAATTATACATTATGGGTGGGCACAGAGGATTGAGCTGATTGTTTGGTGGGCAGTTCTCCCAGTGTGTTAATTTAAAGGAATGTGAAACGAAGGTGTATTCTAGTTCCTGCAAAAAAAAAGGAAGTTTGAAAAAAAAAAAGACAGTACAATGCATTTTTTATTGGGTGAGGGCAAGCGGCTCTTGTTATATACAGGCTTTTGATGCATGGCCCAATGCAGGCCTCAGCAAAAAGATAGCAAATCTGCGAATTTATTATTGTCAATAGTCTGCATGACCTTTACTTTAACTGCATCTTGGCTGTCAGTAATAATCCAAGGCTGCACTTTCAATGATAGAATGAGAGATTTTGCATATTGAGTCTCCAGGTCTCCTTGAAAGTGTTCAGAAATCACAGTCATTTATTCCTATTGGCAGGGCAAGGTCCATTATGAAAGCTCATTTGTCTTTACTTGAAGATGAAGAGTGGAGAAACTCCATTTTTGCTCTGAATCAAGTACTAACTACTGTAGTTTTCACAAATAAATCAACAAGGAGGCTTCTAGGTCCAGGGTCTGAAATCTTTTCTCATTCAGGGCACCTGTTGTCTAATGGTTCCCTTCACCTTTGCAACGCACAATTTTGGTAGTGGATAAAATAGCACTTTAACACAGACCTGGGGATTTTACGTTCGAACCTTTCTTCATTTGTGGTTTGTTTTACCTGACAGGTTAGAGCAGGGGTCCTCAAACCCCAGCCTGCAGGCCAGATACGACCCCCCAGGGTCTCCAGTGCGGCCTGCCAGTATTTACTCCGCCCCGCCGGGGGTTGGGGGGGTGGAACCGAGCAGCCGCAGGTGACCTTCTGCCGACTGCGCAGCCAGGCTGAGGAGGGTAGCGGCGGCATCAGCAAGGTGGGCAGCTCCCCCATCTCTCCCTCCCTCCCTCCCTCCAGCTCCCAGACAGGACAAGCCAGGCAGCACAAACCAACCAGCACCAGTGGGAAGCGCACATTGAAATATTATTTGTTTATGTTGGTTACAATTGTTCTTCATTTTACATACCAGCATCTTTTTCCTGTTTTTTGTGCACTACTACAAATAAAATATGTGCAGTGTGCACAGGAATTTGTTCATTATTTCCAAACTATAGCCCGGTCCCTGACAGTATCTGAGGGACAGTGAACCTGTTTAAAAAGTTTGAGGACCCCTGGGTTAGACACTCAGAGTTCAGAAAGATTCTAGCAAGGACAGAACTTCAAGGGAAATAACTATAAACAATGGGTTTTTACTGGCCTCCTCTCCTCTGAGAAGTTTTTAAAAACAAATTATTAAAGCTATGTAAGACATGGTATGTGTAACTGTGCAGTAAAATACATTCAGAAGGTGTCTCAGGCTTAGGTACAGATCATGCCCAGGTAGTTCTTTCCTACTTGGGCTGAGTGGATGAGTCAAAGCCAGCACAAAAACCACAGAGCTGAACTGGCATGACTCAATGGGTGAGCTGATCCATTCCTCCTGAGTGCAGTCTTAAACAAGTATGCAAATACCATGCACGTTTTAAGGCAACACTGTGGGTCACAAAGGAAGCAGACTGTTTTCCTACAGTGCCTGTAATAAAAACTACATTTGAATCTCACCTCTTCAATCTGTCCCCAGGTTTTATATTTCTGGCATCACATAGGAGACCATTCCTGATCTCCATGGTAGCCCTCGTCAGATCCACAAAGAGAAAAGTTAGGGCAGGAGAAGGAAATGACTCACCCTCTGAGACAACAGCAGTATCCTAAGAGGAGTGCATAGATCTGAAGTCCTTCAAAGGCAGATAGTTGTTCTCCTGCAGAGGGACTTATTGAAGCCCACAGGGTTCTGCAGAGACTCATTCTGTAACACAGGGCAAATTGTGAGATTCAGGACCAAGCTTCAATTAATTCACACAGAATCACAGAACATTAGGGAATGGAAGGAACCTCCAAAGATCATCCAGTCCAGTCCCACCGCTACAGCAAGATCACTTAGATCATGTTACAAATGCCTCCACCAGGCTAAATAAAAATAATACCCCAACCATTCTTTTAATACCTACTTCATGGCAATCAATCACAAGGGAAATTCCTAAGTAAACAACAGTCATGAGGAGCTCTAGCTGCTTAGGTCTCTCACAGCCATATTTCTGATGAGATTGGATAACCTTTTTTCTAAACAAGTTTACTCACTAGAGTTGTAGTTTCAGGTCAAATGGCACTGTTCACAAACTCATGCAGCTCATGACTCCAATCAATGTGTAGTCATCTACATAAAGCAGAACACTGCCAACAGGAGACAGATAGAGAGACCTACAGGCACAGCATGTGTTTTCCTTCACTCTCCAGTTACAATGCAGGACCCCATAAGCCATGTGTTTGGTTCACCATTCTGAGCCTGGACACAGTGTCTGCAGGACAAAACACAGCCCATTTCATACAGGGAAAAACATCCTGGATATTCTGTAAGAAGGACAAGGATGAAATGAATACACCTCACATTCTGTTCTCTATAAATTGGACTGCAGTGAGAACAGCCCAACTCTCTGAAATTACATCAGGGAAATAAAATATGTTCTAAAGTATCTTGTTTGCCTCACAGAGTCGGGAACTGTTACCACCACAAGCAAAAGCTGACTCCTGGCACTGCTTACGTATTGTACTATCTAAGCAGTCTCAGAAAAAAAACACACCTTGGACAACAAGAAAAATCTTATTAAGTCTTACTGGGCCACACAGCTGCTGGCAGATGCCCTTCTGTTCTTCCACACCTTCCTCCACCTTCTTTGTTTGGCTTTCAAGAAGATTCCTGCCAAATGTGTCTCACTGCCAGTGTTCTTATGTAAGTGTACACATCTGACAACCTCCAATCTACAGCAATGGCATATGGATTGTGGGCTGAGGAACCAGCCAGCTTCCACAGCACACTTTCTAGCAGCTTACAGGCCTCAGTCTAGTCAACTGAGTTCTAATTCATAACTCCTATACCTTCTGACCACACACAACAAAGAAACACATGCATACAAGAAGATGGGAGAACTAAAAGGAAATCTAATTTCCCCAAGGACATCTATCCTTAGCATTGACAAGAGAAAGTTTCTAACTCCTGTAAGTCTCATAAACAGGACAGAACAAAAGACAGGCAACCTCCTGGGGTCTGACAGAGTCTAGTAACATCCTAAAATAATTCCTTTGAGAAACACAAATACTTCTGTAATGTTGAGAAATTTAATAACAGCACTACAGCACAGCATCTGTGTGTAATCAGCCCAAACAGCTTCCTCCACTGAGTGACCTGAGAGCTGAGTTCCTCAGTGAAACAAACCTACTGAGTCCACGACTGTGTTGTGGCTCTCTAGACACAACAACAAGACAAACATCCTTACACCAATCTGCGTCCCTGAAGTCTGTTGATTATTGTTGTGATGTTCCCCAGAGGAACAACATCGTTGTGAAGTTCCTTTGGGGAACAAGAATATTGTTGTTCCCCAGAGGAAGTTCAGATAAAAGAGAAGTTGGCCTTGGTTGATGAGAAGTGGGATAGGGATCAGTTGAGCAAACTGGATGTACATCCATGGGTCCTGATGGGATGCATCTACAAGTACTAAAGCAGATAGCAGAAGTCATTACTAGGCTACTCTCCATCATCTTTGCTAAGTCCTGGGGATCAGGAGAGATGCCTAGCGACTGGAGGATGGTAAATGTCATTCCAATCTTCAAAAAGGGTAAGAAGTATGACCAAAATAACTATAGGCCGGTCAGCCTCACCTCCGTCCCATGACCTATAAGCTTTCTTCTTCTTCAGTTTGCCTAGCAGTTCCCTAGTTAACCATGCAGGGTTCAGCTCAAGAGGGATGCAGAACTGCTGGAGAAAGTCTGATGTGAAGCAACAAAGATGATGAAGGAAGTATAACACCTCCCTTATGAGGAGAGGCTGAGGGAGCTGGGTCTCTTTAGCTTGGAGGAGACTGAGGGGTGACCTCATTAATGTTGATAAATATGTGAGGGGTGGGTGTCAGGGAGCCAGGCTCTTCTCAACGTCATCTAGAGACAGGACATGGGTCAATGGGTGCAAGATGGAACACAGGAGGTTCCACATAAATATGAGAAGGAACTTTTTCATGGTAAGAGTGACAGAGCACTGGAACAGGCTGCCCGGGGGAGTTGTGGTGTCTTCTTCTCTGGAGATGTTTAAAACCTGCCTGGTTGTGTTCCTGTGTGACTTGGTCTAGATGATCCTGTTCTGGCAGAGGGATTGGACTAGACAATCTTTTGAGGTCCCTTCCAGTCTCTAATGTTCTGTGATTATGTGATTCTGTGATGTGCATCACCCATCCAACTACACACACAGATAAACAGAATTTTAGGCAGCCCTACAAACCCCTCAGATCCTTTCCTTTCCCTGTGAGATATGGCAGGATTTTAAGCACTGCAGACTCTCACTACTCACACTACCAAAAGCTTTCTAGGTTCAGTAAACACAACACAGGAAGTTTACAGGGTAAAATGTCTTTTTAGTCAAAGTCACTTTTTACCTTTTCCACATAGTTGATCTGTAGCAGTTTTCTACTATGGGTGTAGAGCCATCTTGCTACTAAAAACATATGATTAGACTGGAAGATATGATGAGAATGTCTAATTATTTTACTAATGACCTGATGACATCTTGAGGTTCAGTAAACAGCTATTTCATTTTCCTCAGGGGCAGTGGTTTGTTTGTTACCCCCTCCTTGTAAGGAGCAGAAAACTCAACAATACAGAGTAGCAGCACCAGCAGCAGGCAGGTAAACAACTGCTAATTGCACCAAATAGTCCAGCACTAGGCAGTCATCTCTAAATAAACACTGCACCTTCACCTTTTCTGTGCTTAAACACACCACGTAGCCAAAGGTTCCTATTGATATAGGCTACCTTCACTTTAAGAGTGCAAGCACAACCCTTAGCTGCTAAAGCCTGCAGCAGAGGTGCATAGGAATGAATCTGTACATTTTACAGTCATAATAAGGAAAAGGAAATCCCAGGCATAAATTCTGATCACTGGTTGCATAATTAACAGTTAAATCTCCTGGCATTAGCAATCTTTTAACATTTCCACTGCCAGATTACATTAAAAAACAACTAAAACCCCTCTGCAGCTTATCTTACTGGCTTTTGTGAGCTACTTGCAACCAAACACACAGGGATGATAAGGGTAAGGAGACAGATGTGCATCCCATTCCCTGACCTGAGTAACTGCATTCCTTGTGACTGCACCTTTCTTGTAGCAGATCACAGCTACCTACTGTCAGGTATCAGAGATGAAACTAATCACAGAGTGTCTTGGGTTGGCAAATATCTCAAAGATCATCAAATGCAATCATTGGTCCAGTACCACCAGGCCACGTCCATGAAACAGATTCCAAGAGACACTAAATGAAACAAGTCTCCCCAAGATGCATCCAGTCAAGCAACTGAAAGAAAGAAGTTAATCTTCAAGTGGTTTTGGTTCAGTTGCATGTTTGTTGGCTACTTTGGGGTTTATTAACTTCCATAGCAAAACAAACCTACCTTCCATATGTCCACCACAGGTACCTGAAAGGAACACTGAGCCCAGGACACAGCAGAGCAGATATAGAGTCCAGCTAAATACCATCAGAACTGCAAGACAAAGGTCCAGAGTAGGGCTGAAATGGTGGCTAGGGGCAGGTGAGAGCCAGGTGCAGCCACTCATGGCCCAGGTGCAGCCACTCATGGCCCAGGAGAACTACTCCCAAATGGGCTCTTTGCAGCTGAATGGGGATTGGTCCAGAAGAGATGCTGCCCGACAGGTTCCTCCCCAAAGCAGTATGTTTGAGGTTGCTGGTGGGCAGAGGAGAAATTGGTCCTGGAATCCTCTTTTTGTCCATATTAACTGGCTGATTCCCCTGATCTATGGCAGTGGAGCAAGTTGGAGCTGCAGGAGTGAGAAATGAGTGTTGCCTGACTCTTGGTCATGTAAGTCTGGCTCAGAAACAGGCACAAGCACTTGTGATGAATCTGCCTGCAAAAGAGGTGACCAAGGACTCCTGGAACTTAACTTGAAAACAGTATTTTAATTCTTTTTTTTTTTTTAATAGAAAGTAGGAAAACCCTGCACAGTCTTTTTTCATCCCTGCATTTTCCAGTCACTGTTGACTTTTTCTTATCTTAATTCCTTAAAAGTCAGACAACTAACATTTATAGACTGTACTAATTTTTCGAATACGGATCCAGCCTTTTGAAAGCCATAAATACAGAGTTAAAGAACCACAGGAAATTAGTTCTCTGAGTTATGTTAATTACTCCCAACACTGCGGTATCTACACAAGGAAGGAACACAATTTGAAGGCGACATCATAACACATCGTGGTTAAAAAAGTTATGCCTAATGCTTTCGTTTTTTTAAACAAATTAAAAGGGGTTTGAACCATTTAAGAGGGAAAAAAAAGAAAGAGCCTGTCTGAAACACAGGCAGAAATTCTGAGCACAGTAGAAATAATTGATCCAAGTTCTGTGCTATCTGTCACTTTAAATCCCCCTCTCTAGCAGCAGCGAGGGAGCAAAACCCATGAAAAGCAGCTACAGAAGAAGGGAAAAAGGAAACAACACACTGTGATTACAGTTTTGAATTCAGAAGATTAGAGAAAGTACATTTCAGTGTTAATAGAGTGGCTTCAAACAACACAAAGATAGTGAGAAAAAGTAAATTACATTAGAAGAAAAAATATTGATAACTGTATTAAAGCAGTATAAATCTCATAGTGTAACTAAAAATGGAGGTAGAGTACTGTGAAAATTTAAACTATTAGAAATCTCTTCTATGTTAAAAGTTTGGTTTTGTCAAATTAACTGTTTGTCTGCTGGAAAAGAGAAAAAATGTCTTGCTGTCCTACTTAATAACTCAGCATGGGTTAAGCACTCGCCTCGTGCCACCTGTATCTCAAGCATCTTCTGACTGATGGTGTACAGTTCACGTTGACGTACTGCTAGTCAATCCAAAGTTTTCAATACTTAGAACAGGATAAGCACCAGTTGGCTCAATCAGTGCAAACTCTGACCTTCCCTGGCACCATTTCAAACATTGAACTCGGATGGTGTAACTGCCCTTCAGTTCATGTGTACTGGCTGAAGCAGGGGCATGGATGAACATGGAGAACGTCACTACGATCTAGAAAACCACTGACTAGGATACAATGAATGAGACAGTGAGTAATCTGTTAGATATTCCTATCAATTTACAAATAATTATTTGCCAGAAATGATCAAAATGCAGTTTTTCTAAGGAAAGAAGCTGATGAATTTTCAAAACTTCTTATAAAAAAGATTTCAGGAGCCAATTCAGACCTCCCTGTATCTGAAAAATACACGCGGTATCCAATTTATATTACTGAAATATGAACCAATTCCTAATTTCTTCTTGCTCAAACAAGAAAAGCTATTTTACTTTTTTCTTTTCCATATCAAAAATGTTGAAATGTAGACCATATACAGGCAGCACTTTGCAATATTTACTCATGATTAATCTGAAAACTAGTGACTGATAATTTTCTCAAGACAAAGCTACATAGAAAGCTTTCATACATGTAGTTGTTTTTAATAATCCATTGTTTTTAAGGATCGTTCAGATTCTCCTGATTGCAGGGCCTGCACAGGTCAGCCGACTTGAATATAGCCAGGTGGCTACACTGGTGTCAGGAAATTTATCTCAATTGCATTGCATAAAATAAATGATAGTTAGAAGTGGAAAAATGTGTGGTCCTGCACAGAGCGGAGCTAACTCTTAAATCTCCAAGCCAGTAGTTTGCAGAGCTGTGATGTATAGATGACAGTCTGGCATGTCAGGGTTTTCTGTGTGACTGATAATGTTGAGATACTTCCTCCACAGGAATATTCAACTTTAAAAGAAAGATAACATCTCTCATTTGCATCTTCCTCTAATCCTAAGTTTGAAAAAACTTACTGGAATGTCAGCGGCACCTCACATTGGTTAGTTGTTCAGAATTGCTCGGGTTGGAAAAGTCCTTCAAGATCATTGAGTCCAATCTCAACCTGACCCTACTAAACTACATCTATCAACCCACTGTTTAACCTTGTCCCTGAGCACCACATCGGAATGGTTTTTAAGCACGTCCAGGGATGGTGACTCAACCACCTCCCTGGGGAGCCTGTCTCAGTGCTCAACAACCTTGACTGTAAAGAAGCTTTTCCTGTGTGTGAGTGTGAGTGCTTACTTTTTTCAGCACTCAGGCACTTTCTGCCCTGAGCAGCGGTGTCATTGTGGTTACATGATCCAGTGAGGGCTGATCTGTGGCTCTCCCCATTCCTGACATTGACAAGTGTCAACCAGGCAGCAGAAGGCTGGGCTACTGTCAGCACTGCACATAGATGTGGGAACCCAAACAGAGGTCCCTCAGCAGGATGAGGCTGTGCAGGTGACAGGCTGCAGGGAGTGGAACTGTCTCTCACTTTTCCCAGCCTGTGTACACTGCGAGCAGGCAGATTATCTGCTTAACCAAGTGGCAGAGCTGCAAGATGTGTACAAGTGGAAGTAGAAAGGCTCAGGAGCACTAGGGAGGCTGAAATAGAGATAGACTGGCAGAGCCAGGCTCTGCAGTGTGGACAACAGCCAAATAACAACCAGAATCAAGGGGCCTCTGTATCCTGAACATCTCAGATGGAAGACAGAAGCCCTAGTAGAAGGGGTGAGAGGAGGCAAGTGCAAGGCCATGGCAGAAGGCAAGTACCTTTGCCTGCTTTACCTGCCCATGTGTACTGAGAAATTGATATGAGCCCCTCTGGGAAGACAGACAGTCTAATAAGGATATAGAGGACAGACAACTGTAGGGGAACTGCTAACTGAGCTAGCGCTGAGCAGCGCTCTGGACAACCCAGCACAGAGCCAAGAATAGCTGCCAGGTGCCTCTGAGAATGGCCTTGGAGGCCTCAGCAAGGATGATNGCAGACAACCTATTGCAGAAGTCCTAGGACGGTTGCATAAACCAGAGAGGTCTTTCATAAATATGACAAACTCCTCCACAAAGAAGAGGAGAAGGGTCCTAGTTATTTGAGACTCACCCCAGAAGGGAACTGAGGGCCCAGTATGCAGAGTTGACCCTCATCACAGGGAAGTCTACAGTCTACTTGGAGCCTGAAATGGGGATATCACTAGGATGCTCCCTAACCTGGTGAGATCAACAGACTCTTACCCACTGCTGATCTTCCAGACAGGTGGAGACGAAGCTGTATTGCATAGCCTGAGGCTTCAAAGCCTAAGCACATCTGGTGAAAAAGTCCAGAGCACAAATTGTATTCTCCTCATTACTTCCATTTTTGGGTGAAGACATGGGCAGGAATAGAAAGATTCAATCCATAAATGCCTGGCTATGAGACTGGTACTACAGGCAGGGCTTTAGGTCCTTAGATTATGGATAGTTTTAAAAGGCACCACACCTGAAAGTTACATGTTGGAAAGGATGATAACTTCCTCCTTCAAATGGTGGGGAACCAACAACAAAAGGTGCTATGCTGGACCTCATTCTCACCAACAGGGAAGAGCTAGTGACCAATGTGAGGCTCTGGGACAGCCTTGGCTGCAGTGATCATGAAGCAGTTGAATTTAAGATCCTCAGGGCAACCAGGAGAAAGTGTTCCAAGCTTACGTCCCTGGACTTTGGACGTGCAGATTTGGATCGCTTCAGGGATCTGCACGCCAAAGTATCATGGGATGAAGACCCTGAGGGAAAAGGGGCCCAGGACATCTGGTTAGTATTCAAGGATCACCTCCTCTCTGTCCAGGAGCAATGTATACCAAGAAAGAAGAATGCAGGGAAGAATGCTAGGAGGCCTGCCTGGCTGAGCAATGAGCTCCTGTACATGCTGTCACACAAAAACCAACTCTATAAGGAGTGGAAGGGAGGACAGCTAGAATGGGGGGTGTATGAGGAAGCTGCCCAGAGAGCTAGAGATCTGGTTAGGAAAGCCAAGGCACAGTTTGAATTGGACCTAACCAGGGACGTCAAAGGAAACACCAAGAATTTCTACAGGTATATGAATGGTAAGAAGAAGTCTAGGGAAGGTGTGGGTCCCCTCAGAAAGGAAACAGGTGAGATGGTCACAAGTGACATGGAAAAGGCTGAGGTTCTCAATGACTTCTTTACCTCGGTCTTCACTGCAAAGGATTCCAACCACACTCCTGGAGACATCGAAAAATGTGGCAGGGACTGCAAGGAAGAACTGCCCATCATAAGTGAAGATCTGGTTCATGATCACAGAATCATAGAATCATAGATTCACTACGGATTGGAAGGGACCTCAAAAGATCATCTAGTCCAATCCCCCAACCACAGCAGGATCACCTAAACCAAGTCACACAGGAACACATCCAGTCAGGACTTGAATATCTCCAGTGAGGGAGACTCCACAACCCCCCTGGGCAACCTGTGATCACCTGAAGGACCTGAAAATGTTCAAGTCCATGGGACCCGATGGGATACACCCAACGGTCTTGAGAGAACTGGCAGATGAGGTTGCTAGACCCATCTATTATATTCCAAAAGTCATGGCGGTCTGGTGAAGTCCCCACTGACTGGAAAAGGGGAAACATCATTTCTATTTTCAAAAAGGGTAGGAAGGAGGAGCTGGGGAACTACAGGCCAGTCAGTCTCACCTCTGTGCCTGGTAAGATCATGGAGCAGATCCTCCTGGAGGCACTTCTGAGACAGGAGAATAGTGAAGAGGTGATTGGGCACAATCAGCATGGCTTCACCAAGGGCAAGTCCTGCCTGACAAACCTGGTGGCCTTCTATGAACAGGTCACAACATTAATGGATGAGGGGCGAGCGACTGATGTCATTTACCTGGACCTCAGCAAAGCCTTTGACACTGTCCTACACCACATTCTGGTCTCCAAGCTGGTGGACCATGGCTTTCATGGGTGGATCACTAGATGAGTAAGGAACTGGCTTGATGGTCACACCCAGAGTGGTTGTTGATGGATCCATGTCCAAGTGGAGGCCAGTGACAAGCGGAGACCCTCAGGGATAGGTCCTGGGACCAGTCTTGTTCAACGTCTTTGGCAGCGACACGGACAAAGGCATTGAGTGCACCCTCAGCAAGTTTGCTGACGATATCAAGATGTATGACGCAGCAGACATGCTGGGGGTAAGGGTTGCCATCCAGAGGGACCTGGACAAGCTGGAGAAGTGGGCAAAGTCCAACCTCATGATGTTCAACAAGACCAAGTGTAAGGTCCTGCATCTGGCTTGAGGCAATCCTAAGCACAAGTACAGGCTGGGCAGTGACCGGCTGGAGAGTAGCCCTGGGGAGGACTTGGGGGTGCTTGTGGACAAAAGGCTCAACATGAGCACTTGTAGCCCAGAAGGCAAACTGGATCCTGGGCTGCATCAGGAGAAGTGTGGCCAGCAGGCTGAGGGAAGTGATTCTCATCCTCTACTCTGCTCTGATGAGAACCCACCTGGAGTACTGGGTCCAGTTCTGGATCCCTTATTACAAGAAGGATGTGGATGTACTGGAGCGTGTGCTAAGGAGGGCCACGAGGATGATCAGAGGGCTGGAGCACCTCTCCTCTGAGGCCTGACTGAGGGAATTGGGGCTCTTCAGTCTGGAGAAGAGGAGGCTTCAAGGTGACCTTATTGTGGCCTTCCAGTATCTGAAGGGGGCCTACAAAAAGGCTGGGGAGGGACTATTTAGGATGGCACGTAGTGACAGGACTAGGGGCAATGGAGCAAAGCTGGAGATGGGTAGATTTAGAGTGAGGAGGAAGTTCTTCACTGTGAGAGTGGTAAAGGCCTGGAATGAGTTGCCCAGGGAGGTGGTTGGGGCCCCATCCCTGGAGGTGTTTAAGGCCGGATGGGGTTCTGGCCAGCCTGGTCTAGGGTGGGGTGTCCCTGCCTGTGCTGGGGGTGTTGAAACTGGATGATGGTTCCTTCCTACCCTGAGTAACTCTGATTCCATGGCTTCTCCTGTCACGTTATCCTGCTGTGTCAGGGGGATTGGACTAGACGATCTTTCGAGGTCCCTTCCAATCCCTTACAATTCTATGATTTGATGACTAGAGAATAGCAAATGTCACTCCAATCTTTAAATGATAAGGAGGCCTGAAGTACCTATAGACTGGTCAGCCTCATCTCCATCCCAGGAAAGCTAATGGAACAATTTGTCCTTGGTGCTCTCTCTAGGCACAGGTTATTAGAACAAGAGGGTCATTAGGGATAGTCACCAAAGGGAAGTCATGATTGACCAACCTGATAGTCTTTGAGGAGGGCATAACCAGGTGGATAGATGATGGAAAATCAGTGGATGTGGTCTATCTTGACCCCAGTAAAGCATTTGACACAGTCTTCCACAGCATCCTCGCAGCCAAATGAAGGCAGTGTGGTCTGGACAATAGGGTAACAAGGAAGGATTGTGAACTGGCTGCAGGAGAGAAGCCAGAGAGTACTGGTCAATGGGAGTCTAGTTAGGCCTCCAACTAGACTATCTAGTGGAGTCACAGAATGTTAGAGGTTGGAAGGGACCTTGAAAGATCTTCTAAGTCCAACCCCCCCGAGTCCCCCAAGGGTTTGTAATGGGACTAGTCCTATTCAATCTATTAATTAATGACTTGGATGAGAGCATGCACTGTCAGAAGTTTGCTGATAACACATAGCTGGGGGGAGTGGCCAACACTCCAGCAGGCTGTGTTTACATTCAATGGAACCTGGACAGGCTGGAGAGCTGGGCAGAGAGAAATTTAATGAAGTATATCAAGGGTAAGTGTAGAGTCTTGCATCTGGGCAAGAACAACCCTAGGTACTAGTATAGGCTGGGGACTGACTTGTTGGAGAGCAGCACAGGAGAAGTGGACCTTAGTGGAAAGCAGGATGACCATAAGCCAGCAATGTGCCCTTGTGGCCAAGAGGGCAAATGGCATCCTGAGGTATATCAGAAGGGGGTGGTTAGCAGATCAAGAGAGGTTCTCCTCCTTTATTCTACCCTGGTGAGTCCTCATCTGGAGTACTGTGTCCAGTTGTGGGCTCCTCAGTTCAGGAAGGACACAGAACTGAGGGATAGAGTCCAGCACAGAGCCACAAAGATGATGAAGGAAGTGGAGCATCTCCCTTATGAGCAGAGGCTGAGGGAGCTGGGTCTCTTGAGCTTGGAGAAGAGGAGACTGAGGGGTGACCTCATTAATGTTGATAAATATATGAAGGGTGGGTGTCGGGAGGATGGAGCCAGGCTCTTCTCAATGTTGTCTAGTGATAGGACAAGGCTAATGGGTGTAAGCTGGAACATGGGAGGTTCCATATAAATATTAATCCCTGTGATATGAGAACGAAAATGTACTAGGAAAGTTATTGCTGTGCTTTTTTTCCTGATTTCTATGCATCTCACTTAGACTGCATGAATCTCTGTTACGGATCTCCAGGAATTTAGAACCAAATGTTGTCAGGTATTTGGATACCTGGAGATCTATGGTTGTGTGGTTTTGCAAGAGTATTTAGGCACACAGAGGAACTCTAGTGACAAATGGCAAAAATCACACAATTATAGAATGGTGGTATGGTGGAATCATTTATTTTGGAAGGGATACCTCTCAGCAGACTAGGTTGCCCAGAGCCCTATCCACCTGGGCCTTGAACACTTCCAGGGGAGGGACATACACAACCTCTCTGGCCAACCTGTTGCAGTTTCCCATCACTCTCAGAATAAACACTTCTGAAAATTCCACAAGGTGACTTTTTACTACCTTCAAAAGTAAATTTCTTTGATTGTCTCATACAAGGGAAGTCATACTAGACTTTCACAAGCACAGGTCTGAGCAGCCCTGAGGGGTGTCACAGCAGATGCATTTGCCTGCAAGTCGGCACGTCCACCCTTCTGGTGGTAACTTAAGTTACTAAAGGTGATAGGATAAGCTCTATGTGTACAGAAAACACAAAATTAATTGCTTTTTATTCTGCTTCTACCTTCTCAGTGCTGATGCTGCCTCTTTATTTTTAAACACTTCCTCTTTTCTAGCTCAGCCAGTCTTTTTTTCATTCAGTAGATACTTACTGCTTCATCCTTGAGTCATCGCTGGAGCTGTTCAGTGTCACTAGCAATAAATTCTGATACACACCTTGCCTAAGGAGGCATAAGCATACGTTCACATAAGATGCCAAGATCCTTGGGGTACAGTGACTATTTTGGCTCCATATAAATGCTCCTTTTTTCTTTGTTCTTTTTTCCCAAACACCTAACAGCTATATACATGTGCCTGTGCTGGGATTCAGTGTTGAGATGGCTATGCTCTGGTAGCATACCGGCAGCATTTTTCATTTCTAAGCATCATTAAAAGATAGCTGTTTTGTGAAGAGAAACTGCTGTGTCAAAATCCTCAGTAACTACACTGAGTGTCCATCCAGTCCTAACCTTTTGTACCAGGCTGAGTGTCCCTGGCAAATTTAAAGCTGATTGTAAATGTGGATCACTTGTTTTCTCATTGGAAGGACAGGAGATCTGTGCTTGGCTGTGAGGCCCAACAGTGGCATGCACACACTGTCCATGTCAAAAAGATGGGTCTGAATACCACGAGACTGGAACATCTGTGGCCACAACCAAAGCTAATGCTTTTACCTACTTGAAATGGCAACCAGGATGTGCAGCCAGTAAACTTCCTCATCTTATCATAATTATTTATAAGCAATTTTACATTCTGTGTGTTCTTTCTTCTCCACACATACTCGTTTGGATTGGCCATGGGATGTGACTCACAAATAAATGTGCAAACTAGATATTGGCTATTATTGTTATTACTGAGGCTGGAATAGACCTTTGAGATACTCAAGTCCAGCCTAGGACCTAACATCACCATATTGGGCAGATCAGGGAACTAAGGGCCACAGCCAGTCTGTCCTTAAACAAGTCCAGGGATGAGGACTCCACCATTGCCCTGGGCAGTCCATTCCAGGGTCTGATCACCCTTTCCATAAGGAAGTGCTTCCTAACATCCAACCTAACTCTCCTGCCCTCTCACCCTGGTGCTAGTTGACTGGAAGAGGAGCCTGACTCCCACTTGACTACAACCTCCCTTCAGGTTATAGAGATATAAGGTCCTCCATAGTCTCCTCTCCTTGCCCTTCTCCATGGCAAACAACCCCAGCTCCCTCAACCTCACCTCAGGTTTTCCCTCCAGTCCTTGCCCCAGCCTCATTAGTCCTCTGGAGCAGCTCCAGCCCTTCAATCTCTTTCTTGAAGTGGGTGGTCCAGAACTGCCCCCAGGATGCAAGGTGAGGCCTCCCCAGTGCCCAGTACAGGGGGAGAATTACACCTCTAGTCCTGCTGGCCACACTAGTCCCGATACAACCTGGGATGTTGTTGGCCTTATGAATCACGTGGGCACACACTGCTGGCTCCTGCTCAACCATAAATCTGCATTTCAAACATTAGAATAAAAAAGGCATCTCAGTTAACCTTTGTTATCCTTCTTATAAGAATAACCTGCTGGTGGAACACGAACCTCATGATACTGATGGTATTGATGTAATGAAGTCACAACTTCATTTCTCTTTGACTGTTCCCCCAAATAAATGATCAGAAAAATAGCATGGGAGGGTGCTGGGGTTTGAAAATTACCAAAATTTTCAAACGTATAGAATTGTGCTTTCATGAAGAAAAAGGTGTATTTTGCATTAAGAGGATCATCCCACTAACTTGTCCTGAGGGTTGGGGACAAAGGTGACACTATAAAAAAAGAATTACGGTTAGCCCTGCCTCTTTTCGCTGGGGGCTTCGCCTCAGCACACGGACATGGAGCTCCATCTTCCCCACTTCCAGGTCAGGGGGAAGATGGGACAAAGGGGATTTGGCAGCTGGCCACAGCCCCACTGCCCTTTGGGTGGCCCCGCTGTGCTCCCATAGATGGCAGGGTGGCGGTGGCTCCACTGCCCTCCTGGGAGACAGTGGTGGAGTGGTGGCTTTGCCGCCTCTGGCCCCTGTTGTGTCCTGGGTAGGCAGCCCAAGACAACAGGGCTGGTCCTGGTCCTGGCTCCGACCCAACCTTGCCCAGTCCCAGCTCTAACCCAGTCCCCACTCGAACCCAGCCCATCTTCAATCTGGCACCACGGACCAGAGAAGCAAGAACTTAGCACCTATTTTCCCCCTCATGGGACAACCATCCAAAAAGCCATGGTGAGCTGAATAATACTTCCCTTTCCCCTGCAGCTGAGGCGGGAGGAGGGGGAGAGAGAGAGAAGGGGAATGGAACTCTCTTGGTCACTTTGCAGCGTTGGGGAGGACCCTGCTGACTCTGGCCATTCAGTCGGTCACCATCTTGAACTTTGCACGTGGCCAGGGCCATGCCACTGACCAGCAGGAAGAGAGACTGTCATTTCTGCTACTGCGAAAAGCTAGGGTGCCTGAGTATTAGGGAGAGAAGGAGCCTTAGGAGAGGCATCTGAGAATTCCTTCTTGCTTAGCTGAACTGTCTTTTCTGAAAGAAGCAGAAGGGCTTGAGAATCCTTAGACCCTGGGCAAGGAAGAGAGAGTGAGTTCTTTTTTAAAAGCATGTCTCCTGCATCAGGGAGTACAGTTCCAGGTTCTGAGGAACCAGGTCTGTCCGATCAGTGTTTTGCTGGAGAACCGACGTTGAAGAATTGAAGAGTTCACTGGTCTGGATGGCCAAGGAATGGTTTGGCATTTGCAGATCAGAATGGGCTACACATGAGGCACCAGAAGGGTCTCTCCAAGTGAATCAAAGAGAGGGTTGGTTGTACCCCTCCCTGCTTGACTGACATGTTCTTTCCCCAGGTGTCTAATGTAAAAAACCCAACGACCACTATGATAGCAATCTCTCATTGTATTTTTCTCAGAACATGTGATGGCATTTGTGACAGAGTTTCTAGCTTGTGTGCACTAACTTGCTTAACCTTTTCTTCTTTCTGTATATAGCTATAGAGTTAATAAACCCTTTTCCATTTTCCCTAAGCTATCCATCATCTGGAAAATTCTATCTGAAATCTCATCAAGACCTAACTGCTTTGTTTTCTTTTCCTTTATTTTTAATTTTGGTCTTGAACCCACCGCAAGATTGATGCTAAAAACTGAGACAGAGCAGTTTCATTGCTTTAACTTCAGGGGGGAGGAGGTATGCATATTCTGGTGAAAACAATTATTGTTTTTAAATAATTCTCAAGTTCAAACTTGCTTGACTTCACAAGTAGTGTCATACGAAAGCTGAAGTCCTTAAAGCTGGTCTAATCTAACGGTTGTATGGCATACGCAACAGAACTAGATGGGTTTANTTGAGCTCTGTGGTGACAGGTTGGACTTGATGATCTATGAGGTCTCTTCCAACCTTGATAATACTGTGATACTGTGTGATACTGTGAATCTTAGATTTACGCTGTGTGTATTAGTCACTGGAGAATGAAATGTTGAATTGATTATTATTTTTCACCATTATGTCAGTGTTTGCTATTTTTCACAGTGTTACTTTCTGTAAACTAATTTGACAGAAGAAGACAGACACAAAAGAAGCACAAGCAGAGTGAATCTAATTTGTTTAAATTTAGAACTGGCTGGAAAATTTTCTTTTTTTTTCATTAGAAAAATGTTGGTTTGTAGAAAACACAAATTATTCAATCTGTTCAAGCAAGTGCCTGCTAAGAAAAGAACTAAAAAGGGTTTATAAGCTATTAAAATACAAAACATTTTAAAGTAAAATGGCTGCTGCAGGTCAAGTCCTTTTAGTGTTCTCAATTAGAACACCATCAAGCTAAAAGAAACAAAAGGTAAGAATTTTTAAAAATACTTCTAAAATCACACAAACTGAGGTTGATCTGATTAAAATAATGATGTTTTAAATTTAAAAGCAATGGGCTATCAACTTTTTTTATCCGTACTGGGTTATGAAGAAGTACAGTGGCACATGATGGGAGAATGGGTGAGGGTTTTGCCTAAGGCTGATTGCAGCTCTGCATTGCCCTTCCTGTTAGACTGTGTCTTTCTGTTTACTGCACAGGGAATTTTTTGCTCAGGTGTTTCTAGTTTTGTATTCTGTTCACTCCCTTTATTTCTACCCTTGTCTAATTCTGCCTTTCCTCTCCGTTAATGAGCTTACTCATTTTAGAGTAACAGCTTCAGAAGCTGAGGTTCGGTCCCTTTGTGCTATAATCCAGAATCAAGTATTCCAAAGAGCAGGAGGCATCTGCACTACAGCTGGGCTCTGCATTTCCATGCCTCCATCCAGCATGTGAGGTGAACTGGGGCAGCAGAAATCCAGCGTGGCTATTTTCCAGTGGCACAATGCCCAGGACCTGACAACACTAAGCTCCTTGGCAATAGCTTCCAATTTCATTGGAGTCAGGCCTGGCCTTAAAATCAGGGAGCTGATCACATATCTCTGCCATCTCACTGTCTCCAAGACTTAGCTGCCGCAAGAGACAATGTGGCGCCCCCCCAGCCTCCTTTCCACAAGACTGATCAATTGTGATTAACTCTGCTAATTAAACTTGGGCTACAGAGCTGTAACAGTGGTGTAAAGGATCAGAAGCAGACCCATCAGCCATCTTTGTTCTGATTTTCATCTGCACAAATGTAATTTCACATTGCTTATTTAATGCGCTGGTCTCTTTGCACTGTCAGAGCATGAAAAGTGTCCTAATGCATGAGAGATGGAAATCTGACTTGAATTAAAAAATAAATACATAAAAAAACTTCCAAGTCCAAGAAATAAATCTTTTAAGTCTTCACTCTTTGGGGACTTCTTGCTTGCATAGCATTCAGAGTAATTCTTGTAGACAATGGTTTACATGCTCAAACCCTATTTCTAGAACCTCTCCTTCGGATCAGGGAAGGGAGCAAAACATTTGCATGATAAATACGCTAACCTTTTGCGTACAATATGCAACAAGTATGTGTGCAAAAAATACCCTTTTATATCTGAGATGTCTCCCCTTTTATATGAGGTTATTGTGCTTTTACAGTAAATACACATATATATTCTAATTTCTTTGGAGTAATGTATTCAGTCAAAGAAATATTCATGTGATGAATTTCCCCAAATATATTATGCAAAGAGCATTACTCAGAATTAAACAGGAAGAGTCACTGATTTTGTTTGCTAAGATTACAAGTAAAGTACCATAAGGCAAAATTAGCAGTTGGCAAATGCTATTAAGGGCATCCGTTGACTACAATTAGGCAACAGAACGCAATCAGATGGATACGAATATAGGCATCTCAAACATGTACATGATGAAGAGTCTCCTGTTGAGTAGTTTACTCTATGTGCCCAGCGTAGGAAATGTAACTCATATGAATGACAGGCATTTTGAAGATCAGCAATAAACTTGTGGATAATATTAATTTGCAGGCTGGTTTATTAGCCGATGGCTTATTTTTTCTACACCCATCGAAGAGCTGGTGATTTTGCTACCACTTCTCCAACAGAAGTGTTTCTTCTACATTGCCTGAATTTGCTTTAGGAAGTCGCGGTTCATGTTTTGGATAAACCAGTAAAAGCAAAGCTTCTTACTGATAAATTCATAGGAAGCAAGAAGCAAAATGTAGGAAGGGAGCACTGGTTTGTATTACAGCAGTATCTAGTCATCAAGGGCTAAATGAAATAATAACCAGTGTAGATGACAGGGGTTTCATTTCTGTTTGTCACAAGGTGAAATAATAACCGTCATGACAGCAAAGTGTGTAGCCTCAGAAGCAACTGCTTTCTTTGATTAATTATGGCAGCAGCTAGGGCTATTAGGACTGTTCAGATTACACAAAGGACAACATAGGACAACACTTACTTTTCTCACACCATTTGGCAATTGCAATGCAAAAGTCAGCTGACTGTAGCAGTCCCATGGCTTTAGCCTTCAGTTTGCTTTGTTCATCCTCTATTGTCAAATCAATATTTGTAGAAATCGGGCAGATTTTCATATAGAAAATTTACTTTATCACATCTGTTCCCCCTCTGACGTATGTTGCTGGTGTTGCAATTTTTATAAATAGCTCTTTTATGAATTATGAGGCAGAGAGAACTCACATACCTTATGGGATATAGACAATATAAAATTGTAAGGGTTGGTATCTGAAGTTTTGTGGGCAGAGGAGAAGAAAATTTAAACAAAAAAGAAAGGGAATGGAGAGGATGAAAATGTCTGTTCTTTTGGCCATTCTGCATGCTCCAAAATGTGGTTTTTTCTGGAGAGTTTCACAAAGCTGTTTTTTTATTGATGTGGATTACTTTTTATCATGAATCATTCAAAAATTGTCTTTTGAAGGGAAGGACATGCATGTTTTAATGCATACAATGGACTCTATATTTTATTAGAAGAGAAAATTCTTTCAGTTTTCCTCTCTACCAAAGTTAAAAAGGGAAAGTCCATGTGACTAATTATATGAACAGGGAACACTGGAACCAAAGCAAATCGGCGGCGAAATAAGATGAAGTCAAGAATCCGTTTCATTAAGAACTCAATAATTTCTGCAGATTTCATTATTTGTTATTCTCTATTAGTGAAATGCTTCAATAAGAAAAATGCGGACCACTCCTGCAAATAGGAACTAAAGACCCAAGTTCCCACTCATGCTTACCTTCCCCCCCCCTTTCCTATTTCTGCATTCTCTCACTGCAGCAAGCACTGTAATCCTGGAAATGAAGCACAGGAATAAGCAGCAAACCCGCTGCTATTTTTGATTCTAGATTGTGATAATAGATTTGACAATAGATTTCCTATGTGGGCAAGTTATAGATGATCCGATTCTGCTGTCCTGACTTACGCAATAGTCATTATTCACAGGAGTGATTCCATCAACATTAATAGGAACGAGAGCGTTACTTGCATGAAGGGTACAAACCCATGTCTGTAATAGCCCTGAACCACTGGTCCCCTTTTTGTTGTTGCGACAGGAGTATGGCTACAGTCATTTTCAATAGACTGGATGTTTGACAGAAATGCGTTTGTATCAGTAATTGTTTGGTTTCATAAATGGAACGGTGGGCTGAGACATATGAGGGCTTTAGAATTCCTGTTTAAGCACAGTGTAGATAATAACACAAAATGATCTGATAGAGATGATTTCCAGCTTCTCCAGAATTAAACAACTTTAATCCCTTAGTTCCTGTTAAAACTCCCTTAGAAGTCCCCTCTTGTTTTGCTGCTGGAAACAAAGTTGTGCCATATTAAGAAAGGAAAACCTTCCCTCTTTCCATTGATACAATGCTTCCCTGAACCTTTGTCTGTGGAGGACTAGAACTGAATGAAAAATGCGGCTTTCCAACATAAGTAAAAATGTTTAAAGTCTCTTTTCCTAACTGCGTGGTTTTCCTAACACGAAAAATAAACCTGCCTGCAAATACGTTCAGAAACAAAAGTTCTACACGAACAGCATAAAAAGGAAGATAAAAGATTTCTCAAGAGTATAGTATCTGAAAGCCATCACGAGATCACTTCAGGGTTTTTGTTTTCTTACGTTTTGAAAGTATGACATTTTGAAAGGAGTAGCAGTGAATGAACTATCAGACAAAGAGATGACTTCACTGTGAAATGAGTGTAGTCATTGTACTCACAAAGAGAAGATTTTTTTTTTCCTTTCTTTTTTTAAGCGTGGCTAATCTTTGATAGTTTAAAAGACCCCTTTTAAAGTTAGAAAGCTAAGTGCAGTGTTCACCCATTTTCTAGTTCTGACTGGGAACTGGCCATCCACATTTTCAAGGGTTAGGAATGGTTTTAAAGTTCGTAAGACAGGAGAGTGCCTATTTCTTTCTAAATGGTTCTATTCTTTTTTGTTATACATTATACATCAGAGTGATATTTGAAGGCAGATATATTACACTCCCTGACAGAATGCTTTGTACATTTATAATGCAAAGCTTTTATCTAAAATTCAGAGCATTATTTTAGAAAGAAGGTGTATCACATCTGTGAGACAAACTCTATTCCTGTTGAGAAGAGACCATTGCAGTTGAAAATACTTGGTAAAACTGGTGGTCAAGGAAGAGCTGAAAATTGCATCTGAATAATTTGCTTACTGGAGTGTTGCCTTAGAGCTTTACTATCCTGTTCTACGTGAAGATGTCCCTGCTCACTGCAGAAGGGCTGGGCTAAACAAACTTTAAAGGTCCCTTCCAACCCAAACTAATCTGTTCTTCTACAAACTCCATGTCCAACTGCTTGATCTGTGAGTTATAAGTGTTACACTGGAGTCATTCCGGATAATGTAAACTTATATCGTATGTAAATACAGAAAAAAATGTAATTTTTTAAAAAATTGTTAGAATTTGTGGAAATATTCTAGACACAGTAGAACTGTCTTAGAGGAAGAAATATCAAAACTCCTGTTTTAAATTCTTTCCCAACCATGCCCTTAGTACACAGAAAATTGTTAAGGTAAGGTCAGTTCATGAGAGGAGATTGTGCTGTGTTCCAGTCATATATCGACAACTAATGGCTGGGATTTCCAAACACTAAAGTGTTTGAACAATCAATTGCCATCAACATTTAAAATAGCAGGAACTTTGACACTATGCAGCTTTGAAAATGTAATCTAATCTGCCTGTCCTCATACCCCTATCTTCAAATATCACTTGTCATACTGAGTTTTCATTTTCAGATGCTCCTTGAACAATATTGAAGCAACTTGAAAAGAAGAATTTTGTATCTAAACACACACTCTGTGCCCATTATCATAGGATCATAGGATGTTAAGGGTTGGAAG
>VXBP01002191.1:0-63753 GCA_013400115.1 Rhinopomastus cyanomelas | reverse complement strand
CCCTTGGTGAAGCCATGTTGTTTGTGCCCAATCACTAGTCTCCTGTCTCAGCAATGCCTTCAGGAGGACCTACTCCATGATCTTACCAGGCACAGAGGTGAGACTGGCAGGCCTGTAGTTCCCCAACTCAGCTGTCCTCTCTTCCACTCCTTGTAGAGTTTCTTTTTGTGTGACAGCGTGTCCAGGAGCTCCTTGCTCAGCCAGGCAGCCTCCTAGCACTCTTCCCTGCTTTCCTCTTTGTTGGTATACATTGCTCCTGGACACAGAGGAGGTGATCCTTGAATAGTAGCCAGCTGTCCTGGGCCCCTTTTCCCTCGAGGGCTTCATCCCATGATACTTGGGCCAGCAGATCCCTGAAGCGATAGAAGTCTGCACGCCCAAAGCCCAGGAACGTAAGCTTAGAAAACTTTCTCCTGTTTGCCCTGAGGATCTGAAATTCAACGGCTTCATGGTCACTGCAGCCAAGGCTGCCCCTGAGCCTCACATTGGTCACCAGACTGTGCGCTTGCAGCCCAGAAGGCCAACCGCATCCTGGGCTGCATCACAGGAAGTGTGGCCAGCAGATCAAGAGAGGGGATTCCATCCCTCTGCTCTGCCTTACTGAGACCTCAGCTGTAGTCCTGCATCCAGCTCTGGAGCCCTCAGCACAGGAAGGACAGGGACCTGATGGAGCAGCTCCAGAGTAGGCTACAAAAATGATCAGGTGGCTGGAGCACCACTGCTTTGAGGACAGACTGAGGGAGCCGGGGTTGTTCAGTCTGGAGAAGAGAAGGCTCTGGGGGGACCTGACAGTCATCTTCCAGTCCCTGAAGGGAGCTACAAGTAGGCCAGAGAGGGAGTGTTTAAAAAGGCCTGCAGTCCCTCTCCATTGCCTCTGGAGGGGTAAGGCTAGATTGAAATGGGATGTTAGGAAGAAGTTCATTAGGAGGAGGATGGCTGAACACTGGAACAGGTTGCCCAGGAAGGGAGGTGAGGCCCCATCCCTGTAGACATTCAAGGTGAGGCTGGACAAGGCTCTGGGCAACCTGACCTAGCTGAGAATGTCCCTGGTCCCTGTAGATGGACTAGATGACCTTTGGAGGTCCCTCCCACCCCTGGCCATTCTATGATTTTATGATAATGTCTTGCAATAGCAGCAGTTGTCCAGCATCTACCATTCTCACCCGATCCTGCAGAAGAGGGGCGAGGGGAAGAAAGTAAATTTGCTATGAAAAACATCAAAAAGAATATTTGGTCTTTTTATTTGATGACCTATAAGCTGGGCTTCACAATCCCTCATCAGAAACAAGATAGGAAGATAGAGAACCAGCTGTCATGAAAAACAGGAGCTGATCAGCTCATTGATGGAAACCAAGCCCATGCGCATGCTCTAGCCCATACTCCAGACTGCTGTAGGAACCAAATCCACTTTGAGTAAACTGGAGCAGCTGCAGAGGCGGCTGTGGAATTACATCTGCCTTATCTGGGATGCCTCATCACACAGAATCTCAGGCTGGAAGGGACCTCAGAGGTCATCTACTCCAACCCCCTGCCAGGGGCAGCAACACCTCTCAACCAGACTTTGTTGCTCAAGGCCTCATCCAACCTGCCCTTGAACACCTCCAGAGAGGAGGCAGGCACAACCTCTCTGGGCAAATGATTCCAGAGTCAGCAGTCTTTACAAGTTTGCAAAGAACGAAAAGCAATGCAAAGATGAAATTCAACGCAACTGCTAGCTTTCACCTCAGTAGACGGCAAAATACAGTAATTTAAATTGAGCTTTAAAGCATTCCTACATGTACAGACCCTCTTCCAAATATAAGCAAGACATGGGCGTGAGGTCTGCAAGCACACCTAGGATTCTAGGGTACCAGAACAAGAACGTTATCCTAATTTCAGTTTAAAACGTGATAGAAAAATAAACTGCATTTCTAGGATTGCTAAGAAAGGGTTGGAAACGTGAATCAAGTTCACTAGATACACTGACAGTTCTTCAACTGATCCAACCTGATTTGCCTTGCCGTTCCCCCTGGGGTGTTAAATCTAAAAGTGGCTACTCCCAAGGGCCCAATATAAAGGAGTCTGTGGAGGAGCTCTGCAGATGACAGCAGAGAGGGCAGTAAATGCATGTGGAAACCTCAGCACTGGTAAGAACTCTAATCTGGGTTGCATTACACACTGACTTTAGGAACCCACAGCCCTCATTTGTACATCTGAACCTATTCCTACAACCCCAAAACCATCATAGAATCATAGACTGTATTGGCTTGGAAAGGACTTCCAAAGGCCATCTACTCCAATGCCCCTGCAGCAAGCAGTCCAGCCTAATGCAAGAGCGTTTACAAAGCATCCAGTTCATGAACCACGCAACGGCTAAGGCTGAGAGGGACCTCGGCGATCATTTGAGCTCCACAGTCACGCCTCTGCCACGGGCAGGGGCACCGCTCACCAGAGCAGCCAATACAGAAAACTGGGTTTCATACNGGCAGGTTGGACTTGATGATCTATGAGGTCTCTTCCAACCTGTTCCAGTGTCTGACTGCTCTTGCCGTGAAAAAAACTTTCCTAATGTCCAGCCTAACCCTCCCCTGGAGCAGCTTGAGGCCCTTCCCCCGCTGTTCTTCTATCGCTAATGACCTGTGAGAAGAGACCAGCACCCACCTCTCTGCAGTCTCCCTTCAGGCAGCTGTACAGAGTGATGAGCCTCCTCTTCTTTTCCTCAGCCTCCTTTTCTTCAGAGGAACCAGCCCCAGCTCCCTCAATCGCTCTTCATAAGGTTTATTCCTCAAGCCTTTCACCAGCTTCAATGCCCTCCTCTGTACCCGCTCCAGCACCAAAATGTCCTTGCACTGAGGCGCCCAGAACCGAACCCAGTACTCAAGGTGTGGCCTCATGAGTGCCCGCTAACCTTCCCGCTCTTGCGGGTCACACTACTTCAAATACGACACAGATACTCAAGCAAGTTAGTAATTTTAAGACATGTCAGAAGGAAGAAGTACGGCGTTGAGGAGATGGAATGCAAACATACTGCCCTACACAAGAGCAAACACATTGTCAGCCGGAAACCTGTGGGATTAACTCTACAAAATAACCAGTTTCCTACTCAAGGAGTTGGAAGTTGAATTTAATGGCTAACCAGTTACCACACGGGAAGGAAAGCTTACTTCTCCCTGAGTACATGAAAACTAGCTGCTATAACCATTAGGATGGGGTAGCACAACACTAAGAGTACCTGATCCAGGCACGCCTCGGAGTGTTCCACCAGAGAAGACCTGATAAACTGATGAATAAGGAATCGCTCCTGCTTGACAAAAGCTGCACTTGCTTGTCCTCCTTTAAAAATGATAGGGCTAGCTTCTTTAACCTGTGTATTTTAAATCAAAGACCAGACTTAACACCTTTCATTTGTCATATTAATTACTGAAGCTTCATCTGTACAGCGGCACAAAGAGCCTACCAGAAAAATAACAACTGCCAAGTATCTGCTTCTCAGCTTTCTGCCCCTAGAAAATGTGGTCTTTTCAAAAACACGTATCCTTGCAAATCTTCAGCACTATCCTCTCATCTCCCTGTTGGAGCTTGATTGATTACACCTTTTCCTTATGTTCATTAATCTCATCACCTTATCTTTTACACCACTTCATTTTAGCAGAAAGGCAATAATAAAACCCTCATCCATTATCCTTTTACACATCTAGTCAAGCGGAAATGGTTAATAACATGCTACAAATTGAACTTCAATCACCTCATTTTCTCCTTTGTCGAAGGAACATTAAAGAATATTCCAAAAGTGCAATTTGTTTTACAGGGGAATTTCTGTTATATTGCTACAGACAACTAAAATTAAGTGTTGCTCAGTTTGGTTATTAAATATATCCAACTGTCCTTTTATCTCCCATACTAAAACATTAACTCATTTTACTAGGGTGTAATAATACAAGAGCCTTATCTCACAGAACACAGGGACATCTCGTCTGCCTAATATTAAGTATCATACAATAGCTCAGTTATCTGGGTGGGTTTTTTCATACGCCTCCGATCATTTGTGAATTGGTACGTTAGTGCGGATGAAATGGCTCCCCATTTCAGACCAGTTAATTTGTTTACACACAGGCTTATCTTCAAATGCAAGCCCCATTAGAGGAGCTGTCCCCAACTGTCAGAGCAAGTCAAGACGGAGAAGAGGGGGATGTAGAAAAATTTAGAAGCCAGTAATTTATTTCTGACCCCCAATTTCCTGTTTGAACAGTAGCTGCGCCTCATGTGCACCCTGCAAATATTCGACCACCCTAACGTGGTTCCAAGAAACGAGCCCCAGAACCAGGTTTTGTGAGCTCCCCTCATCACTCTTAGTAAACCAAAAACAACCACATTTCTAAAAAATAAAACAACCAAATCCATCTAGCACGAGAATGTTCCCAAATGAGACATTTGCAGTTGTTTCTCCCAATAAAAGGATTTCAAGGGTGCTTGAAATTCTAGCTCTGTTGCCTTCATTGAGAGTAACTCCTTTTATGGGGGGGGGGGGCAAGATTTTCTCTTCTGTTTTCATATCCCCTTGGAAAAAATTTCCCTTGCACTTTGGTCAGTGAAACACAACTGGTCTGAGCAGCTTCTCCATTACAGGTAAAGTACAATTACAAATCAGGGGCCATTACTACAGTGAAAAGGTATTTCCCTATGTGTTGCCTCTTCCCAGTTCTGCAGAAACTTAGTGTTAACCGTCGAAGGGGCCTGGGAATAACAAAGCTTCTGCGTTTATTCACAGAAGACTGACTTCAGTAACACAAAAGCACACAGTAGTTAGCCTTACAGGACATACAGATAAATATAGATGTGATTTTAAAAATTCAGCAATGACCACACGTTACATCAAAGCAAAGTACAAACACTCAGCTGTTAAATCACCTGATTTATCATGAGATGGGCCATCACTTTTTTATTTACTGCAATGGCCTACTGTGTTTCCAACTCTTTTCTCTATTAAAAGTTTGTCCTATTTCCTCAACAACTCCACCCCCTCTTTCCTGCTCTGTCATCTTCTGTTCCACTTGCAGCTGAACTAGCATTGTCATGGTTGGCTGCCCAGCTCATCTCATACATCACCAGTCCTATTCTACTGCTGTTCCAAGCCCTCTGTCCTAACAGTGGCATGTTTGAGGTCATGGGGTAAGCTGGACTTGGAGAAGTGTTTCAAACTGAAAGTGCCACAGGATGGGGAAAAGGTAAAGAAATAATAGGTGAAGAAGATGGTGAGAATGGGTTTGTTCTGATTCACTTACCCACTTAACCACTCAGGATAACGGAGGGACGGAGGGAGGGAGGGGAATGAGGTGACACAATGGCACCCGAGGACTGCTTAAGCCAGTACTATGACTGGAAGAAATGCTTCTAGAACTTTAGATTAGTGGAATATTGACTCCAGGCTGGCTAGCTTCTACCATGATTAGTGTGGCTCTCAGCCAGTGTTCTGCTTTAAAAGCTGAGTAGACTCTGTCAGTCTAATGTGTGTATCGTTTTTTAGAGAAAAGTTTGAATTTGGGTTTAGAAAGTTGAAAAGTGTTTGCCCCCTCACTCTCATCTCTTCTCCCCTCATCCCGGTGATTTCCACCTTCTTCTTTTCTCTCCATCTGAGACTGTTTGGAGCCGCGTCACTGCGACGGAAAGAGAATGTTATCACTGTGGGAAGATTCGCCTGGGCCTGGAAAGACAGGGAATTCTGAACTTTGAAGACTTATGAGGATCAAGACTGAAGTCGGACAACTGCTGTGACTTCAGAGAGAAACAGGAACTGTCTGTAATGGACACTCTGGACATTTTTAATCTCAGTTCCGTGGAGGAGCAGTGTGACAAAACTCCATGTGTCTGTCTCTGTCTTGTGTGGGGTTTTTCTCTGATGTGTGGTGGGAGGAGTGAATTTAAATGTCTTGGTGCCTTTCTCCTCCAAATTGAGTCACTTGTTTCACTGCTTGCAGATCGTCAGTGGTTTGTTAGACCCTCTCTTTGGGTTTGATGCTTTAATGAAAAGCTCTGAGTTGAAATATTGTCGGGGTCTCTGACCCATGATGTTAGTAGCAACCCAGGTGGGATGCACAGGGATCCAGATATGGACCCACACAACACTACACTACTACTATGACATGATAGTCAGGTATCTCTCCAGTTTTCTTCATTTCTCCTAAGTGCTGAAAAGAAGCCACTCAATATGCTCTGCTGTGCATCTTCTCTGGGAGCTGTCATAGAATCATAGAATCATTAGGGATTGGAAGGGACCTCCAAAGATCATCTAGTCCAATCCCCCTGCCACAGTAGGATCACCTAGACCAAGTCATACAGTCAGTCTGGGTTAGAAAGGACGACGGGATCATCCAGTTCCAACTCCCCTGCTATGGGCAGGGATATCCCACCCTAGATCAGGCTGGCCAGAGCCCCATCCAGCCTGGCCTTAAACACCTCAGAGCACCTCCCTGGGCCTCCACCACCTCCCTGGGCAACCCATTCCAGGCTCTCACCATGCTCACAGTGAAGAACTTCCTCCTCACATCCACTCTACATCTACCCATCTCCAGCTTTGCTCCATTCCCCCTACTCCTGTCGCTACCTGACATCCTAAAAAGCCCCTCCCCAGCCTTTTTGTAGGCCCCCTTCAGATGCTGGAAGGCCACAATTAGGTCCTAAAGCTCTCCTCTAATGCCATCCCTCTAAAAGCTTCAACAATTTGCTCACGTAGCTGCTAGAAATTTTCATGTTGAATTTTCATGTTTTCATTTTCACAGTCAGCCCTGGAACAAGCAAATTCAATCCTTACTCATGTAAATCATCTGACTACTCAAAAATCCAGACTTTTTTACCTTCATAAGGTTTGAAGCACTCAACTGCTTTTTGAGCTAGCCCAAGCTACATTTAACCTTGACTCAAAAGCACATCAGTGAGTCAACGGCTGCCATCCGGTCATTGTAGAGTCACTGAATTCCACTGAAAATATCCCTCATTTGCTAAAACCTAGATGCTGAAACTTTCTTTTCTGGTTTCACATATGAGACCACAATTCAGTTGGCTTCCAAAGCTCAACTTTCAACACAATGTGCACACAGTCAGAACGTCAGGCTCAAAATAGTAGAAGCAAAATAAATGTGTAAAAGGCAGAGTTCTAGACTATAGGCACATAGAGAAATAGATCCAAATCATCAACTGATGGGGTTTTTTTTTCATTTTAATAATTTTTCTGAAAGATAGTTAAGCATCCTCTCTTAATTGCACCTCCCTCTTAAGAATACATAGCCCAAGAGGTTTTCAACTTGTTTTCCTCTCATTATTTAATTTACATTGAAACAGATGTTCAAGAGAGCCTTTTAGGTCCTTTATGGGAAAGCCTAGTACCCAAGTGAAATAAATAGGAAATCAGAGCAAGCTGTAAACCTGAGAAGCTTCTGAATTGCTGTCTGTAGTTTACAAACAGAGAGGCAAGTTTACACAATCCGAGTTCAGCCCTTCAGCTGATGCCACACTTTTGCACAATGGAAATCACTTCTGCTCTAATACTTGAAGAAGGCAATTTATTGCAGAAATAAATGAACAAGTGACTACTAAGCAAGTCACCATGAGTTGCGGTTCTAGTCTCTAACAACCATTCCTGTACCACATAACATGTCATCATCCATAAGTAAATGAGTTAATCAATTTAATGAGGATTCAGACAAATTGGCTGCCTAATGAGCACTCAGACTGATGTGGCAAGGGTTATGCTCCAGCGCTGACAAAATCTGTTTGATGAAACTGTGACAAAAGCAGCAAAGCACTAGTCCTTCAGCACATTTTTCTGCATCTTATTAACATCAAATTATAAGCACTATTTGCAAACTGTACAGGGAAACCATTTACTGTGCAAGTCATGTAAACACGCGCTTTATCTGCTCTTCTTCCCAGCGTATATTGCTGGAATTCGGTTTAGTAATTAATCAGCTCTTCCGAAAATGGCAGTGGGGTAGTGTTTTCTAACAGCACTGGCTCACTGAGGATACCAAGAGAATTTCCAGAGACGTTACGCTGCGTGATTTTGCGTTTAGGAAGATGCAGCTTGGCAATAATTATCAAATAAACCATCCCAAATAAATCAAAATATGCTGAAGCTTTTCAAAACAGTTCAGGAAATTTATACCAGAATCTCTTCAAAAGCAAGTAAAAAAAAAATCCCACCATGGTTTTCTGATGAATGGAAATGCTCTCACGCTGATTTCCCAACCCCATACAGCTGAGATGCAAAAAACACAGCCCAGTGAGAGAAATCTGTCTAACTAGTATCTTAACTACTTCATCAAAATCCTGTAATCAGAGCTCCTCTAATATTCTAGCAGTACTATGTCATCATGTCTTGGTTCACAACGCAGGGCCAAGGATTGTCCAGAAGACTTGAACTTAAAAACAAGCAAACATATAAATCTGTCAAGTAAAAGAAAAAAACCATCATTTCANCTGTAAAAAAAAAAAAAAAAACCATCATTTAAAAAAAAAAAAAAAAACAAAAACCCTCTTATTTTCCAAGTTTTATCTGTTCAGGAAACATTCTCCAAAGAAGGAAAACCACCTCTGCGCAGGTTTGTGCGAAAGCAAGAGGTACAACGGTACGTCAGGAAACCTCTTGCGCACAACAGCCGTAAGTAAAAACAGTTTCTACTTATATTCATAAATTAAATGTTTCTGTGCAGTCACATGGATTGGAAAACCCTGCACAAGGGCTAAAAGAATAAATGTCCAGATGTTTTCATAGAGCCAGAGACAATTTAATATCGATACACGAATGACTTTCCATTCTCCAGGTGAAGTGTCATACTGCCCTACGAGCACGATGAGGAATGGGACACAGAATGGTAGAGGTCACCACTTGCACTCAGGAGCACGAGAGGGAGCAGCTCTAACATTACAGCACAAAGTTAGAAGAAACAAAACACTTTATATCGTTCATTGTGTTCTCTGGAGCAGGAATCACTGGCTTCGGGAACTGTGTTTGAAAAGCAACCTGGAGACAGAGTCATTGATTGCAGAATCACAGAATTACTGGGGCTGGAAAAGCCCTCTGAGCTCATCCAGCCCAGCCCAGGACCCAACATCACCACAGCAGCCAAACCAGGGCACTGAGGGCCACAGCCAGTGTGTCCTTAAACACCTCCAGGGATGGGGACTCCACCACTGCCACGGGCAGTCCATTCCAGGGTCTGATCACCCTTCCTGGGACAAAGGGCTTCCTAACATCCAAACTAACCCTCCTCTGGTGCTGCTTCAGGCCCTGCCCTCTCATCCTGGTGCTGGTTGCCTGGAAGAAGAGCCCAATCCCCATCTGACTACAGCCTCCCTTCAGGGAGTTGTAGAGAAGGAGAAGGTTCCCCTTGAGCCACTCTGGTGAGACCCCCACCTGGAGTACTAGGTTCAGTTCTGGAGCCCTTATTACAAGAGGGATGTGGAGATGCTGGAGTGAGTGCAGAGGAGGGCCACAAGGATGATCAGAGGGCTGGAGCACCTCTCCTGTGAGGCCAGACTGAGAGAGTTGGGGCTGTTCAGTCTGGAGAAGAGGAGGCTCCCAGGTGACCTTCTTGTGGCCTTCCAGTATCTGAAGGGGGCTACAAAAAGGCTGGGGAGGGGCTGTTTAGTATGTCAGGTAGTGACAGGACATGGGGCAATGGAGCAAAGCTGGAGATGGGTAGATTTAGAGTGGATGTGAGGAGGAAGTTCTTGACCGTGACAGTGGTGAGAGCCTGGAATGGGTTGCCCAGGCTGGTGGTGGAGGCCCCATCCCTGGAGGTGTTTAAGGCCAGGCAGCATGGGGCTCTGGCCAGCCTGGTCTAGGGTGGGGTATCCCTGCCTGTGCTGGGGGGGTTGGAACTGGATGATCCTGTGGTCCCTTGCAACCCTGAGTGATACTGATTCTATAAATTCTCCAGTGAAGAGATCCTACTGTGGCAGGGGGATTGGACTGGATGATCTTTCGGGGTCCCTTGAAGTCCCTAATGATTCTATGAGCCTCCTCTTCTCCAGCTGCATCCATCATATATAGAAGGATGTCAGACTGCCAAAACAAGAAATACATGTGTGTATTATCAAAAGCCACAAAAATACTACATTTGTTTAAAAAGAAAGCAACAACAAAACCCAGTAGAAACAAGTGGCAATTGACAAGGCTAACTGGTCTATCCTCCCTTTAACAGCAGACATGTTGTCCCCAAAGGGCTGCATTTTTGATAACACGGAGATTTGAGGCTGAAAGGATTGAACTTCCCACTTCCACGAGTCTCAGCATAACACACCCCAAATACATTTCCAACCCAGCTCAGATAAAATCCTAATTCACCAGCTACCATCTGATGGAGACCCCAGTCTGTCGTTATGGCTTCAAGGCAGCTGGCTGCCACTAAATGATCTGGCCTGCTCCAAACTGCCTCTTTTTGCCTGCCACTAATTTTCCACTGGCCACAGAGTCTCCCAAAATCCTTCCTGTCAGTTTCAAACCCTCCTCTCAGTTTCAAAGCCCATTACATAGTTCTGTGCCTTGTCATTGCAACGGTCCCAGTGCTCTCCAGCATAGCTCCTGTCTGGGAGCTGTATGAATCCCCCACAGAAGGCAGCAGTGTGACCTCCTCTGCATAGTTGTGTTCAAAGAGAACCTCATAACAATTTCCAAGACACATCCCACTTAGAGGATTATGACGTGTCTCTGGGATATAAAAATACCCCCAACTGGCTGGATTCTAACGTGGTGAAAGTCGTACCCAACAAGGCCGTGTTCTTCAGCACCAACCAAAACTCTCAGTGCTTGTTTTTTTACAGAACACTTAAATCTACCAATGGAGGCAATCTGTGTGACGCTACAAGCAGAGAGCATTCGTGATTTCATCGTAAGGACACCTCAATTTCATGATGTCCAGTACCACAGCTGAGAATAAGGGCAATACAGGTGAGCATAAAACACATACAAATAATCCTACTGGCAAAATTGGGAAATTAACATTGAATAAAGTAACAAGTCTTCATTTTTTGCCGGAATCTGGAGGAAAAGAGAACAGATCCACTAGCTTTGCCTTCATACTACCAAAAAAAACCCACAATGTTTGCCTGAGTCTAACAGAACTTGCAAAGCTGTCATACAAATCATTCCTGATGTAAACACCAGTGCCCCACGCAATCACAAATGCAGTGAACACACTTGAAACAAACAAGCCAACCAGCCCTGAGCTGAACTCTTGAATCCCTGGGCTCATACTTTGCCATGTAGCACTTAAAACATGTAAGCGACCCACTGTGCTCTAGGCATTCTCCATCACATCTAGTTAAAAAACCACAACTTGTGCGGCCACGGCGACTCCTCCTTGGAATGACCTCATTGGTCACAAACGTGCTGTTCCATTTACCAAAGTGTACTGAGTTCATCAAACGACATCACGCCGTTTTCTGTCTGCAGCAAACGGGTGTGGCTGCAGTTGGCTGAAAAGTCCTGAGTACTTTCAAAACGTTACTCAGATATTTCAGATATCTGGGAGGCAGACGTTGTGATGTCAGTTAATTTCAACTGAGCTCTAAGAGGCAAAATGCAAAGTAGATGTGATTGACGTTTTACAAGAAATCTTGGGGGAAAAAACATCTGTTTTATTATTCCACAATCCTAAAAGGAAGGATTCAAAACCAAAAGCTCCCTGAATGCCTAAGTCAAACCAAGTTACCTTCTTTCTCTATGAAGGACACACTCTTAATGCCACTGATTTACTTCTCCCAATTAAGGGCTCCTTTACAGAGGGATCTATAAAGGCTGCTGCATTATATACAATTAACAGCCAACCTGTAACACAGATTATAAGTCACCCTTATCAGAGTTTACACATGGAACTCGTGTATCTGTCCCCAGCAGGCAGCCCTCTCTATCCAGGGAACATCACGGTGAATTTGTGCAGTGTCTCAGCACAACACCTCACACCAAACGACAGGTTTCTATCCCTAACAGAGTTCCATCATATCATGTATTCTGGACAGCCCCCAAGCAGGTTCTGTGGCCACTGCACTAGTGTCTGTCATTTCCAGGGGCTTCTGTTGGAGCAAGGTTCCACGGTAGGCGCACACTGCACCATCCCCACAAAGCTCATCTGTGAGCTCAGACCCCTGTGTCTGTTTCGAACAATAATAACGTTGTTCCTAGCAAAACACCCACCTGCAGACCTGCTTTAGGGAACCAAGACGCATTGACCAGGTCTGTTAATCGCATCCTCAAAAACTGCTCTTCGACAAACCTCACAGGGCACAAACCTCAGCCCTTCCTCTGACCGCAGTTCAATGAAAATAAACACAAGAAAGACAATCCTGAGGTAGCGCAGCGAGGCTCAGAAGAAACAGACCCTACATTAAAGGTCCACTTCATGATGCGGAGCGATGTCTAATGTGCAAGAGACTCATTCGTATCGTTGGGAGAAGATGTGGGTATAATTACAGGTAACTAGGTATTTGAATGGAACTAACAGGAGAACAGTTCCTAAATTACCCTGTGCACTCCTCAGAACTTTGTGGATTTATTTTTGCAGCTGATGACCCTGCATATAAAGCATCACCAGGAATGCAGTGCTCTTTCCACTACTCCTCGCATGCCTGGAATGCTATTTATTTTCTCTTCTTCTTTTCAAAGTTACAAGCTTTTTATTTTACATAGCACCATGTGATAATCCTCTTCTCAAAACAGTGATGCTGAAGAAATCACCGTTAGTGTTAGCTCTAAAAAGTAATCACTTGTCTCAGACTGTTCTGATTTTTAAGTAAAAGCACAAGCAGGATTTTTAAATATTAAGAATTTGAATTTGGCACCGTGCTCTGAAAATCGCCCTTTACTTTCAATAGGTTTTCAGATAAGTGACTATCCCTGGGTTTTGTCTGCCCTCTAAGAGGATAAGAGCCCTCGGCATTTCCCTACATATTTTATAAACAGCCTTGAATCCAGCCCTCATTCACATAAAATATATCCGTCCGTTTCCTCCCGCAGAAGCACACGCGCTAATGAACACCCAAGTTATATATTATCCCACCATATCCTAAATCACAAACGTTTCAAATTTAAATTGAGGTATTCATCTGACCCATTTTCATGAATATTCAATCCATTGAAGTCTCTCTGTTGCTTTTAGCTTCTTTATGTACAACAAACAGTATTCAAGTGGCGAACAATTGCCATGTTTAGTATCATATTTAAAACCACCATTCAACCCTTTTCTTAATGCTATTACCAGTTCTTCTTTTGCAACAATTTTGTGTATAAAAAATAAAAGCACTGGATTTTTATTGGCACTGCCCTCTTTGTTTTGTTCCACTCTGCAAAGCCCTTTTGGGACACTAAGCCAGCATTTACCATAATACGGATTAAACTCTCTTTGTCCCGTTGCACAGTGTTTGTTAGCAGGTTAGTCTTTTGACATTCTTCGCAGCCTGCCTGCAGCTTACCCTTTAGGCCTCACAAAATACTTCTGTGGATTTACAAAAATGCCAGAGTGGTCTCGGGGTTAATTGGAAGAAAAGTGAAGCCTTTAACGCATTGACTCATTAAACATTTAGCCCACTACAATCCACTATGGTAGGCAAAGAAAAAGGCTCTGTAGAGACCTTGGCAATAATAAGGTAGCAAAGTAGCTGAAAATAATGACTCCTCGTTGTACAAAATGGAGAAGGTTTAATTTATCTGCCCTCCCTCCGCCAAGAAAGAGGGGGGAAGAGGGAGAAAGGTTTGATGGCACCAAGTGGCATTCCTCGTTCAGCTGCCTAACTCAGTATTCCGAAAAAGGAGCACGGTCTTAACGGTTTGCCAGCCGCTGGCAAAAAACTGACCGATGTGGTTAGAAGATCCTCCTACAGATGGTTCAGAGTGTTAATTGTGAGGGATTTGTCCTGCAGTGAGACTGTCTGCTGCGGAACCAACCCGTAAGCACGGCAAGCCACCGAGTATGAAACCCAGCATCTTACGCAAGCTCGGCATGCCAAGAACTCACTTCTTTCGCTCTGACTTAGCGTAATTCCTAACCAAATGGCACATGCCAACAGCCAACAGCGTATTTTCTGCTTTACGCGGTGAGTTTGTGCTTTTCCTTTCAATTTTGCCCCAACACTTGTTAAGGGAGCTTGTTGTTTGTCACAGCAGTTCCTAAACATGTTGTACCAACTTTGCTGCGTAGCTACCTTCATAATACCACAGATTAACTTTGTCATGAACTCATTGCTGCCCTATGCTTCTCCTCAACTCCCCCCAAAAGAAAACACTACAAAAGTCCCCTACCCCGGGGACTCAAAGTAAAGGATTAGGTGGCATTTGTGCAAGATGCAGATAACAAAAGCAAGAGTGAAGAAAATTGAAGAGACAGGCAAACTCCAGCAACAAAATGGTTAAAGAATCTGAATCATTGTTCTACGCATTCTGAGAGCCCGCTACACTGTGAGCAGCGCAAACATCAGACACATTAAGATCACCAACCATTATCTCCTTAATTTTCTCCGCTTTCCTTCACATTCCCTCTTGCTATCAACGCACTATTTTTCCAAAGCTGCACTTCTGCTAAGAAGTAAACTTTCCCTAATCCGTCTATTATGGAGCCTTTAATTGGATTGGAAGCAGGGTGGTGTATAAAATAGCCCCTATTCACTCCAAAGGGCTGTAGTTTTAGGGAGTTAAAGGAGAAAGGTATTGTGAAAGAAAATCCACAGGGAACCGGGGATTAAAAGGTGGCTCTACTGAACTCATCAGCTCCACGACACATAACGAATTGTTTCCTTAAACAGGTAACTTTCTAAATGAATAGACTCTGCCTTGAGATACATAATTCCAGAAAGCAATGTGAAAATAAAAATTGCTTTAGAGGAACATAAAGGAGTGTGTGATGTTGCTCCTCTTCCCTCTAACAAACAGCCCTCTCCACTCTCCAATAGGTAGACGGATACCCAGGACAAAGGAGGACGGCGGAATATACCTTAAAGGGTAAAAACATCCATCATGCTAATTCGCCCACTATGGCTACACGTGGAGACTTACCCCGACTCAGTCGGTACTTCCAATCACCACGTAATACTTAGATTTCACAAAGCCTGTATCCTTCCTCCAACCACTTGAGAGAATAAACCAAACGCACGCAAACGCAGATTTGCCATCAGAAAGTGAGTCACTGCTGCTACCCCGTAGTGGCTTTACTCAGAAGTGGAAAGCCTTCAGTTTCATCATCATGGTTGGCAATGGTGAACTCCTTAGTACACGAAAGCAGAAGAGACAGAGAGCTAAGTGAACCCACTTCTCGAGTGGGCAAGACTTCAGTTCCTACAGACACAAAGGTTATAGGAAAAGCTTGTCTTAATTCCTGCAGAATTTCTCTTTGCTTCACAATGGAAATAACTGCTATAAGTTTAACAGTAAAGTATTTATGTCTCCAAACACCATGTTCAGCCCACAGCTGCTCTTATAGGAAACTTAGAACAGAACTACAGCTACCAGCTCCTTCTGAGCACCTCAAAAAAATGCCCATTTTAAATGTCCATGAGGGCCAGGCAGCAGAGGCACAATGCAAACCCACGTCTAGCCTCTCCAGCCCACACTTAATTAACTGCAAATTAAGGCAACGGAACGTGCAGCAACACCGCGTAGAGCAACACCTCCTAAGAGGAGATGAAAGCCATGGAGTGAGGGAAGTATAATGGAGCGGCTCTCTGGTTTGTGACAGGACATCAGCCTGACATTGAAACTTACACAACTCATCTCTGCACCACACTTGCATACGAGGCTTCATGCCAAGGACCTACACAAGAGGACACGACGTTACGCTGTCTGTGGGACAGCCAGTTATTCGCCTCTTATCTTGAATGAACCACGGAGGAGATCATCCTTGCTTTCAGTCTAGGTGTTCATGCCAAAGAAGACATCTGATATAAAACAACAACTTGAAATGTTGTTTTAGTAGGTGACAGAAGCACTGAATTACGGAGGCTGGAAAAGCTCTCTGAGCTCATCCAGCCCAGGACCCAACATTACCACAGCAGCCAGCTCAGGGCACCAAAGGCCACAGCCAGGCTGTCCTTCAACACCCCCAGGGATGAGGACTCCATCATTGCCATGGGCAGTCCATTCCAGGGTCTAATCAACTTTTCCAGAAGGAAGGGCATCCTAACACCCAACCTAACCCTCTCCTGGTGCAGCTTCAGGCCCTGCCCTCTCATCCTGGCGCTGGTTGCCTGGGAGAAGAGCCTGAACCCAACCTGACTACAACTTCCTTTCAGGGAGTTGTAAAGAGGGAGAAGGTCCCCTGAGCCTCCTCGCTCTTTATGCATAACGGATGTTCACAAAAGCAGCAGCTCAGTCCCTGTTGCATGCACATGCATTCTACACCAGAAATCCGGCTCGAAAGGACTCACACTGGTGCACACTGAATCCAGCTATGAAACTTGCAGAGAATCCTGAGGGTCCCACCACTCCACTGCATGCCAAAGTTTATTTTTGGCTACTCCAGGTCACTGGAAGGCATTTCTTCAATCTCAAGTTTTTTTTTACGGATCCAGCTGATTTCCTCTAGATGATGTCCTGACACGTGACTGTCCTTTCCTGCACACCCTCTGCCTCAAGTGGCAGTAAATTGAGAAGCTGGATCCACAAAAGAGATTTAATCTCTGTGCAAGTGGGACCTTCTCTTTTATTTCTTCACCCTTTTTTTTAACACGTGTCTCTAACCACATTTTGGATTCAGAATTCCGCAAAGCAATGTAAGAAATTTCTGCTTTATCCCAGTCTAGCTTGAGTTAAGGATGATTTCAAGACAATAGGATACACCAAGACGTAGCTCTCCCAGAAGCACAATAAATCTGCAAGCGGCGTACTAGGGCGCATTAGTGCACGCCTCAATTCTCCTCCATGTTCTCCAGAGTATCCGAAGGGTGACAGAACATGTGTCCAAAAAGCTGCAGGGGTTGAAAGCCTGTGTCACAGGGGTCAGAAGAAGAGTAATCTTTTAATAACTAGGGCTACTCAGAAGGGCTAACAGGAATGCAGAGCAATGGCAGAGCATGCACCCAAACACAAAAGCTTTCTCCTTTGTAATACACAACAACACTAAAATACATCTTTGATATCCAAACCATCGTGTCTGAAAAACGCCTGAGGAACAGACCATTCCATTCCCAGTGAAAAGCCTGCACCCCTTCCTTCCATCCAGAGGATGCAAAGTAGAGCCCTTGTGAAAAGCAGACTGAAAGCAAACACAAAGCCAGGCTGCCACAGAGCCGCACTGACCGGCCAGTCACCTGCTGTACCAGATCAGCACAAACCCCAGCTCCTGACACACAGAAAACCAACTCAGAAAGCTCAGGCAGCTGACAACTGGCCCTGTGTTCTGCTTTAAAAGCTGAGTAGAATCTGTAAGATCGTGTGTTCTTTTCAGAAAAGTTTGTGTTGAAAAGTTTCTGCCCCTCCTGAGTGACTTCTCCCTTCCTCTTTGCATCTTCTTCACTTCTCTCCATCTTGGACTGTTGGCAGCTGGGTCACTGCCACTGAAAGAGAAAGTTATCATTTTCTGAGAATGTAACTGCTGCTCAACTTGAAGAAAATTTATGGTGAGTGGGAAGAGTCACGCGGACCTGGAAAGACTGAGAGAATTCTGAACTTTGAAGATGTACGAGGATTGAGACTAAAGTTGGATGACTGCTGCGACTGGCGAGAGAAGCAGGAACTGTCTGCAATGGACGCTCAAACATTTTCATCTTGGTTCACTGTAGGAGCATGCGATGAAATTCCCCGTGTCTGTGTCAGTGTCTTCTGGGGGTTTTTTCTCTGTGTGGTGGGAGGAGTGAATTAAAATGTCTTGGCGCCTTTCTTCTCCAAAGTGAGTCAGTTGCATCAATGCCTGAAGATTCGAAGGAGGGTTTGTTAAACCCCCCTTTGTGCCGGATGCTTTAACTAAAAACTCTTGGTTAGAATACAGTTGGGGTCTCTAACCCACAACATTGGTGGCGACCCAAGTGGGACGTGTGGGACCCAGACAAGGACCCAAACCACTACACTATTACTATACACAGTACACTCTGACAGGGATGGGGATTCTTTTCTAAATGGTTCAGCACATACACTAGAGGGCAGGTACCACTGCTGTCAGAGCAGATTGGCCAGGACCACAGCAGCTCAGACAAATTTTAGGAGAACCATTTGTGATATACTAACGATCCCCCTTCTGATCCACCCCAGGATGCCAGTGGCCCTCTTGAACACAAGAGCACACTGCTGGCTCATGGTCACTCTGCTGGCCACCAGGACTCTCAGGTCCCTTTCTCCTACACTGATCAACACGTCAGTCCTCAACCTATACTGGTACCTGGAGTGGTTGTTGTCCAGATACAAGACTCTACACCTACCCTTGTTATACTTCATTCAGTGTCTCCTCGCCCAGCTCTCCAGCCTGTTCAGGTCCTGCTCAATGGCAGCACAGTCTTCTGGGGTGTCGGCAACACCACCCAGCTTTGTGTCATCAGCAACCTTGCTGATAGTGCACCCTAATCCCTCATCAAAGTCATTCATGAATAGATTGAATAGGACTGGTCCCAGTACCAACCCTTGGGGGACTCCACTAGACACAGGCCTCCAGCTAGATTCTGTCCCATTGACCACCACTCTCTGGCTTCTATCCTGCAGCCAGTTCATGATCCACCTCGCTACCTGATCATCCAGTCCACGCTACCTCAGTTTGGCTGTGAGGATGCTGTGGGAGACTGTGTGAAATGCCTTACTGAAGTCAAGGCAGACACCATTCACTGCTTTGCCATCATCCATCCACCTGGTTATGCCCTTATAAAAGGCTATCTGGTTGGTCAAGAATGACTTCCCTTTGGTGAAACCATGCTGACTGTCCCTAATGACCCTTCTGTCCTTGATGTGCCTAGAGACAGCCGCAAGGACAAGTTGTTCCATCACCTTTTCTGGGGTGGAGGTGAGGCCAACCAGTCTATAGTTACCCAAGTCCTCCTTCTTATCCTTTTCAAAGATTGGAGTGACATTTGTTCTCCTCTAGTCCCCAGGCACCTCTCCTGATCCCCAAGACTTAGCAAAGATGATGGAAACCATCTCCAGGTTCTCATCCCCCTCTACTCTGCCCTGGTGAGAACACATCCAGAATACTGTATCCAGTTCTGAGGCCCTCAGTTCCAGAAGGACACAGAACTGATGGAGAGAGTCCAGCGCAGAGCCACAAAGATTATGAAAGGAGTGGAATATTTCCCTGATGAGGAAAGGCTGAGGGAGCTGGGTCTCTCTAGTTTGGAAAAAAGGAGACTGAAGGGTGACCTCATTCATGTTTATAAATATGAAAGGATGGGTGTCAGGAGGATGGAACCAGGCTCTGCTCAGTGGCATCCAATAACAGGACACAGGGCAATGGGTAAGCTGGAATATAGGAGGTTCCACATCAATATGAGAAGGAAATTCTTCACAGTGAGGTTGACAAAGCCCTGGCAAAGGCTGCCCAGAGGGGTTGTGGAGTTTCCTTCTCTGGAGACATTTAAAGCCCGCTTGGACACGTTCCTGTGCAACTTGATCTAGGGGATCCTGCTCTGGCAAGGGAGATTTGACTAGATGATCTTTCCAGGTCCCTTTCAATCCCTAATGTGCTGTGATTCTGTAGGTTACCTTGTAGATGCAAGTTGAATGTTACTGCTCATGCACACAACACCATACACATATTAAAAAGAGGGGGACCCGTAAGCTTGGTGGTCCACTTTATGTGCACAGAAACTTTTCATACTGACAGAACACGGCAAAACAAAGTTTTGAACTTTCCAAAGGCTGCAGGAAGGGGAGAAAAAGAAATTATCACCAATTTAAAAAAAATAAATAATACAGCTCCCATTACTGAGGCTGCTTACTTGAATATTCACAGTCATAACTAGAGGGGTAATCTCTCATATTTGCACCTCTCCATCATGAAGAATGCTTCTAGTGCTATCTATGGAACTGAAAACTGCAGAGTAGACTACACAGACCTTCTATAAATGGCACGAGGACCTGACAGTCCATTCCAAAGAGCACAAAATAAAAAGTGTAACAACATCTTCAAGTTTTGAGGACATCCACAGTACCTGTTTTGCGTTGCTGACACGTTCCTGTGCAATATTTTAAGCGCTGCAAGTACAAGTGCAAGCCTAAGGGACATGGGAGGTTATGTGGATTTTTCTGGGCAATAGGCAAACAAGTAAGAACTTCTCTCTTGGTGAAACAACCTCTGCCCTTACGAAAGCACTAGGCAAGTAACTTCCAAGCAGGAAGCTTCCCTACTGGAACGCATCACAGCTGCAGTGACCTCCTGCCATTCCCTAAGTTCACCAAGTTTTCCAAGATACTGTAAAAGAGGAAGACACGGGCTGTTTACCAAACAGAAGATCAAGTCAGTCTTCTAAGTGAGAAATGGTCTGTCTTGAGCTTCTGTGACTCATCCTAAGTTACACAATCTGTACCAACCCATTCGCTTTCCTGAGGAAATACTGCTGGCTCCAGAAGAGTGGGGATATGCAGGGGAAGATGCACGGCCAAAGGTTGCTAACATATCCCTCACCGAGAAGATCTATCTTCCTTCAGAAACCGGCCAGAGCCTCCAGAAAGGTCTTCCAGGCCCTATTCTAAAATGACTGAATATTCCACTTGAAAGAAGAATTAAGAGGTCATACCATGACCCAGAGTTTGTCACATATGAACATGTACGCATGAGGGTCCTGTATGCAGACAGTGGCATGTCCTTGTCTTACCTGTGTGTGCATCAACAGACATTTATGGCTTTCACGACAATCGCATCTAGACTGCGTATCATTTGCTCTCAGCAGAAATTTACAGGAAGCATTTTTTGGTGAATGTTTGTCAGATTTGGATAAATGTTTGAGATCCACCCCTGTATTTTTTCACTAGGTCACCCTCCTTCCGCAGTGAGGCATAAATCTTCTTTCAAATCTGCTGCACAGTAGTAAACACTACTTGTGAATAGAAGATTTATAACACATTAATAAAATCATATAGGCTGTCTGGCCTTAAATATACGAGGCACGTAGTTTCAGTTTTCATGACTACTTCGAAAGAGACCTAGGGTTGCCATGCAGCATGTTTAAATCTACAGAGTATTTATACCTGCACACTAGTCACCCCTTACCTACCTTGCACCTACCTCTCACCATTTTTTTTATCTAGTACAGGACAAACTCCTGAAAGATCACTATTATATGTTGAGCGCGATATTTACTTCATTAGTTCAGAGTTAGGAAAAAAGCAAAGCCACACCTACCTACACATAACAAGAGAGCGCAGGATCTTAGGGCTTCTTTAGCATCAGAGACAGAGAAATCATGTAAGGCTAAATAACATAAATTTTAAGACCCAGGCTCCAACAAGTATCAGAATACTGCCAATATCTTAGCAGATACCCTTGAGAAAGAAATATCTGAACCACAACATACAAGATCTAAAACAGAACGATAGTAAAGAGCTTATGAATATAATTTTCATTGATACACAATCAATTCACCATTAGAACTGGGTATCAGTCAAATTGCTGTCTATCAACTCAACACAGCCTTGCAACAACCTTGGTGTTCTTCCTGAGCTGACTACCTTTTCTTCTGAAGGGAACAGACTTTCCTTTCTTTCCTCAGTTCCAGTCAAAGGTCTGTTTACCCAGACCTCTCTTCTACCCCACTGGCTCATTCTACAGCACATGAGGATGGCTTGTCCCTGCACTTTGAAGATTTTCCTCTTGAGCAATGTCCAGTCTGCATAGACTCCTGTGCCCTTCAGGACTGCCTTCCAAGGGACTCTGTCACCAGTCACAGAATCACAGAACATTAGGGATTGGAAGGGACCTTGAAAGATCATCTAGTCCAATCCTCCAAATCCTAGTCTAGATCATCTAGTCCAATCTCCTAAACAAGTCAGAGTCAGCCCTCTGGAAGCCCAAGGAGGTCATTCCAATGACTCCTTTCCTTACTTCTCCAAGGAAACCTGGAAGTTTTCATTTGAAAACTTTATCATCTTATGGTTGCTAAGCCCAAGATGACCACCAACCTTCACATCTCCCACTAGCCCCTCTCTGTTCACAACCAGCAGGTCTAGCAGTGACCCCTTCCTAGCTGGCTCACTTAACCAGCTGCATTAGGAAGTTATGGCCCACATACTCCAAGAATGTCTGAGTCTGTTTTGTCTCTGCTGTGTTGTATTTCCAGCAGACAACTGGCAAGCTGAAGTCCCCATAAGAACAAGGGCCAGTGATTCCAAGGCTTTAACTAGTTGTTTACTTTATCTACCTCTTCAACTCAGTTCAGTGGTCCATAACAGAACCCCACCATGACATCTGCCTTGCTGGCCTTCCCTTCATGCTCACCCACAAGCATTTGACCCCATCATACCACCACATCAGGTATACAGACACTGAACATCCATAGCTCTGTGTGGTCAGGGAATCCCAGAATGACTGAGGCTGAAAAAGCCCTCTGAGCTCATCCAGCCCAGCCCAGCCCAGGACCCAACATCACCACAGCGGCCACACCAGGGCACTGAGGGCCACAGCCAGGCTGTCTTTAAACACCTCCAGGGATGGGGACTCCACCACTGGCCTGGGCAGTCCATTCAATGGTCTGATCCCCTCTTCCCCGGGGAAGGGCTTCCTAACATCCAACCTAACCCTCCCTTGGTGCAGGTTCAAGCTCTTCCCTCTCGTCCTCCACTGGTTACCTGGGAGCCTGACTGCAACCTCCCTTCAGGGAGTTGCAGAGAGGGAGAACCTCTTCTGCAGGCTAAACACCCCCAGCTCCCGCAGCCTCTCCTCATCAGACTTCCCCTCCATTCCCTTCTCCAGCCTCACTGATCCTCTGGACCTGCTCCAGCCCCACCAATCTCTTTCTTGATGTGAAGGGCCCAGAGCTGCCCCTAGTACTTGAAGGGAGGCCTTCCCAGTGCCCAGTACAAGGGGAGAATGATGTTCCTAGTCCTGCTGGCCACACCATTGCTGAAACAAGCCAGGATGCCATTTGTCTTCCAGGCCACCCTGATAGCTCCTGTTCACCTGGCTGCCAATGCTTAAGTTTGTTTTACTTAGGAGCCGAACTTGTTGAACACCAATAATCTGTCCAGCTCTGCAGAGGGCAACAAAGCAAAAGCAGCAGATGTCCCAAATCAGCAAAGTGATGTTCTGTGCTGGCACGAATTTAAAGGAATTTTACTGACCTACTACTGAAAAACTAAAGAAGAAAAGCAGAACTATACAATGAGGCCTCTTCGAGAAACAATCTAAAGGTTCTTGCTTCATCTTTGATACCAAGAAGTACTTTTTCCATGAATTCTCGCCACATTTAACTTAGAGATATATAAGTTATATGTTACACATGAGTTATATAATTTATATGTAATGTGTATATATATATATATATAATTTTATATGGATATACATAAAAAATAAAATATACAAGGAGTCCTATGGAAAAAGATAAGGGGTGATGGGTCTAAGTTACTCCTGGGGAGATTCCCACTGGAGTCCAGAAGACAATTCTTCCCCACAAGAACAATTAAACCNACCAATAATCTGTCCAGCTCTGCAGAGGGCAACAAAGCAAAAGCAGCAGATGTCCCAAATCAGCAAAGTGATGTTCTGTGCTGGCACGAATTTAAAGGAATTTTACTGACCTACTACTGAAAAACTAAAGAAGAAAAGCAGAACTATACAATGAGGCCTCTTCGAGAAACAATCTAAAGGTTCTTGCTTCATCTTTGATACCAAGAAGTACTTTTTCCATGAATTCTCGCCACATTTAACTTAGAGATATATAAGTTATATGTTACACATGAGTTATATAATTTATATGTAATGTGTATATATATATATATATAATTTTATATGGATATACATAAAAAATAAAATATACAAGGAGTCCTATGGAAAAAGATAAGGGGTGATGGGTCTAAGTTACTCCTGGGGAGATTCCCACTGGAGTCCAGAAGACAATTCTTCCCCACAAGAACAATTAAACACTGGGATAGTCACCCAAGGGAAGGAGTTGATTGCCCTACACTGGACAATTTGAAGACCTAGCTTGACAGGCTGCTGGGACATCTAATTTAAGCTGTAATGTCAGCTTGATAGGTTGAACTAGATGTTCCTTGAGGTCCCTCCCAACCTGGGATCTATGAATCTTCATTTACCTTCACTACTTCTACATACTAAATTTTTGGAAGAACATTCAGTTTTAAGATTAGTACCTCACCTAGCAGACTCAGTCCTGGCTTCACTGGCCTGATTCTGACACAATCCTTCAATGAAAGTGATGGTAACACAACCTCCATACAGCCAAATTAGCTCATGTACATAAGGCACTGCATCCTGCTGATCCTGAAATGACATTGTGGAAGAGACTCACACTCCACACTCCAGAAGATCTCAGCCAATTAAGGCTGTTTAGCACAGACAAAATGTAGTAATATCTCGGAGGAGTTAAGCACAGACAAAGTGCAGTAATATCTCAGAGGAGTTACGTAGCAACATTCTTCATCTTAACATTGTACTCCCTTCTGTACATAGCGTTTCCACGTGTGCAATACTTCATGCAGTGTGCTTCACTGCAAGACACGAAACACAAGGACACTTAGTGGGCCCCCTGCAGTATCTCGGGACGACAGCAATGCAGAAGCAAAGCAGTGCTAAGGTAATTCAGATTTTTACTTTGAGTATGTTTACTGGTTTGGGGTTTTTTTCCTCTGTGGGTGTGGTAATTGTTTGGTTGTTCGGGTTGTTTTGGTTTTTTTTTTTACAAATAGACATAAAACTTGGAACAAGCTCCCCAGGGAGGAGGTTGAGTCAACACCCCTCGAGTTGTTTATAGGTCATTTAGATGTGGTGTTGGGGGATCTGGTTTAGGGGTGAACTTGGTTGAGCTGGGTTAATGGTTGGACTTGATAATCCCAAGGGTCTTTTCCAACCTGAACGTTTCTGTGATTAAGTAAATAGTTTCATGTCTAAAGACTCTGGAATGACATAAGTTCGCCATTAAAAAAATCTACTTGAAGCTTCATCTAACAGCACTTTGAACTTTCTTTAGAATTAAAGATGACCACTACTGGAGATATGCTCACGATTTCTTCCATTTTACAAAAAAATACAAACTTAAACACCGTGAATAAAGCTCCAATGTAGCAATACAGTATGCAGAAAAAAACCAAAGAGTATTAATTTTAGAGTGTTTCAGAAAAATCAGACCTGTCAAATCACTATCAGCCTTCCTAAGCAGTTGTAACTGCTCAGAACGACCAGATATAACTTCAGATTTCAGGTAGGGCCAGTGTGTAACTGACAATTTTTCACAGGATCCCAGACTGACTGAGGTTGGAAAACACCTCTGAGCTCATCCAGCCCAGCACCTAACATCACCACGGTGGCCAGACCAGGGCACTAAGGGCCACAACCAGGCCCCTTTCTTTAAACACCTCCAGGGATGGGGATTCCACCACTGCCCTGGGCACTCCATTCCAGGGTCTGATCACCCTTCCTGGGAGGAAGGGCTAAACACATTCAGCAACCTCAGCCTCTCCTCATCAGACTTTCCCTCCAGTCCCTTCCCCAGCTTCGTTGCTCCTCTGGACCTGCTCCAGCCCCTCGATCTGTTTCTTGAAGTGAGGGGCCCAGAACTGCCCCCAGTACTGGAGGGGAGGCCTCCCCAGTGCCCAGTACCGGCGCTGGTAATTCTCGCAATTACATCCCTAGCCCTGCTGGCCACGCCATTCCTGACAGTGGACAGCAATGTCCTTTTTGGACAAGAATTTATGAATTTGAGATGTGCTTTAACGCTCAGCAGATCTTGGAGGTCTCTTCCTACCTGAATGATTCTGTGACCTTGAATCTGCCTGCCTGATACACGCCCTGTGTAAACAGCACAACAGTCTAAAGGCTCCTTTGTCAAACGACGTGTTAACTTTTTTCTCGAGTTTTAAGGCTGGATTGGTGGGGGCAGGGGGGGCCTTACTTTGTCCGTAGTTTGTTTGCAATTAATTTTTTGAAAGAGTTTTTCCTTCTGGAAAGATTCAGGCATAATGCTAACTTGATTGTAATGTATCACTAACATCTGTAACTCCCCAGTCCTTCAAACACGTGCACGTAAGCCAACCGGCTGGTCCACAACCACTTCCAGACTGGGCNCTGATGCGGGGGGGGGGGTGGTTATATTCAGGTATCTCTGATCATGGCAACGTGATCCTTCCTTCCCACTTTCAAATTCAACAAACCCCAGCTCCCGAGACTGTGTTTACCAATGCTGTGTATCCCTAAGCTGCTGGAAAATACCTTGACAAAGCTGAGGCTGCAAACAAAGACCACACTTCCTGCTCTCGGCAGATTCTGGAACACCATCAATGTTTTGTTCAGCTTGCATAAGTCACAACTGATTGGCCACAGTCCCTGTGGGCATGCCATTTCATCCAGACTGGACGGTTCATTAGTCATAATTACTATAACTGTACAGCAGAGACTGCAGTTTTATCTCATCATACATCTTTGATAAACCTGCTTCTATTTCTGCTTCATCAGCACGTGAAGTTCCAATATTGGAGCTTTTATTTTCCAATCCGTGATTACCATGGGCTGTTCTGCCTATGGAACCTGTATCAAAATTCAAGGCAACGCAGAGAGTGAGGCCACGGCGTGACCACTGCTTGAACTCTGCGCGAACGTTCACGCAGCAGTCACCGCCGTGTGGGGGGAATCACTATGAAACGACCAAGTCGCTAAGAAGATGTGAGAAACATCAGCGACGTGGTCTGGAAGGGAGCGAGGCCGTCGGTTTCTAATGCGAGCCTGACACGTTGGAAAAATCTGTCAGACAGGTATGAAGGTTAGACAGGGGAAATTCCTGACAACCGCTGGGTCAACCAACAATTTTCACACACAACTCCAGAAAGGCAGAGCCTGCACCATGAAGTGACAGCTAGCTCACTGTACTACAGCTACTGAGCAGACGCCGAAACGCTTGCATCTGCTAATGAACGTGAATGCAGTCTTTAACAAAAGGCACTTGAAACACACACGAGTCACAGATTCAGGGGTTTCCTAGTCGAGGTGGTTGTTGCTGACTTTTACGTGGTACCGTGTGATAATAAGAAGCACAAGACAAAGGAGCGACAGCAGGTGAACGTCTGGTGTGTACCCACCGTAGGCCACATCAGCAGTCATCACGGACAGTCACACACGGGCACCAAGGCTGCAAAAGTCCCCAAGTAATTAGTGTTGTCTGAATGCAATGACATCTGCTTGCTCATGGTCCTCTAGACTCGTCAGGCCAATCGGGTGTATACAAAAATCTACAGCAAGCATTGCAAATGCCCTTCTGAAAGGTCTCACTTTGGGAAAAGCTGAAGAAATTACACACGGCACCTCTTCTTTGCCAATACACCCAACAGTCAAAGCTTCATGGTTTTAAAAGGTCTTCTGAGTCACTTCACATTTGATTATGAAAGGTTTGCTCAGAGCATAGCACTGTGCTTACGAAACAACATATCGCAGCAGCTTCTGCTCTTCTCAAAACCCAACTTTGTTAACAGAAGGGGAATTAAACACTGACTGGTTAGTTCTGACTAGTGTGCGACGTGTCAGGGCCACCTCCATCTCCTGTTTCAGTTAGAGCAGCAGATACTGGGTAGCACGCAACACACATACGTGTATCTCCGTATCGCTGTTAATAGTATTTATACTGTGTTGATACCCTAGTCTACTAGTTTATATTACTGTAAGAATATTTCTCACTTTGCCTAAGGAGTGAAATGAGAACAGCGTTCCGGCTGTGCATTCTGGACCTACAAAAATCCTGTAGCCTTTTTCATCTGCCGAGGACCTGAGCTTTTGTTTTAGGATTCAGAGCCTTTTCCCTAACAGCGCCCATCTCTCCGCTCTTCCTCTTGACTGGAGTATTATGCCTGAGCGTGCGTTTGCTCTGAGAAAGACATTAGTCATCATTAACAGAAGCACTGACACCAAGTCTAAGTGCCGCTCCACAATGACCAAGTGGCAATCATCTTTCTCTTACCCTGTCACTGCTGATTAGGGTTTTCTTTCATGAAAATTTAATTTGTCGCCTTTCCGCAGCTCCTTTTTATGCTTCTGCAATAACACAACACGCCGGCAGCACGGCAAACGCAGCAAAAGGTGCTGCGCCTGCTTGTAGGGACAGAGAAGGTTCAGACTGCATGTCCCAGGAGGTGTTCAGGGTTAGGCTGGATGAGGTGCTGAGTGGCATGATCTAGATGATCTAGATGTTAGATGTTAGGATTACTGGGTTTATTTGGATTTAGGTTGGACTGGATGGTCTTTTCCAACCTTATCACTACTGTGATACTGTGGTGGACTCCTCTCACCCCGTTTAACAGAAAAAGAGGCCCTGCAGGATGTAGCTGCTGACAGAGGGAAAAACTCCCGTTAAACAACAAAGACCCCAAATGACCCGGCACGCCTTTGATCCGAAAAACTGGGATTGCTTTTCTCCTCTGGAAGGTATCTACTTCTTGTCCAATAGGCAACATACCAGCATCTGAACAGATTTTTACAACCAAATCATTTTATACCTGTTTGAAATACACACGTAGTCTGATTAGGAGCTTGTGCAAACGTTCCTTAAAGGGTATCCTACTCCAGAGACAGGTTTCAACCTCATCCTGAGCCTGGCTCAACACCACTCTTGCTATTCAGAAGGCAGCCACGGAGAAAAGGGCTGTAGCTGCTGTAGCTGCTGCAGGCAGATGAGCAAGTTTCCCTCAAAGCCAGAACTTCGCAGCTACTCAACACACGCGGTCCGGCAGACGTCGCTGAGCGGGACACCACAGCAATGAACTATTTTCAGGAAGTTTTTCAAAACATTGACTCTTCTGCTTTATTTCAGTTTGTCTAAGAGGTTTTTCTTTAAATTATAAGCATGTGTTATCTTGTTAACATCTGTGCACAGCATAAAACCCGACCGAATTCCAACTTCTGCAAAAATGCAGATCACTTGCATCCCTCAAGCGGAGCAGCAACAGTAGGAACCTTCAGCAGATTCGTATTAAGATGCTGGAGTTAACTTCACTGACGTTCTACACAAGCATAGTTTTATGTTTTTATAAAATCACCACTTATTACAATTTTTCTGTTCTCCCAATATCTCTGAGAATTCACGTAAGTGTAAAGCTGAAATCTGCATCTGCCTCTATTACGTTGAGAAACCACAGCTAGTAAAACCAAAGTCATAAAAACTTTACTCCGCTCCTAAAGCGCCAGCGCTCCACTCCCGACTCGAACCCGCGCTGGTATTGTTAGCACTCTGGATTTGTAAGAACCTTCAATATCTTCAAATAGACTTCACATATGAAATGGAAGGAGAGGAAACTAGGAATTAAGAGTGGGTCTTGAATGGCAGACTGGGATTGTTGTGCTGCTGTGGCAGGATAACCTTGATGAAATGCAGAGCAATACTCAAGTAGAAACAAAAGCCTGCCGTGGTAACCCAAATTAACTGCTGCACCAGACAGAAAGCTGCCCTTCTGAGCTATCCTACTCGATCTCGAGAAACTCCTGCACTTTCTGGAGGGCAGAAAACAAAGCCCAGCTTTCCCCGGACGCACAGCAACCTTCGTTCTGTTCTCCACCTTCTCCTCAGCTCTTTGCCCAACAAGCCGGGAACACGGATGTCGAGATCCTCGCCCTGCATCCACATCAAGTTCAAGTACGAAAGTTTAGCTCTTGGACTTCCACCCCCACCCCCAAGTCACTTGCCAGTAAAAGGCTGGACGATTTATTGACCACCGCTGCACGTGCACTGTCAGTGCTGAAGGAAATATGAGCGGGGGCTGTCGCTCCTCTCGTGGAGCTCATTGATAATGACATACCTGCCTCTGTCACCCATTACCCATACTACAAACTACTTAGACCTAACTGAAAAATCAATAGCCTACTTGCACTGGTTCCTGTGGCTGCCTCCTTTGATTGTCAGCTCCTGTCTAGGGTCAGCACTTACATGAAAGAGGCTGTGACTGCCTGATGCTTTCAGGACAACCTAACGATATGAAACTAGCCAACAGAACAGTAAATTCTGTCCCCCTGCCCTCCTCATCAATTAGGCTTTGACTAGGCTTGCCTGTAGAAACCTGACCTTTTAAGTTTAGGTGAATATGGAACCAGCTGAACATGCCATTGCCCTCAGCACTGAGCCAGGAAATCCACTGACAGGTTAAACAAAACAGAAGGTTGTAACTGTCATAATTTGCATTGCACTTTCACGCCAACAAGGGTGTTATCAGTGGGGGCAAGCCCTGGAACACACCACACAAGCACCCTAAGTCACTCTCCTCATAAATTTTCAAGTGAGAGGAGATAAAACATAAATTCACAAATGACCGCACATTTCAAGCTGCACTTCCCAGCAGGTCCATACAAACAACCCCCTGCCACAGGCACGCTGGCACTGAGGTGCCAGTCGGGGCGAACTAATGGGGAACAGCGATGTGCCTGTGCCTCCTATGGACTCTCACATCAGGGCTGTTCACTGCTACATGCTGATCTGCAGGATACTAATCACTAATGGATTTTACACACACACACACACACCCCCCCCGGTACTTCAGACCGTCAGGTAGGCATCAATGATTTAAAAAATCCCCGGGGAGCCCTAACCAAGCGGTACTCACTCAAACATAGTGTATCTTGGGCATCCACTACCAACATCCCAGTGACTACAACCAAACATCCTGTTTTAAGGTGTCTGCCTTCCTTCAAATAATACTGCAACTACGAAGCAAAGACCGACAGCAAGAAACCTCAGATCTGAAGTGAAGGCTGCGCAACATCCTCAAGCTGAACACAACAGCTTCAGAAGCTATAGAACTGTTTTTTAATGTAACGGAGGAAGCTCCTCCTTTCCTCCAAAATGGAGATTAAACCCAAATGAAAAGACTTCCTAACTCTCTGATCGGTGCTTTTTCTTACATGTTAATTTTCAAGCAACCATGGTTTTACGTCCTGCCACACTCCTGCTTCCACAGGACCCGCTGTCCTCAACGTAAACATTACTGGGAAACAGATCCAGTTGGGACACACACTGTGAAAAGGACTGGCTACCTCTACAAACTACAACTCTCTTTTTCTCAGCTCTGAGGGTGCCAAGAAATGTTAATAATTTTAAATGCACTTCATTTAGCACAGATATTTAATTACTTTTAGCATAAGTACACAAACTGTGCCTGGAAATCCTAGGCAAGTTATAATTTACCCAGTGCCCCTTATCCTCCTGCTGAGCCTTTTCATCCCCTGCACCCACAACATCTCTCTCACCCAAAATCATACAGTCCCAGGCGTAAGGATCCACTCTTACATACACGATAGGAAAACTACTGCCGTTCAGTGTTGAGTGTGTAAGGTTTCGTTCCAAACGCCGAGACACCCCTGCAAGGTTTTCCTCTGAACCCCTCAACACGTGGTGCCAGTTGCTGTGTTTAGCTGATTCCAAGGAAGGCTTTCAGGAGCTGGTACTGAGAAAGGAACGCAGGTAATTTACAAAGACTCCAAAACACTTTTCATTACGGCTGAGGGTACCCGAGTTGTTCCAAACACGCATGAAACAGGAACAACACAGAGAGGACTTCTGGAAAAGGAACGCACAGGACTGTGCTGAAGCGCTTTTTAAATGAACAGAAGAGCAGTTAGAATTAAAGCCACGCTCCAAACGAACCACAGAGCAAACACTAGTTGAAAACGGTAGAGCTAATTGAGGCTGGATGGACAGACCTAATGCAATGATTAACTGTGCATCTGGTAGCACGTCAAGCCCTTTCTGTGGGCCTGTCTGATAGCAAAGTGAAAGGGCATGGACAGTGTCCAGCCTCAGCAAGCAAATCACTTGGAAGCAGTCGTAGCCATAGATCAAAGATTTTTCACTCGATCCAAAGTCTATTTAAACCCAGCAACCCAGCCCCTCGTTGCAGACAAAACCAGTTAGAAAATAAGAACAACTCACTGGGATCCAAAGATAATAAAAAAGATAGAAGCAGAAGATGAAGAAAAGAAACAGACTGGCAGAACCTTGACTTCCATAGGCCAAGGCAGCTGGTTTACATCCTAGTCTTATTTCAGACGGGTAAAGAAAAGGAACAACTTCCATCTCTTAGATCACCAAATATTATTTCAATTAAACTATGCAGATGGCTTCTGTAAGTTATTTGAGCCAATACAGTTTCTCCTTCCCCGACTACAGGACAGGGTACCCTGAACTACTTTGCACACAGGGTTTTACCTAATCAATAAGAAAACTAAAAAGAAAGCAACGTATTAGCACGAAGGAGCTGTTTTGAGACAAGATATGCACAGCAAGGTACGAAATAAGGACAGCTATGACTTGATTGTCTCATCAGAAGTAGCAACAAAACCTCTGCAATGACTGCATAACTTGTAATAGACCACCAGCACATCAACACAGGACTTCCAAAGGGTAAATCAAATCAAGTGTGCACAAACTGAACACTGAAACTGCGGTACAGATGAAGGAGGAAACAATCAGAAACCTCTGGTTTAAAATTAAGTGAAAATTGCATGTCTTCTCTGCCAGATCCAAAAGCAAAACAAAATCATCTTAATGTGTATGGAGAGGCGGAGAGAGAGCGAGCAACTCAAGACATTCCATGCTGCTCACCAGTGCTGCTGAGAAGACTGAGCCTCCCTCTGTTTCCTCTCTCCCCCAACACCCTTGCCCTTCAAAAACTGCACACAGAGAAATGCACTGAAGGGCTGTAACCTGTCCAGTGGTTGGGGAGGACCGACCGAGAAAGCACCTCTTTCAAAAGCTAAGCAAAGAAACAAGAAGCTTTCGCTTCTAGAGCTAGAAATGGGCACTTACCACAGCACAGAGTTTATAGAGAATTCTAAAAAAAAACCTAATAAAACCCCGCAGGTGGTGATTTTCTGGCAGCATTACTGACACGCACACAGATATGCGAGTAGCTAAGACAATAAACACAGCAATTATCACATAGTTACTGATAGCAAGTATACTGGTGATCAGACACCTGCAAATCACTGGGTTTGCTTGTGTTTCCAGAACTTTGACTTTGCTCGGAGTATCTTCATAATTTTCCTACTTTTTAAAGAAGCACTGATCTCGCCTGACAGTTTGTAACCCAAAATCCTACCTCCACAGCCCCGCTCATGTTTTTCCCAAGCAAGGAAATGTTATCACACACTCCACTGGAGGCCAAGGTGAAAAAATGTGATGAATTATTGCAAATGAAGATGAACAATTGGCTATTTCTAGTGATTAAAGTCGAACGCCCCCACCCCAGCTGCATCAAGACAAAACCAAAAGCTCACAAGATTTAACAGGAAGAAAGTGCTACAAAGGCATCTTTCCCAGAGCCAGCGCAGTGTCTGATTTTCCCTGAGTGCCAACTCACTGAAGGCACATTTACTCAACACTAGTTAGCATCCAAAGCAATCTCACAGCTCAGATGGGTCACTATTAGTCATCCAGAGAGAAGAGGGGACACTAGCTTTAGTGCCAGATTCAAAGCACTGGAGGAAGCCTTCAGCTCCAGGAAAGAGTCCTCGTGAGGAAAGAGAAGATACTACCCTTGATGAAGCCTTCAGCTCCAGGACGCTTGTGTTTAAACACCAGAATACAAACACATTTGCAATGTAAGACCAAAGAGTGGAGTACAAATAAGGTATGGAAGGGAGCAGCTGGAAGCGACCCCTTTCCCACAGCAGAAACAAAAGCCAGGGGAGACTTACAAACATGCATAAGGTATTTACAATCTCTGTCTTCATGGGGAAAGGCAGAAGATTTATGCAACGCTCCTAAATGACGAGCTGCATTAGTGACATCTGCAGAAAGGAAACCATCTTTCCTACACAGTAGCTTCAGCAGCAGAGTCCTTAGAACACCCCAGCAGAGAGTAAAGCCAAGCGCTGCGCTTCAGGAAAAGGTGCTGAATGTAAACAAGATTTTATCTGTCAAACCCACAGCAGTGCTTACTGTAACTGTTAACCTGGTTTGCTATGGAGAAACACAACACACACGCTACTGAATCATTTCTTTTCAAACCCATACATTCCCAGCAGCATTCAAGCTCCATCAGCAGTGCAGGAATGTATGAAAATGACAGGCCCAAGGCACTAGCTCTTTTCCCATCCTGTTCTTCTATAAATGGAAGCAGAATCCTACAAAGCTCTTAAAGCTGAGAATGTCTGAAGACTGATCTCCAGGAAAAAAAAAAAAATCACAAGAGACTGTGTTAGGTTCCACCAGCAGATTAATTATTCTGTTTCTCACAAAGCTTTTCCTTAAATGAAAGACCAAAGAGGAACTCAACCACTATGAACTCACGGCGTGCTGGCTGGGTCTCACCTACAAATCTGCCATGAACTGCGTGCATACATGTGCATGCACATTTCATACGCCGTTTGTAAAATGACCCCTCTGGGGAGCACCTGCCCTGCATTGGCTTTTCTTTCTCCTTTCACCAAGGGAAGAGGAAGAGAAAAGGGGCAGGTTTGGCAGAAGTCCTTCAGAAGTCTCAAGTCAGTTTCATTAAACTTTGATTTGCCTTAAAAATGAGACCCTGTAGCACGTTACAGAAACTGTAAAGCTCAGAATAAAGATGCTCCAAAATACGCAGCGTAAGCTGGTTAGGCAGGGAAAGTCCATTATGCTGCCTCAGAAGGCAGCAAACCTGGGTCCTTCTGGCTGAAACTGAGAATTATTTTCCAGTTTTCTTCTCAGGTCGTTTTTTAATGGTTACTACACATACACAGCGTTCTCTTAGAAGAAAAATAAAAAGGAAAAAGTGGGGGAGAAAATGACAAGAGTCTCTGCACACCTCACAGCAGCCCTTTAGTGCTCTTTTGTGCAGAAGGTACCAAACGCCGGGACTTAGCCCAGAGCGTGCTCTCCGTGGTGCCAAGAGGAGGGGTAGAGGAGTCTAGGAAGGAGCAAACCCCGTTCTCCTCCTCCCAGTATCCTTTTACAGAAGCCCTGGCTAACAAAACACTATTGCTGCAGGCAGCGGCATGCTGATGTTGGCACTGCTTAAACCAAACAAACACCATGTTTAACAGTCAAATAAAATGTCCCGCAGCCTCCCTAATGAATTTGTCAAGGACCATCAGATCACTCCCGCCCCTGCCTCATTAACTCAAGTATGATGAGACGGATTATAACGAGAGAATACAGATCAATCGGTCTGAAGACTTCAAGTGGCTTTTAGCCCGGAGAGTTTTCCCTCTCTGCGGCAACACACCCGGGCTGTCTAATGGAATCCAGTATCTGCTGCTGGAGAGGCTGCCACTACGCTTCAGACACCACCGAGGAGCTGCTGATGGACTCCTACAGTAACACACATAAAAGCAGAGGTGACAAGGGCTCTTTAATTATAGTCTGCTCGGATCCTGTGCCCCCCTCAATTATTCATCCCGGCGAGAGCAAATTCCGCCGCTGATGAAGCCGCTCCTGATGCACGGCGCGGCCACAGATGCCCAGGCGCAGGAGAGTAGGGTTTCACAAGCATTATTTGCTGGAAAGTGTTTAAGTTTATTGTTCAAATTATGTTTCTAATTAGCGCCAAGGCAATAAATTCAAGTCGGCTTTTGTTTAGCTGATTTATTATTTACCGGTGTTTCAAGCCCAGACGGGAAAATTGGTAATGAATTGTTTTAAATCCGAACACTAGAAACGCTTCGTCATCAGTCACCTTGCGGGGAGGGAATCGTCCCCTCCTCCTGTTTTTAATCTAAAAACACGAAAGCGTGTCCCTCCAGCTTTGCCTGGGCCGCCCGACGGCTCCAGCATCTCACCCGAGCCCCGGCCGCCGGAACCGCCCGGGCAGCTCGTGGCTGCTGCCGGGCTCGGGCCAGAGCGAGAAGGCAGACCGGCTGCGAGAACGCCTCGATCCGCTCCGGAGCCGTGTAAAAAGGACTCCCAGCCGAAAGTAATTCTCCGTCGTGCCGGAAGGCAGCCCGCAGCCAAGGCACACGATCCCCTGCCGAGCCCCGAAGGCGAAGTACAGTGATGCCCGTCCAGTGCTGCCGCGCTCGTACCGAAGTGGCAACGAGCGGGTCCGGCCGTGGCCCCGGGGACGGGGTAGGTCGAAGGGCACTTACCCGCACCCCGGAGCGCAGAGCCCCGCTCCAGCCCGCACATCCTAGTGACCGTGAGAGCGGCGGCCCTCTCGTCGCGGCAGCCCGCTCCGCTTTCCCTCACCCCTCCGAAGCTCTTCTCCTCGAAGCCTTCCCCGGGCTCGCTGCCCTCCCGGAGGGGACACTTGACACTACCAAGCACCGGCGTCACCGGGGGGAAACAAGGAGCCGGTACCCTCCCCGGGGGAGCCCCAGCGGCGCCGGGCACAAGACATGGTTCTAATTTAAACGCACACGGGAAACAGACGGCGGTATTTTCTTTATTAAAATGAGCCAGCTGCAGCGAGAAGGGGGAAAGAACGAGGCACCGAGCCCGGCCGCTGCCAGCCGATTCCGCCGCGGCTCCGCACGGCGCAGCCCGTGTGAGCGACCCGGCCGCGCGAGAGCCCCGGGACAGCGGGGACCGGCCCCTCGACTCGGAAGCCCTGGAGCTAGCGGTGTGACTGGGGAGCCGCTCGCCTCTCACCGTCAGAGCACTCTGCTGGTGCCCGCTGCGGGGACGGGGAAGCCCCTGCGGAAGGTCGCGCCTTCGAACCACTTAAGCACAGGGGATGCGAAAAGTGTCTCTCTGCCAGCCTGGATTTCCGCAGCAGAAACCCTTCCCGCTACTTCGCAGCAGGTAACCCGCGGATCGCGGCAGGGCGAGCGGGCCTCTCCCTCCGAACTGACGGAACTGCGATTTTATGCCCAAATCCTCACTGACGCAAACTTGCGTGAAATATCGTTTCCTTCGGAATAGCTCGATCCCTTCGCTTCGGAAGGGAGAGCAGAACTGTACGGCACGGTATTTATCTAAATGAACGCGGCCGCGGCACTGACCGACGGCAGTAAAACAAGGCGAGTGATTCTGCCCCAGTCACGGTCTCACTGTCGCCGCTGCAGCCCGGCACAGCAGCCAGGCAAGATTTACGTCTACAGGGAAGCACCGGCATCCCCCGCAGCCCCCCTTCCCCGCACATCACCGGCTCTGCTCGCTCCCCTCACTCTGCCCCGTCGAAGTTGGCGCTTTTCCCCACCCTGCTCCCAGCTGCCCGGATCTAAGGGAGCTTTAACGGGGTGCCTGGGTCTCCCTGGCCCAGCCGCTGTCGCCGCCGGCGGGGGGAGGCGACAGGAACGGGAGCGCGGGTGCGTGTGCGCGCCCCTGAGCAGAGCCGGGCCGCGCCTGCCGCCCGCCGCGATTGGCCGCGCCGCTGACAGCTCGGCGGCGATTGTAGGAGGCGCGTCCCCGCCCCTCAGCCGTGCCCCGACCCCATTCATAAAGTACCGGGCCCGCGGCACCGCCGGAGAGCGGGTACACAGCAGAGGAGGAGGAGGAGGGAAAGGAGAAGGAGGAGGAGGAGGAGGAGGGAAAGGAGGAGGAGGAGGAGAAGGAGGAGGAGGAGAAGAAGAAGAAGAAGAAGAGGCACAGAAAGAAAGGCACTCGCCGGGGTGGGCAGGGGGAGGAGAAGCCATGCCGGGTACAGCAGCTACGCCCTCCTCTCGCTCAGGATAAAACACAGTCTGTGCAAAGAAAAACAACCCAACCAACAACCAACCTATATATATCAATATACCTCAGAACAATCTGTGTAGAGCTGCAGGACAGGAATGAGCCATCACAGACCAAGCGCGCACGGCTGCGCCTAAAGACAGAGGCAGCCCCAGAGCCGGGCTCAGCCAACGCCTGCAGCAGGAAAAGGGAGCTCAGCAACACCCCCTGACAGGCTGAGCCGGCCGCGGCCAAACTCACGCACATCTCTGGCGGTGCCACGGACTGAGACAGAGGGCCAGACAGACAGACATAGAGTTCACTCTTCCGCTCTGGGCATTGCTCGCATTCTTCTCTTCCTCCTCCTCCCGAATCGTGTGCGCTTGCAAACTTCGCCGCTGACCGGCTTTTCTGCGGGGACCTTCTGCGAGTCCTGGGGAAGTTTGTTCGGGGTTTTTTTTCGGGGGTGGTTTCTTTTTGTTCGGGGTTTTTGGGTTTTTTCCTATTCATGAACTACTGAAAACAGCGGTTTTGCCTCTGCGCGGGTGGGTGGGCTCCGGAGCGCAGAGGCAGCGCAGACCTCCGTGTCCCCACCGCCACCCGAAACTTTGCGCTCCGGGAGCCCAAAGCCCTGCTACCGGCACTTGCCCGCTGGCCCGCGGTTCGCACCCCTCCTCCTCCTCCTCCTCGCCGGGGCTGCGCTGGGCTTCGCTCCTTTGTGCTTCATCGTCCTCCCCGAGTTCTCTAACCGCTCCACCAGGCGCGCCGCTGCCGCCGCCTTCTTCCCGGAGGGGGTAGGAGCCCGCGAGTCGGCCGGTGCCCTCCGCAAAGCTGCAGCCACCGCTAAAGCATTGGATCCCTCAACGTACTGCGAGAGCCCGGTGTACAGCCCGGACCTGTGCCCCAACATGATTGCCGCGCAGGCCAAGCTGGTCTACCAGCTCAACAAATACTACACGGAGCGGTGCCAGGCGCGCAAGGCTGCCATCGCCAAGACCATCCGGGAGGTGTGCAAGGTCGTGTCGGACGTGCTGAAGGAGGTGGAGGTGCAGGAGCCGCGCTTCATCAGCTCCCTGAGCGAGATCGACGCCCGCTACGAGGGGCTGGAAGTGATCTCGCCCACCGAGTTCGAGGTGGTGCTCTACCTCAACCAGATGGGCGTCTTCAACTTCGTGGACGACGGCTCCCTGCCGGGCTGCGCGGTGCTCAAGCTGAGCGACGGCCGCAAGCGCAGCATGTCCCTCTGGGTGGAGTTCATCACCGCCTCGGGCTACCTGTCTGCCCGCAAGATCCGCTCCCGCTTCCAGACTCTGGTGGCCCAGGCCGTGGACAAGTGCAGCTACCGGGACGTGGTGAAGATGATCGCGGACACGAGCGAGGTGAAGCTCCGCATCCGCGAGCGGTACGTGGTGCAGATCACGCCCGCCTTCAAGTGCACGGGGATCTGGCCTCGCAGCGCAGCGCAGTGGCCCATGCCCCACATCCCCTGGCCCGGCCCCAACCGGGTGGCCGAGGTGAAGGCGGAGGGCTTCAACCTGCTCTCCAAGGAGTGCTACTCGCTGACGGGCAAGCAGAGCTCGGCCGAGAGCGACGCCTGGGTGCTGCAGTTCGGCGAGGCCGAGAACCGGCTGCTGATGGGCGGCTGCAGGAACAAGTGTCTCTCGGTGCTCAAGACCCTGCGCGACCGGCACCTGGAGCTGCCCGGGCAGCCCCTCAACAACTACCACATGAAGACGCTGCTGCTGTACGAGTGCGAGAAGCACCCGCGGGAGACCGACTGGGACGAGGCGTGCCTGGGCGACCGGCTGAACGGCATCCTGCTGCAGCTCATCTCGTGCCTGCAGTGCCGCCGCTGCCCGCACTACTTCCTGCCCAACCTCGACCTCTTTCAGGGCAAACCCCACTCGGCCCTGGAAAGCGCTGCCAAACAGACCTGGAGGCTAGCCAGAGAAATCCTCACGAATCCCAAAAGCCTCGACAAGTTATAGGGTTAACACACCCCCCCACCCCTTCCCCCGAGGACAAAACTCGCCCTCCGTAAACAACTAACAGCGCCCACAAAAACTCTCTATTTAACGGTAGCCGGCGGCGACCACGGAAAGAGGCGGCAAAAGAAGCGTGCCCCCGCCACCCGCTACCCACCCACCTGCGGCTCGGCCCTTAAGAACTCGCAGACGGTTTTTCCGACGTGACCTTCCGCCGCCTCGCACGAAAGAAAGGAAGAACCTCCTTCTCCCCCCGATCCGGCCCCATCCTGCCCTCCGATGTGAATTTTTAAAAAGTCGCAAAACGAAGCGATCGGACTTTTGCAACTTCCAAACGAAAACCCGAAAGGTACCTTTTCCGATCCGTGTATAGTCCTTTTCTTATGCTCTCTCTTGTTTGCCTGAATGTTATCATCGAGTGAAAAAGAAAAAAACAACCAAACCACCCCCAAATAATTATTTAACAATATGTACAAATCTCTCTTTAAAAAACAAAAAGTTTTACTGATGTTAAATGTATTTCGGTGCCAAGGTCAGATGATGTGCCCCACAACTGACTTGTTGCAAATAGTAATAAAAAAATACTATTACTTTAACTTTACGCTGGCTTTCTGGCTTTTCGTGAATGGTTCTTAAATTCAGGCAAGTAAATTCGTTCCCAGCCTCAGAATTAATGATTTTTTTAAAAGAAAATGGCAAAGCGGGATGTAAAGACAATCTGATCGTGACACTTAGCTGAAGCATTAGCTTGGCGTTTCCTAATTTTCCCTCTAGTTTCTATAAAAATCGGTGCATCTAAGAAAAAAAAATAAATATATATATTCTGCAGTGACAATATCTGCTCCATTGCGAAGACTTTAAGCCTCCCCTCTAAATCCTGGGAATATATTGAGTGTTGAGGAGCAGCTCGCCAGGATTTAGGCAGAATCAGAGTGTGCCCTGTGCTCGTCACATTTGGTTTTTTTCCTTAGGGCTTTCTTTCTTCTTTTTCTTTCTCCCTCCCCCCCCCCCCCCCCCCGTAAATCCCAATTCGCTTTAAAATTTCATCGCGCTTTGCTTCCCAGCCCGAACCCACTCTCTGCTTGACTGTCACCGAGGGAAGTATAGATCCACCCTTAATAATTCATGCTCTGCAGAGCAACCGCTCGATTTTCGGGTTTATTTTAAGCAAACATTTCTTTTCCTCGGGGTTTTAAGTACAGCAGAAAATCCCACAGCCGGGTAGCCGGACTCGGCGCCGCGCACGCCCGCATCCCTGCGCAGCTCCGTCCTCGCCCTGGCGCCCCGCCCTGCGTTTCGTGCTGCAGCGATTTCGCTTGAAGTTTGCTCGAAACAGCTTAGAAATATTTCCAGGGGTTTTGCGGGGCGACTTGTCGGAGCTCTGGAAGCGGTGCCGGTCTCCGCTCCAGCCGCCCCGACAACAGCGGAGCGTTCCGAACGAGTTTTCGTGTCGGGTAAAAACTGGAAGTTCTCGCCCCAAAGACTGCTTTCGTTTTTCTGCAGCCGGGACCCGAAAGAAAGAGCCGTTCGAACCCGAGTTGCTTTTAAGTTAAAAGCGCAAAGCATGAATCCCGCAGCAGCCCGCAGAGCGGTCGGGAGTCCCGCACAGCTGCGGCTCAGCCCGACGGGCAGGCACCGACATCCCTCGAGGCTGCTCTGGGGCTTCCCCCGGCCCCAGGCGAGAGACTCCCGCAGGCAGAGCCATCCCAGCTCTTTCTCCGGCGCCCATCCTAGGTCACCTGGTAAAACTTGCTCAGCCCGCCGGTCTCTACCCCTCTTCCCTTCCCAAAGCCGCCCCGAGCGGGAGCACAAACTCCCATCTTATCGCTGTCGATGCTATCGCTACGGCAGCCTTTCCGGCAGGAACTTGTCACAGTCCTTGTCACTTTCTTTTCGGTAGCGCAGACAAACAGACAAGGAATTTAAACTTATCAAATAGATGGAGCCTTGTTAATTAAGCAGAGGATTAGGACTTGTTTTGTTCCAAGGGGCATTTTCCACAGCATCTCTAGGTACAGTAATTGAACACCTCCCTGCTCCACCCTCTGCTTATTGCTTGAAAAGAACGCTGTGTTTTAAGCTGATTTGGGTTTTTTAAAAATAAAAATATTCAGGTTTCAATGTTAGCCCCCCCCATGTTCACAAGAGACTTTACAAAAGGTCTCGTTTTCTATTTTTTTATTCCCTCCCCTTTTAAGACCTCCAGATAAAGTAACACCTCAAGTAAAAAGCAAGAGGTGTAGCCTGTATTTCATGTAACCAAACTCCTCCTTTTCATAGGAACCCAAAAAATCTCTCTCTGATACAAAACTAAAGACACAGTCAAATGCAATCAGAACGCCTACTCGCTGTTAACAAAACAATCACTACCAAATGCTTTAAACAAGGAGAAAACCGAGGAAGCTGAGTACTTGTACTGTATGTCCATGTCCCCATAAAGCATGCGGCAGGAATGGGAAGAATCAGGATTCATGCTCCATACCCCAAGCACAGCACACAGAAATGCAGAGTAATGCAGACCCATAGGACTTGTCTCATGCGCAAAGCACATTTTAGATGGAAGATGTAAGGCAGCAACACATCGAGCTGTCTTTACGTATCATATTCTGTCCTTGGAGGGAGCACGTAAACATTTTAAGAGCTATCCCATACTTGAAATAATTTCTAACATATTAAGGCAATTCTTCAGCACCAAAAGTAAAGTTCAATCTAACTCAGGACACCACATGGAAGTTACTGTTCTGGTTAATTGCATCTAGTAAATTCCAGTTCTAGCCATCCGAGAGTATTGTTTTTCAAGATAATTTTACTCCTCGGCAGGATTTGCTAATCTCAGCTCTCAGACCCCACGATGTCATTTTTAACACAGAGAAGCACAATTTACTCAGTACGAACAAAGAACTGAACGGGTGCTTAACACACAGGGTATTGTCTACAGACAAGCAGCAACCTACTGCTTCTTCCAGTGACAATTTTTCCCCCCTTTGCAAAGAAATTTGTACTTTGCTAAATGTTAGGCTGGTTTTTTTTATTTAAAAGAGCCATCCCTGGTGGTGCCTGAGCTGGCCTGTGGGAATATTTACCCATGGCGTCATACTCTTGCAATGTTGCTTTAATCCTGCAGAAAGCATCGGAGCAAACTGTATTAAGCTCACCACCCAACATCCTGCCTTGGAAATGGGAATTCTATCAAAGGTTACTAATTTTAAACAGAAGACTCCAAGCAAATAAAGTTTGTGGAAATCAGCAGGTCAGATCCGAAAGGTATTTTAAGAGGGCAATGACGTTTTCTGCTCGGGCACAGTAAATAACAACAGGCCCTGTAAAACGTGACCTAGAGTAATACCACACAGAGACACTGAAAACTTCACCAGTGCAAGAAGCTTAGCCTCCTGCTACACTGGCACAATATAAAAATAGGGAAGTAAAACAAAGCATTTGGGCTAAAAGCCTTGTTGAACTTCCCAGGATTCACACAAGCCTGTGATTCAAGATGTCTTTATTTCAGACACCTCCCTGGAGCCTTATTCAAAGCAAGCTAATTAACATCCGAGTAGGGTCCAACTGTAGGAGGGGGAAAAAAAGGAGAAGGGAACTAGGTGTCACCTATGTGAAGTTCAGTAACATACATGGTCAGCCCTAAACTGATTAAAACAGGAACACCGTGGACCAACAGAAGTACAAGAAGTCACATGAAGAATTAAAGGTCTTGAGTAATCTGTCGTAATCTCTCAGAGCTCAGGGGATGGTCTCGATAATATCAATAATCACAGAATAATCTCTTACCTTTGGGTCGATTTTCTTAAAATTGGGATCTTCTTCATCCACCTCAAAGTAGAGCTCAGAATGTGTGATGGAAAGAGTCCCTTTCACTACTACCGAGGGTGCCACGAGCTGAGCTGGCGTGCTTAGGGCATCCCGACCTGCCAATGAGTGAAAACACCAATGATATGCAAAACAGGGCACTTGGGTTTTTTTGCCTTTCATGTTTGGAATGTGAAAATAAATTAAGCAAAGAGAGCAGCTCTTCCTTTAAAAGCAAATATCTTTCTATCCCAGTATAGAACATATGTAACAGATTTGCAGCATCTCTCGTGCTGCTGAACGCTGAGGCAGCTGTAGGTACAAGCTGTACGGCACGGGCTACCCATGCGCGAGCTGGCGTTGGCATGGCGCTGCGTGGTTTTCATTCAGACCCGTTTTCTTTTGGAGAACCTTTGATTGCTGCATTCCTTCTGTCACACAGGAGACCGAGCATTACTCAATTAAATGAATGTATTACTCAAACCAGTGAGTGAACACTTGCAGTCTTGCTGTTGGATGTGTTCTTTAGGTTTACGAGAGTTGTGACAGCTTTGCACAGAGATGGACAGAGCAGGCAAGGCTCAAAGTTGTCTAACTGTAAACCCCTCCCTCATGGACACTAGGAATCTATTGCTAACGTTAGCCTAAAGTAAAATGTTTGAAACATGCTTTTGATTCCGCGTTAAATATTGTCCAAGGTTTGCATGCAGCGTTAGTGCAGTTCGGGGACTGCGGGAGTAAACAGCTGGAGGGTTGGTTTCCAACTGAATGAATTTTTATTGGAATAATCACATTTCCACAGGGCTTATCACAGGGACAAATCAGACTACTACTGAAAACAATGGGTTCAGCCTACATCTGATAATGCAGAACCTATCATACAAACGAACACAGAGAGAAAGAAAACAGGTCAGGTTTGTCATCCAGTTGCTTAAGCGGTAAGGAAACGAAGTTACTTGGTCGCAGTATTATCTGACTTTAGTGAGAACAGCGGAAGGGATGTTAAGTGACACCGACAATTTTGTTTTAATAAAGCATTTATAAATGAGGTGCACACGTTCAGGTAATCAACGTGAGAATAACTGACAAAAATTTCAGATGAATTGTCATTTCCATCGATTGTTAGGAGGGTGATGGTCCTTAATCTCACATCAATCTCAATGTGCGCCACTAGGACAAAAGAAGAGATGCTCTGCTGAGATCAGAGCAGCTTTGCCCTCTATTCCCAACGTACAATTACATTGTGTTTGCAGATGGGCATGAGATAGCTGCGGAACTGCTATGATTTCCCAAAGCTCACCCCCACAAATGGATGAAATAAGCAGCTATGTGTTCTTTTGCTGTCTCCCCTTGCCCTCTGTACATTAGCATGTAATCCAGAGGAGAAATAACATTTTTTCAATCACTCGCAGACATTCAATTACGGGGCAAGCAGACAGCTGCAGAAGCTGGGGCAGACCAGGTCCTGTAGAAGACCCCTGACAATTTCCACTTCATTTCTAACCCAAACTGCTTTATTAGCGAGGATTACTTCTTAATCCTGTTGCCATTGTCAAGATTATATAATTAAACTCCCCTTTCACCTCTATTACAGTATGAATGTATTAAACCAGTGAGTGAATAATAAAGGGAAAGGAAACAGATAAGGCTGTTGAGAAGGAAGCTCAAGACCGAAGAGGGGAACAGACTCACACAGCAAATGCCGCTGCATTATTCTCCTATCACTTTATTGTGCTGTGCTCTTACTACACAAGGTCTCTCTTCTCACCGTGCTGCATTTTTAACTCTGCTTTTTTGAAAAAAGAAAGAGTGTCATGCAGTTCGGGGATAAGCAAACTGCCAGCACATAACCACTTCCATCACGCTGCTGAATTACCACAGGCATCACACGTACCAACGCACAACGTGTTTCTGCTCCTCAGGAAACCAGAATTATCCAAATGATATTTTTCACTCAAGTAAACGTGCATGGGATACCAGCAGGGAGAGTAGAACAGCACAGAGAAGTTTTTCCTGGAAAACCCACATTCCTCAAATAACAATGGAGATGCTTTGCAACTCCCAGTCTCTGAAGCGAGAAGGTTACTCTATTTTTACATTTTGAACCCTATAGAAATGACCCAAAGGCACTCAGACTGCAATGTCATCAAAGGCTGCATATGACTGAGTATAATTAATGATGCTTGAGGACGTGAAGTAGTATTTCTTCTTCAGAAAAAAGGCAGTGAGGTCTAGGAAGACTGTGTTCTGTGGAGAAGGGAATGGCGGGGGGTTAAAGGAGTTAACTCCAGTGAGTCTGTAAATCCTTCAAACTCGAGTTATTAACCAGTGCATACAATCTGGTAAACCCAGGAAAACATCAGAACTCTCCAAAGCCTTTAATTACAGATGACTTGCCTGACCATCCACTAGGTGTGATGTTCTGAGGAGTGAAATGAGGTCAAAAACAAAGAAAGAGTAGAGCTGCTTCCACTAAGGAAGCCTTCCTAGAAATGCAGACAGGAACAAGAAGGTTATAAAAGCCACAGCCAGATATGGACAGCTGTCCTCAAGCAAACCCTCCACATCTGAGGTGCACAGAAAATTATCTTAATGCCCCATAGATGGGAAGGAACAATTTATCAGTGCGCATCCCAAATCCCATTCACTACAGAGTAAAAGGAAAACAGAACTTAGTAAAGAAAGGGGATGAAAAAATGAAGATAGCCGAAGTTACCTGTTAAATTGTCCACTTCTCTTTCCTCTATGAATGACGTAATATCGTCGTCACCTTCCAAGGTAATCTCACTTTCTGAGTTCTGATTTCCTAAAACTTTACTCTTGATGGATTGCTTTCCTTTTACCAGGATGTCCTCATCAGGAGCTGGAATGAGAGAGGCACAGTGCACTCCATTAGGTTTCGCGGGCAACAGTGACAAAACTTAGAGAGTACAGTGACAAAACTTAGAGAGTAAACTTAGTTTATGTCTACACGAAAGTTCGGTACAAAACCAGTTCAGGACTAGCTGTGGGAAGTACCTGTCTCAATCTTCTGCTGTTAGGACACATCTAGTTTTAATCCTATTAGGGCTGCTCAAAATGATCCAGCGCTCTCTGCCACAGGGACAGAACACAACAGACTCCCATCTGCTGGAACCTGCCTTTGGGAGCTGAGCCCTTTCGCTGGTGTGTTAACCAGTCTCAAGAAACCGGGTTCCAGCAGGGGTTTGGTCCAGATGGAGTCAGGGTACCACCGCCTGGGCCAGTGCGGCAGCCGCCCAGAGACAGCGCTCGCCGCACAGGGACGGAACGGGGCGGCCCCGAGGGGGCAGCGCGACGGCCGCGCACCGGGGCTGCTTCGCTTACACGGCGGCACCAGCGGGCTCCGACCCGCCCGGGGCATCGGCGTGGGGCAGCTCGGGAGGAACCCACCCCTTAGCCGCTCCCGTTAGCGGTGCCGCCAGCCGGGAGCGGCCGACGGGGCTGAGGTGGAGGGCAAGCACAGCCTCCCCGCAGCGCTGGGCGATGGTGCGGTGCGGCACGGGTGGTGCTATAAAAATGGTCCGCACGGTTACGGCTGGAGGCAGAGAAAACAGCGCACCTGCCTCGCAGAGGCATAAGGATACGAGACCGGCCCTGGCAGGGGGCAGTTCCGCCTTCCCCGCTGCGTTTTCCGGAGGGAAACCGTTCGCCCCGCAACACGCGACCCCCGCCAGCCGCGACCGAGCCGGGCCCATCCCGCCCCTTCCATCCCACCCTGCCCGGGAGGCCGGCACTGCTCCTCACCTCGCCTCGGCACTGCTTGGTCGAAATGTATGTTATTGAAATTACAAGCTGAAGGCAGCAGCGGGAAAAAAACCCAGAAAAACAGAAAACATGGGGGGAAGAAAAGGGAAAGAAAAAGAAAATAGAAAAGAAAAAAGAGAGGGAAAAGAGAAAAATAAGGCAAAAAATAAAGAGAAAAGAAAAAAGAAAGGAAAAAGGAAAGAAAAACAAGAAAAAGAAGAAAGAAAAAAGAGAAAGTAAAAAAGGAAAGAAAAAGAAAAGTGAAGAAGAAAGAAAAAACAAAGAAAAGGAGGGAAGAGAAACAAAAAAGAAAAAATAAAAGAAAAAAGACAAAAGGAAAGAAAAGTGATTGCTTGCTCTGTAAGTTACTACTTGCTACACTAAAAGTCAACAAGCAGCAGCAGCGTATGCGTTGTTGGGGTTTACTGTTGTTTTTGGTTTTTTTATTAATTGAGAGTAAAAACACTGGTTTCTTCAAACACAGACTGAGAATGCCCCTGGCACAGCTGTATTTGAAAACCACGCAGCAAACACATCAGGACCAACTAACGTCACAGCGTGGCTCACTGCTTTCTCTGAGTGCTGCCATGCTTGATTGGAAGTTCCACTGGCTTCCTGGAGAGGTATGTTAATCTGCAAACATTTACAGAAGGCAGCGATTCCCCGGCGGCGATGTATAAAGTTTAAATTGTTTAAGTAAATATAGGAACAGAAATTGCAAATAATAAACCGCTCAATGAAGCGAAACTAAAAACAAAATAGAACCCCTCCCTGCTTCCCCCAAAACACAACCCAAAACCAAACCACAACCCCACAACTCAAATCAACAACAACAAAATCCCAAACAGCCAACAGTCTGGGCTTTGGCTCAGGCCTGGTGCTCACAAAAATACAAAAGAAAGCCCCAGACAAACTCCACAAAGAAAAGAAAACGTCACTTGCCACGCAAAACAAAAACCAGTTTATCTATGCCCAGTGCTTGCAAGGAAGGCTCTAAACACTAAATTCCTGTAAAGCCGTAACTGCATTGTACAAACACGATCTGAACGTTCCTCCGCAACGCACTCATGTAACCAGGGAAAACTCTGCCTCTGGAGTTGTTCAACGCGAGCTGAAAACCTCCTTGTCATGGGAAACACGCAGCTGATATTTGGAAAGGTTTTCCTGTAATTAACTCCTCCTTGAGGACTTTAAGTGAGCAGCAGTAAAATTACCAACAGTGTACTAATATACACCACATGCACCGCTACTCAGCGGCCCAGCAGCGTGCTCGTGGAGATCAAAAAGAGTTAGAACAGAACAAAACCATCCCATGGATAAAGCTAAGGACAAGAAAGTCTTCTTTTTCTTTTCTAAATACGAGCAAACTGTACGCGTTGCTTCCAAGCCCCTCTCTGCAACGTACAAATCTGCCCGTTGTGCTTCCTCTGCTACAAGCTGTTTGTGCTGGGCTGAAGATGCTGTTTCGAACCAGCCTTCTGCCTATTCTCATTTGACATGGAATGGAGAGCTTACTGCTGTTGTAATTAGCACAGCCTGTGCACAGTACGCTAGTGTGTCCTTCAGTCCTTCTCCTCATCTACCACCGAGAAAACAATTCAATCAGTTTGGCAACTCCCAAGCCTGAATAACAGAAAGGAGCTCCTCCTGCCTCATCTTCAGGTATCACCTACTCAGATATTTCCTTCCCCAAACTAATGGCATTATACAGATTCAGAAGCACATATCTCATGCAGCTGCCTTTTTCAATCAAAGATTTTCAGCTGCAAGTTATTTTAGTTCATTTTAGTCCATTTTTCTCATCGGGTTGCGTACGGTGCTAGTGACCCACATCTCCCGAGGTGTAGGAGACGTGCACCCACGGGCACAGCAGGATGCCGAGGCTGTGTCCGTGTCCGCAAGGTACCAGCTACCGGAAGGCAGCAAATCATCACTCTCTGAAGCAGAAGCGGCTTTGTCTGTACCCACTGGAATGAAGCACTACAGCTGCGAGCGAGTGGCACAGAGCCGGCTGCGCTCTGCACAGGTTCTCTTACTGACTGGAGATAAACGCGCTTACGCGGGCAGGCCACGGGCAAGTCTCTTTCTGTATTTGCTCATCGGAGGCACCCCAGGCCGAGCCTGGCATCGCGTGGCCAATTCATCTCCCACGGCTGTGTTACACCGGGTTCCGTGCCTCAGCTCCCAAACCACGCTCTGTGGGCTTTAACGAAGACCGTGCCCCCCAGGCCTGCCTGCTCTGGGTGTGAACAGAGCTTCTGCCTCCAGTCCCGCAGAACTGAGCATCCACCAGATTAAGAGCTCAAGGCACGGCCTGTGGATTGCACAGGACACAAGAGCCTGCTGGTGGAGCATTTCTCCAGCACAGCAATGTCACTACTACAGCTCATTAGGGTGATCCCATGCAATCCTTCTGCGACTGCTCTGCGAGTGGGTTTTTTTGCTAGCAGATCTCTACATCTGCTGAGAGAATTATTTACCCCCGTTCAGGCTTTGGAGCACTTGGGTGTAAGAAGAACAGTTTAACTCCTGTTGCTGAACAAAGAACAGAACAGCATTTTATTTTAGGTTGGCTATGGCTTTACCTTACGTGCAAAACAGAACGTTTTAAAGCTGTTTGAAAAAGAAAGCCCTGGGAAGCACTTCCCATTACTCTCTCTATTTGGTGCGTGAGGTTATTTTTTGTTTGTTTGCTTGAATACACGCTAAATATTTCAGGGAAGCAATTGAGGGAAAAGATGCACCAAAAGCCCTGTCCGAAGCTTTCAGAAGCATCTCACTACTCTTCCTATTTGCTTAAAAAGATTATTGGGGGGGGGAAGGAGAGCCTCAACCCTTCCACATCAGATTTTTTTAGCTCTTGTGTTAGAGACTACTCCTTTATCCCTTCAAAGAGAACTGGCCAGGCAACTGCAATCCTGCAGATGATCAGCTGCAGTCAAAACAATCTTGTCTGCCTCTTGCCTCTATGGAAATGCCACAGACTTTGAATTCCCCTCTCCCCAGGCTCTGAACAAGCACCACCAAACCCAGCAAGCCCCTTGCTCAAGAACTCGGTCAGGGATTTTCCAGCAGCTCTCACAAATACTGCATTTGGGGCTCAATCTAAAACTACCTACAGGTTTCCAGTTCTCTTGTTCTTCCCAATTTCACACCTATGTAAGTATTTTGGTTTCACATCTAAACGGTGGGTGAAGGGGAGAACAGAAAAGGGTTAACTCTTTCCTTCCCAAACTGCTTCTACCAAACCTCCTTAACCTCGGTTTCGTTCTCCCGCTACCAGCCTGACTGTTACAAATAGCCATTTTGGAAAGGTTTTTTTTTTTCCCCCCTTTCTCCTTTGAAAAATTACCTCAAGCCTTTTTTTTTCCCAAGCAAGTTAATGTGAACTTGGGAATGGCAATTAAATTGTCAGAATTAAAAAATTTGTTTTTAACTAGAAGGTAGCCAGAAGTATAGTCATGGGGCTGGTATTGACCGTCTGAACAGAGAGCATCCATCTTCAGGTATTTATTCTGCCACCTCTGCACCAGAGGTTCTCCTTCAAATCAAATCAAATCAACCCCTAGGAAAGATTGGTTCTTGCTACTAAGACACATCACTAGGTTACAACAGAGGCGGCTGCTGTTGTTCTCTCTGGGTTTTACTCAACAGTATCAAGGCTTCTGATGGTTTCTGAATCATTTTCACAGCTGCAGAATTCTGATCTTTCTTCGCTGATGAGATCTCTGGGGTGGAGATTATACCTGGTTTTGTCTGAAAGACAAATGCCCATCTACTAATGGCTGAATATTCCCGCTTCCAAGCGTGACTCCTGCAACAGTGCTTTTCATTATTTACGGATTATTTTCCCCGTCTCCCTTTTGGCAAAGTCCTTTATGTCTAGTTCCAGGTTTGGGGTTTGGCTGGTGAAAAGCTTAAATAGTCAGTAGGGAACTCGCAGGATTTCGATATGCTTTTGCTTCCGAGACACAAACAATAAATGGGAATAGAATAATTAACGATAAATCCTTTATAAGGAATCATAAAATAAAATATTGGTAAGACAGCATAAAATACCAGGGCAAACAGTCTACGCATCCTAAACATCAGGAAAAACAAGGCCTGAAAAATCTGGTTCCAAAAATCTGAAAATAATTTAGATTTTCTGACCTGAAATGGGGTAATTTCAGAGGATTAGAAACACAATTTGGAAAGATATAGATGGAGTGACCGCTCCAGCTGACCTTTGTGACCACTGTACCTTCTGAGACTTTAAAAAAGCCAACACACAAACAACCCTCCCATCCAAGCAAAACCATAAGCCTTGCCTCCGTGGGGTTTGCCCCCAGCCTTTGTAGCCCTATACAGTAGTTATTATATACAGCTTGTAGTTGGACTTGAGTTTCTGCTTTGGGGGAAGGTGTTGGAACCAGCCAGTTGCGTGCAGCGGCACTCTGAGGCAGACAGGAATGATCTCTGTTTTCAGGAATTGTATTCCATAATGGCTCGAGTGAAATGAGAATATTCACTGGACAGATACAGAAACAGAGCGGCAGCATGCGATTAAATTCAGGCTAAACCAATGAGTAATCAAATATAATGGAAGCCTGTCACATTCTGAAGAGAAAGGCAGCCAGAAAACAATTAGCTCTATTTATAACCCAGAGTAGCTACCAGCTATTAGGTGCCTATAAACTAGGATAAACTAGGGCTGCTCTTACTCACTCTGCGTCTGCACGGACAAAAATCACAGCCTTGCCAATTACAAACTGAGCATGAGCCACAGCCCTCGAAATCCAGCTTGGACTACTGGAACTACCACGCTCCTGTGGAAGTGGAATCTTTGTACTGGGGTGCATCTACTTAGAGAATCACAGAACCATTGAGGGCTGGAAGGGACCTCAACAGTTACTCAGCTAGAGAAAGGAGCTTGAAATATTTTGCAGAAAGAACAGGGATTTTTCAGTACTGTGGTAAACAACGTAAAGACTATATACGCAAAGATGAGTAGAGTGACTGAAAGTGCCATCCAATCTATTTAAAGTACATGTATGATTAAAGAGGGTCGGTTGTTGTTTATCCATCGGGCACTAAACAGAAAGACGTCTTGTTCCCCCGGCACAGAAACACCACATAGGATTAAGAACAACAAGCCCCAGAGCAAACAGTGGATTAATTAATTCAACATCTTGTTCCTCCTACAGCCAAAGATGCTGACCTCTATGAGCATCGCTTTGAGATCACTTTATTGACTGTTCTCTGCATGGTCATTTATTTCACAAGAGTGATGTCGCATTTGGCATTATACCGGCTGACATATTGTAGACATTTTCTTCCAGAAGTAGCTCTTTAAGGCTGGGTGCAAGAGGTTAAGATGCCTGATGGACACTCACTTCACAACGGTGACGTTCTTCTACATTCAAACCACAGTCTCAATAACTTTAAATTAGCGTACATCTTGTGCCTCGACATACAACACGTGCGCGTGCATGTGCGCTCAACGTATTTCACAGAACGAAAGAGGAAGGGCAGATCTACGTGTGAATTATTCTACTCCACCTACCTCTAAGGTGAATCTGATCAGCTTTAATTATAAGCAAATAATTGTTTAACACAGGAAAGACCTTTGTACTTCAGTAGTACAAAATCAGTACTTTCATCAGACCACTAGGTCAAAAATTCTCAACTAAAATCTAAAGTTCACTAGCTTTAAGTGGGTTTTTTTGTTCAGTTTTTCTTTATTTTTTTAATTATAGGACGCTCAAACTTTGTACTGGAATAGTTTTGGAAAGACCTCTCTCTAAAACAAACACAACAGCGTGGAGATGAGTGATCCCTGATAATCAAATGGGAAGAAGAAGAAGAACTGCTGCAAAATGCAATCTTGCTTTTTTAAAAAAACTACCATTCCCCTTTGCTGCTGGAATCAGGTTTTAAATGTCAGCATTTGTCATCGTTTCTTCCCTGTCGATTTCTTGTTGAAAAGCTCGAGGACCTCACCACAAGCAAAGGCCCAGCTTTAGAGGTGTTACTTTTCTTCTGACGGTAACACCGGACGGATAGACGCTAACTGAAACAACTGCTGCGGATTCCTGAACAGGAAAGACTTCCTGAATGACTGAAATACAAGCAGGTAATTTGGGATTAACGGCAAAATGGCACCCACTGTCCTTCTGCCTAGCGAGAGGCGTGTTTGTGACCGCCGTACACACAGCGCGCACGACGTGCCGGGTTGGCTTCACAAACACCGGCTGTGCTCGCGTGAAGTAACAGCCAGTCCGCGCTGAAGGCGTCTGAAATCAGTGACAAAAGCCTTTGGCGTTTGGGACGGCGTTCGAGCGTCTTACGGGAACGAGGGTCTAGCCCCCAGGGCCGCGGACTCTAACCTGCTGCTGCTGGCAAGAAGCGGATTTTACACTGACCGTGTTCTCCGGCTGCTTTTAGTGTTGCTTCAGGATGTGTCGATCCGAGGGGGTTGCGCACAAATCGTCGCCGGCGCCGCAAGTCATCTTCCCAGTAGTCAAGGCGCCAGAACTCACGAGGACGACTACAATGAAAAACAGAGAAGCCACATATGTTAGCAATTATCAAGCAGCATGGTAGCACTGGATTTCTGCATAAAGCTCTCCTTGTTTGTGTGGCTTTTGCCTTTTTTTCTTCTTAACCTCCCCCCTTTCTGCAATCTTTTACTTAGGTATGTCCTTGAAAATAACAATATCACCTTCCAGTCTAAGGAACTCCCTTCCCTTTTTTCTTGGAAGGTGAAATGAGCACTAAATACATCATTTTGAAATGAATTGCTGACAGTGTGATCAGTTTCCCCACACTCTGGTGGCATGTGCTCCGATTTCAGCCTCATTTCAGCCTCAGCAGGGCACCTTTCTCAGTGACTGCATTTATAAACCAGAATAGGGAAAAGGCTATTATAAATATGGTATAGCATTACCTATATTAATCAAAGTCTATCTCCCTTCATTTTTCTTCCTAATTTGTGCCTTTCTGCACAAGGTCAGTAAATCATACCATGAATTCTTGGTCCAGAAAGTGTTAACTTTAATGAATACCTCAGTTACATGGTTATGTATGTGATAATAAAATATTACTCTGTTTAGATGTGCAGGAATTTAATTAAAATAATCTCTTAAAATATTCATTACATTTAGCCCCTGAGGCTTAGAACAACACAAGAAAACACATTTCTTTCCCATTTACTGTTTTTAAATAAACCATTCTAGGAGAGTGAAACAACAATCTATTCTCCAGCAAATCAGATTGGATTTCTGGATTATGTAGCTGTGTTTTTTATGTTTAATTAAAAACTATAAGTTACAGTCGTGCAACGACTGCTCCACTGTGAGGGCACACTTTCCAAAACACCAGGTCTGGAGAAGGTTTTACCAAAGGCATTGTTCGGCACTGTACGCTCCAAATACAGGTAGATCTTTTTAACACAGTCACGCATACGTGCCCGTTAGTATCTTGCTAGACGATCGTGAGGGAAAGCCACTCTCAACCAGCATTTTAGCCCAGAGAACGTACACACCCCATCAGCAACAGCAAGCAAACAGAAAATGCCTCGAGCACGGAATAGCCGTGGCAGCCCAAAGGTCTTTGTGTCTGAATTAAAAGCCACCGGTTTTGTTTGTTAACACCGCCGGTTTTAAAGCCACACACGAAAACACACGCATCCATCCCGTTTCTGGTCTAGGGGCTGATACAAACCACACCTGCCAAAGCTGAAAAATGAATAGCCACAACTAATTTACAGATGATCACGGTAAAAGCACTTGGTATCCGCACTGCTCATTCCGAGGTACGAAGGCAGGAATCACAGGATCACAAAACGCGTCAGGCAAGGTTTTGGAGAAAGACAGAGCGCTTCGCACAGCCCTTTCCTCAAACGTGATCCGTAGGCATTCAACATTGTGGCTGAGAGGAGTTCTCTACAAACGGACTGTCTTCGCATCCACCTTCGCTGAGATTCTGATCCTTTTCCTAGCACCAAACAAAAGGCCTGCTCCTGCTTTCAGAAAAATCCTGAAGTATCAGACGCAAACAACCCGGCACCTGATTCTCACGCTCAGCGTACGGTCCTGCTAAAATCCGCACGCTGGGATTGTAACATCCAACAGTTTTAAAGCAATTAACCAAAACAGAAATGACAAAACACAGGAAGATCTGAGTTTACTGAAGGGTTGATTAATAACTTAAAATTCTCCATTAGTGATTACAGCAAAGAGGCAGAACGCAGCTGGGTATGTGCGTGCCTTTGATAGTTGTAGAGCGTGGATAGGCACTTCATCATTCTGCCTTCCTACATTTATCTGTTAAAATTATTATAAAACATCAGCCAGGACGCAGTCGTGAATCACAGGCTGCTCCTCGTCTTCAGGGGAATGATACAGCGAGGGTCTATTCATCAGGATGGCAATCGGCACAAGTAATTAGTTCCCTAGCCCGGGATCTCTTACAACGCTTATTTTGGGCAGCGCCGCAAACATATGACAATGAGAAGCTAATAACGGGAGCCGCTGAAATTTGTTAGCCTCTCCTGCCATCAATCCTGCTCTTCTGTGCGGTAGTATTATGCAAAGATGGTCAATAATTAATTTGTCCTTCATCTATCTCCCTCTGGTTTTGACCGAACTGAGCGATGCCGCTCTTCCAGGTAACTAACACAATCGCACAGCCACGCTACAATTGTTAGGCTAGCAGGTAACACCGATCGGGCATAGCGCGCTACCCCGAAACAACCTGCCTTTAGTCCCCCACTTCCATTTTCCGTTCTGCGGGTCAGATTTGCACGGGATCCCATCTTCTCCAGCAGCCCCGCTGACTAGTCACAAAAAACAACACACCCGCTGCGGGGCTGGGTGTTTACAACTATCGGCCACCCCGTATGACGGGGGGGGAAGCCAAAAAATACACAGAACAAATAAAAACACACAGCAGCAACCTTGCCCGGCCAGAAACAAACACCCACTCTGTCTGATGCTACGATTCTATGATTCGCACAAGTGAGCGGGTTTTGAGAGTAGCTACCCGGGCAGCGTGCATCAATACCGGTACAACCGGTATCCTGCACAGCTACTCTAGAACAACCCATTTACTCACAAGATCCATTAACCACGGTAGTCCTGTCCCCAAGGGGCAAAGCTGTACCATGCAGACGTGGCATCTCTGCAGCCAGAGGGAGACAGACATAGACGTTGCTCTGATTCGGGTGGAACTCGCTCTCAACAGACTGGAGGGTTACGAAGCAGAGGGCTCAGGGAGGTCCTGGGAACAGCGCAGAGTCGTCAGCTAGAGGGGACGCTTCACAGCAAAAGTTTCCGGCCCTATGGTAACTGCTGCCCTGTGGACTAAAGGTGCTATATGGACTGGATCAATGAACATAAGTACTCGATTAGTGTAAGCACAAGAGCAACACATCCCAGGGGACTGGAGATTTATGAATTATAAATCATATGATTTGCATGGATTTGTGAGGGCCCCCTCCAACACGAAACCCAGTAATGAGCGCCTTGGTAACGACACCGACTGAACAGAAACAAAGCTTTGGTGCTCATGTTTTACTCAAACAACATGACCACTAGATCACCTTATTTTTCAAACAGCTCCCCAGTTTATGTTCTCAGAACTGAGCTAAGACACTCCTCTCGATTCCCACTGTCTAACCAGACTGACAGAACTGCACAGACCTGAGGTGAAACACAGACTGACCAGCATAACCTGCGCTCTCAGGACTTCGAGACCATCATGCAACAGAAAAAGTCACTTCTCTGTGGTCACTGAGGAAAGTTTAAGTGCTCACCTCTCTCCATTCCAAGAAAAAGAAACCTGCTTTTCCTACCAGTCTCAGAGGTTAATGCAATGGGAAACACAATACACAAGCCCATGTGCTACTTTTATTACGGTGGTGTAGCAAAAGAACTTTAGGCATGAGAATTACCTATCGGTAATTTAATTCCCCCTACAGGAGATTTAATTCTCCCTATAAGGGATTTAGGTTGAATCTAAGTAGTACAACCAGAAAACGATGAGAGGATCATGACATTGCTGCAGACTTACTTCTTGTGATGCCGTAGCTATTGCACATTACTAGCTGTTCTGTTACCTCTTGGACCCCAGAAAAGAAGCAGTCAGAACACTAGTGTAGTTAGAAAAGGGCCTGTGTGAGGTGGGAAAGAAGCAAATCAATGTAAACCTACAAAAACAATAACCTGAGGTGTCTTCCATCTGTATTTGGGCCACCAAATGATTGTAGCACCCACAGAGCGCACACAAGGATCTTTCTATTAGGGTCCTGCTGGATGAACAAACGCAGCATGCAAAAGAGAAGCGAAGAGAAGGGAAAAGGCAGAAGCAGCACAGCAGTGCAGAATTTCCCTGCAAAGACAGAGGATGACCAGAACCCCACCTGACTTGTATTCAGAGGGCTCTCTAGCCCCAAAGGCAAGAAGACTCATTCACATGAAAGACAATTGCAGCAAACAAAAATAGAGCGTGGATGTCCTTACAAAACTGTGTTATGAAGACTCAGACCAGCACAGGCTGCTGCTACAAGTCTTTGCACAGTCTGCTATGTAAAGAAAGCCAGTTCTGGCTCCGTTGCACGGCAGTGAGGCGCATGAAGCACAGACACGAGGCGTCAGAAACACCACCTCTGTACTGCTAGAAACCACAGAATTGTACAAGGTATTGGGCTGGACGGGACCTCCAAAGGTCACCTAGTCCGAACTACCTGCAGGGACCAGAGACAGTCTCAACTAGACCAGGTTGCCCAGAGCCTCATCCAGCCTCACCTTGATTGTCTACAGGAATGGGGCCTCAACTACCTCCCTAAGCAACCCATTCCAGTGTTCAACCCCACTCCTCTTCCTAACGTCCTATTTCAATCTGCTCTTCTCTAACGTGAAACCATTGCTCCTCGTCCTATCACTCCAGCCCTTCGTAAACAGTCCCTCTCCAGCTTTCTTGTAGCCTACTTCATGGACTATAAGGCCACCATCAGGTTTCCCCAGAGCCTCCTCCAGGCTAAACAACCTCAGCCTGTTGCCTGTCCTTGTAGCAGAGGGACTCCAGCCACCTGATCATTTTCATGGCCTTCTCTGGACCAGCTCTATCAGGTCCCTGTCCTTCCTGCACTGGGGGCTCCAGAGCTGCATGCAAGACTCCAGGTGAAACTTCAGCAGGGCAGAGCAGAGGGGCAGAATCCCCTGTGTCAGTCTGCTGGCCACACTGCTTTTGGTGCAGCCCAGGATGCAGTTAGGTTTCTGGGCTGCAAGCATACACTGTCTGCTCATGGCCAGCCCCGCTAAGTCCTGTTCCTCAGGGCTGCCTTCTGTCACCTCCTCCCCCAGCCTGGATTGACAATGAGGATTGTTCTGACCCAGGGCCAGGACTCTGCACTTGGCCTCGTTGAACCCCATGAGGTTCACCTGGGCCCACCTCTTCAGCTTGTCCTGGTCCTTCCGGATGATGTCCTGTCCCTCCGGCTTATCAAGAGCACCGCTCAGCTTGGTGTCGTATGCAAACTTGCCGAGGGTGCACTCAACCCTGGTATCTTTATCACTGATGAAATATTAAACAGTACAGGTCCCAACACAGACCTCCGAGGGACAGAGGGAAGTGACCACAACTTGACACAGCTCGAAGCAGAGGCAGATCCCAGGCCACAGGCAGTGATCCTGACACAAGCAAAACACCACACTCACATGTCCTAACCTGGGTGAAGACACCAAGACAAATTTCCAGATGATACACTCCTCATTGGAACTCTGCCTGTAGAGTTAAACAGGCAAGTCCATGTCCAAACCTCATCCATCCCTGGTCTCTGCTAAGACCATCAGCAAGGTCATTAGCCAGTGATGGCCATTTCTGAAGTGTAGAAATGCTGCAACATAGAGACCCAGGCTAATTTGGTTTCACAGACAAACACAGAATTAAACCCTGCAAGAGCAGTTGAAGGATATCAAGAAGAGATTCTTCAAGTATGTTGGAACTAAAAGGAGAACTAGCAGACATGTAGAACCAGGTGTCCTGGTTATGGAAGGTACAGAGAAGGCAGAGATTGGAAGACCCCACCGAAGGCCTTCTTTGCCTCTGTTTTTACTGCTAAGACCAGTCCTCATGACTCCCAGTCTTTCAAGATCACAAAGGAAGACAGGAGTATGGAAGACTCTGCCTTGGTTGAAGAGGACTGGGCTAATGAACAAGTAAGTAACTGGACATCCACAGGTTCATGGGCCCTGATCGGATGCACCCACAAGTGCTGAGGGAGCTGGCAGAGGTCACTACTAGGCCACTCTCTATCATCTTTGACGAATCCTGGAGAACAGGAGAGATGCCTGAGGACTGGAGAAAAACCTATGTCACTCTAGTCTTCAGAAAGGGCAAGAAGGAGGATCTAGATAACAACAGAACAGTCAGCCTCACCTCCAGTCATGGAAATTGCTCTTAGAGCAATCTCAAAGTACCTCAAGGAAAGGAGCATTATCAGGAGTAGTCAAAATGAATTCACCAAGGGGAAGTCCTGCTAGACTAACCCGATAACCTTTTATGACGATGTGACTCATTGGGTAGATGAGGGGAGGGCAGTGGATGTGGCCTACTTTACTTCCGCAAAGCTTTTGACGCTATCTCCCATGACAATCTCAGAGCCAAACTTAAGAAGGGTGGGTTGGATGACTGGGCAGTGAGGTGGATGAGGAAGTGGTTAAAGGACAGAACTCAGAGGATTGTGGTCAGTCAAGAAGAGTCAAGTTGGAGGCCTGTGTCTACGGGTGTTCCTCTGGGGCAGTACTGGCTCTACTCCTCTTGACTACATTAACCAATGACCTAGAAGAGGGGGCAGAGCATACCCTCAGCAGGTTTGCTGATGACACAAAGCTGGGAGCAGTGGCTTACACACTGGGGGATGTGCTGCCATCCAGTGTGACCTGCAGAGGCTGGAGAGTTGGGCACACAGAAACCCATCAGTACAGGCTGGGGACAGACCCATTGGAGAGCAGCTCTGGGGAAAAGGGCCTGGGGTGCTGGTGGACCACAGGCTGACAGTGAGCCAGCAATGTGCCCTTGTGGTCAAGAAAGCCAATGGTCTGTTGGGGTGTGCTAAGAAAAGTGTGTTGAGTAGGTCAAGGGAGGTTGTGGTTAGGGTATCTAGAATACTGCATCCAGTTCTGGGTTCCCTCATTCAAGAGGGACGGGGAGCTACTGGAGAGAGTCCAGTGCAGAGCTCCCAAAGTGATTAGGGAGTTGGAACATCTGCCTTACAAGGAAAGCTGAGAGAGCTGGGGCTGTTTAGCCTGGAAAGGAGACTGAGGGGAGACCTCATAAATGCTTGTAACTATCTAGAGGGCCAGTGTCAGCATAATGGAACCAGGTTCGTCTTGGTGGTGCCCAGCAGTAGGATGGGGGGCAAAGGGTAAACATGGAAAATTCAATTTCGACACAGGGAAAAATATTTACAGTGAGCAAAGGCTGTCCAGAAAGATTGTGGAGTTTCCACCTCTGGAGACATTCCAAACCCACCTAGACCTGTTCTTGTGGGATCTGCTCTAGGGGAACCTGCTCTATAGGGCGCTGGACTAGATGATTTCCAGAGGTCCCTTCCAACCCCTACCGTTCTACGATTCTATGAAAAGAGAAACCATGGAAGTAAAAACCTGATGCACAATTTAAAAGAAGAAATGTGTTGAGTTATTTTAATGCTGTTCAGGAATATTTCTTGCTGTACACCTAGGTCACTTCTTCCACGTACGGTACTTCAAGCATTCAAGCCAGACATTTGCTGAGGGATACCCAAACATTTTTCTACAAGAAAAGAAGCAAGAAGCATTTGCATTTGACTCTCAGTTCAAAGATGAAAGGGATGGAGTTCTAGAACGTAGCACAGAAACACAGTCAGTCAGAAATACTGAAGAGATTTTGAAAAATAACACATTGAGATTAATGATGTCAAAGCAACCACTGGGGCAGTCGCTGGTCAAGCAAGTTAATTTTTCACCCAAACACTCCTTGACCAGCAATACCCTATTCCAATGTATGCATTTCACTGAACTGCTAACAGATCTGCTTCAAGAGCATTAAAGTCACATTCACTCCTGATCACAGAATCCCAAAGCTACTGAGGCTGGAAAAGCCCTCTGAGCAAACCCAGCGGCCCAGGACCTCACATCACCACATCAGCCACACCAAGGCATTAAGGGCCACAGCCAGGCTGCCCTTCGACACCTCCAGGGACGAGGACTCCACCACTGCCCTGGGAGTCCACGCCAGGGTCTGATCACCCCTTCCCTGAGGAAGGGCTTTCTAAGATCCAGCCTAACCCTAACCCTCCCCTGGCAGCTTCAGGTCCTGCCCTCTCGTCTGTCTCTAGTTGCCTGGGAGAAGAGCCCGACCCTGGTGAGTGCATTGAGATCTTGAAAGTGCTACCTATATTTTTACCTGTAGGTTTTTTAATGGTGTCATGGTTTGAAAATTGCCTCTCTTCCCAAACCCAGGACAAATGGCAAAACCAGATTTGCTACTCTACCCCATTCCTCGTTGCATTCACATATGTATTTGCGTGGCCAGACTGAACCAAATCGCAGGAGCAAACTGGATTTATTAGGGACCAGTGCTTTTACTCTGTTTTATGTCAGTAACCTGCTCACACTGCAATCTCACCAAAACTGCAAGTAAAACTAAAACTAAAGTTGGGGGAATGTGCAGGTGAGGGGAAGGCAGGGAAGGACGAGGAAGAGCATCTTTTGGTATCAAAGACGACACCATCTAACCACACCCTAATACCAGTAGAGTCTGTGCCTTCTCATATCATTTTCTCTCCCCCTACGCTGGCATGCAAGGGTGCGTATTCTGTCAGTCACAGCCCAGGCCACCAAGTACAACTTCTCTGGTCTAACACCTATGATGGAGAACATTAATTCATTAAACTAGCACAGCCTACCACTGCCAACCCTTCACCAAGAAAATCTTTGGCTGTGACCACATCTGGAGTGTTGTGTCCAGTTCTGGGCTCCTCAGTTCAAGAGGGATGTGGAGGTTCTGGAGAGAGTTCAGCGTAGGGCAACGAGGATGATGAAGGAAGTGGAGCACTTCCCTTATGAGGAGAGGCTGAGGGAGCTCTGGATCTCTTTAGCTGGGAGAAGAGGGGTGACCTCATTAATGTTTATAAATATGTGAAGGGTGGGAGTCAGGAGGATGGAGCCAGGCTCTGCTCAGTGTCATCTAGTGATAGGATGAGGGGCAATGGTTGTAAACTGGGACATAGGAGGTTCTGTCATATCAGAAGGAATTTCTTCCCAGTGAGGGTGACAGAGCACTGGAACAGGCTGCCCAGGGGGGTTGTGGAGTCTCCTTCACTGGAGACATTTAAAACCCACCTGGATGTGTTCCTGTGTGACTTGGTGTAGGTGATGCTGCTGTGTCAGGGGGATTGGACTGGATGATCTTTCGAGGTCCCTTCCAATCCTTATTGATTCTGTGATTCTATGACTATGATTATATGACTTTGCTTTTATTTATGCTTTGATTTTATCAAAAGTGGGTGGGGAGGTTTCCTGAATTTCCAGGAGACAGAGCAGTGCCCTTCTCCTTCACGTATTTCGGAACAAACAGATCTGCAAAGCAGGGCATGACCTTGTGGCACAACGGAGTTAGCATGGAACTGTCACTCTGAGGAGCTCTGCAAGCTGTAGGGGACCCTTGTGCAGCTTAAACCTAAAGGTATTTGCCATGGAGACAAAAACAATGGGAGCACCAGTAAGGGATGCCTGTTTCACCAGATGTTTCATGCACTTTCCCCATATGAACAAGACAGTACAAGCAGCACAGAGCTGTAACTCCTAAATGAACACTTAAAAAACTAGTAGAAATGCTGTCTGATACAATACATTGTTAGGATTTAATCTCTCTTTGTCTCAACTACCCACTGGACACCACAGCTACAATTCCATGCCGAGATGGTGTGCGACGTGCGTTCTGTGTCACATCAGAACCCCAGTCCTGCCTAACCAGCAAGCAGAGTGAAAGTAGAGATATGATGACCATTTCAGATACCACCAACAGTGGTATTTTCTGTATCGACAAGGCTTTGGATTCCTCATTTAGAAAGCAGTCCAGAAAAAATCCTGATACAAACCATCTCATCTCCCTGTCTGCGTCGCAAAGTGCCATGTCAGAGTAAAGACAACAAACTCAGCCTCAAGATGTTGCTGTCCCTGACGACCAGTTCCAGAACAGCCCTGCTTAGATAGGAGTTCATGTCTGCTCTTCTTTGATCTTTGCTAACCCCTTGGTGCTAACCTGAGCTCCAGGGTTTTTGGAGGCAGCGCTCTTTGAAGGGCTGGAATTCCAGTGCACACATTCTTCAAAGAGGGTCGACTTCAATCCCTGGTACAGTCCTAATCATGTGTTCTGAAGCCCGTGCCTACCTCAGACAGCTCAGTCTAAGCAAAGCTGCACTTCAGAAGATGTCACCTTAAGACAGTCCAGTTCTTGTTGCATTTCCATCAAGATTAACTATAAATTAACTGAAATGAAAGGACTCCATTTCTCTATCAGAACTTTAACA
>VXBP01002190.1:0-54960 GCA_013400115.1 Rhinopomastus cyanomelas | reverse complement strand
GAGTTTTCCTGATCTTGGTTAACGTACCAACCTTCTTGACGTGGAAGAACAACTGTGTGACAACCGACAGTTGCTGCAAAATTCTGGTTAAAAAGATCCAAGGTGATGTGCCCTACCCAGGGTCCACTTCCACTGCCACCTTGGTACACCAAGAGCATTTCCAAGATGTCTTCGAGAAGAGGATTTTTCAGCTGCTCAAGTGCACAGTCATGAGTCAGACTCTAGGAAAGTGTTTCTCAGGAGACCCTGAGGTACATTACTTGGTCACAGAGAAGATGCTGACACCATATGAGCTGCAAACGAGCCCATCTCTTTAAAGTCAAAGGATTTCCTTACACTAAAATCACAGAACATTAGGGATTGGAAGGGACCTCAAAAGATCATCCAGTCCAACCCCCTCGCCACAGCAGGATCACCTAGATAAAACTGCACTGGAACATGGCCAGGTGGGTTGTAAACGTCTCCAGAGAAGGAGACTCCACAACCCCCATGGGCAGCCTGTTCTGGTGCTCTGTTACCCTCACTGAGAAGAAGTTCCTTCTCAGATTGATGTGGAACCTCCTCTGTTCCAGCTCACACCCATTGTCCCGGTCCTTTCATTAGATGCCATTGAGAAGAGCCTGGCTCCATCTTCCTGACACCCGCCCTTTCCATATTTATCAACATTCACGGGGGTACCCCCCAGCCTCCTTTTTTTCAAGCTCAAGAGACCCAGCTCCCTCATCCTTTCCTCATCAGGGAGATGCTTTGCTCCCGCCATCATCTTTGTGGCTCCGCACTGGACTGTCTTCAGCAGCTCTGTGTCCTTCTGGAACTGACGGGCCCGGAAATCTCAGAGTTCTGGTAACAGATGGAGCTGTCGGGGGTAGTTTTTTTCAGGTAGCGCTGATAGAACGTGCTTTTGTTTTAAAGCTCATCTCACAGTTCCTGGCTGCCCAAGGCAGAACAACATAACTGAGGAAGAGCTGCGCACCTAGAGCGTTTTGATGCAGCACAGTAACTTGTAACTCTTCCATTTTTCTCAGGAAATGTTTAATTTGTGGTCCCAAAACAAAACAGCCTTTGGTCATAATAGCTGATTATTAAATTACAAGAACTATACTCAAATAATAACTGCGGACTCAGCTAAACAAAACCATAACAACTCAGGACTATAAAAACAATAAAGATGCCAGAACAATCTTATTTTGGTCCTTTGTGTAGACAGGAAGATCCAAGACTGGAACTGAAGATCGATGCATCAACTTTTCCGTTGGTCAGCTGTTTTCAGCGAGCAAGCCAGCTGCTTTCAGCTTGATTCAGGGCAAAGTTAAAGACTGTTTATAATCTAAAACCTGCGCCATCTTCTCAGAGCTGTGTGGAAGTGGATGCTCACAAGGATGGCACCAAGGAAGAAGCTACGCCAAGCAAGTTCCTGGTCAAATAACATGAGCAAAGAGATGGACAAGAGGAAGACTACGGACAGAGAAAACAGCTTCTCTTAAGTTTGGAAAGCTCAACATTGTTTTCAAGAACTAAAGTCTACTCTAGATCCTGTTTGTAATCTGATAAACATCTGAATTGAGAAACAGTGATGCTTAGGTTGGTTTGGTACCTGTTTGGTTGGTGTTTAATTTAGAAAGAGTGTCTAAATGTTTGTTCTGTTACTAAAATTAGAAGAGGGGTGGTTAGNTCCGTAATGATTCTAGGATTCTATGATTCTATGAAAATACTGTGAATTTGCTCACAAAATCAGTAGTCATTAATTACTGTACTACATAGCCACCTCCTGGCTCTTCCCTAGATATTAGTGCTAATTAAACCCTCATAGAAGCACAGATTGGTTGGGAGGGAGCTCAGAGATCACTCAGGGCCATCCCCTTGCCATGGGCACTACACCTCTCACCAGACCAGGTTGCCCAGAGCCTCACACCAACCTGGCCTTGAATACTTTCAGGAATGCAGCAGCCACAACCTCCCTGGGAAACCTGTTCTAGTGTCTCAGCACCTTCTCAGGGAGGAATTTCTTCCTAAGAAGAAACCTATAACACTCCAGTCACCAAAAAAATGCAAATGCACATGAAAACCCCAGTTAAGGTTACACACAACATGACATCTCTTCTGATCTCCACTTCTTTCAGATCCACAGTGATCTGATACCACGTTTACACAGATCTCTGAATCCCCCCTCCCAGAGCTGAACCCCACTCATATCAATAAGAACATCTAAGCTACCAGGACTGGTGGCAGGGGGATTGGACTAGATGATATTTGGAGGTCCCTTCCAATCTCTAATGTCCTGTGATTCTGTGACTTCCAAAGCGGAGTGTCAACTTATCATCACGATCAACGAACTCTGTATTCAATTGTTCCACATCCACTGCACTCGTAACCAAGTTCAAAATGATTTCTCCCTCTCTTTGAGAAGCTTTAGTTAAATTCTTTTAAAGATAAAAAGCCAACCCCTTTGCTGGCTTCCATTCACAGACCTGATACTGCAGAATGCCTTCACCGAAATAAATGCACGCAGTCAGCAGAAACCGCTGCTTGATCTGCAGGAACAGCGAGCGCTCTGCGTGCAGCCAAGGGAAGGGGAGGGAAAGCTGGCTGAGGGGGCAGGGAAGGAAGCTGCACTCTGGAGATATGGTAGAAATTTTGTAATTGTTTAAAATTTGGCAAACGACAAACATCTGGCATCGTCTGCAGCAGCAGCAGGTTCTGGGTCCTGCCTGTGCTTTGGTCCGTTATGCAATGCAGCAGGAAGAGAGTAATGTACTTGATATTGCCCGAAATCACATTTCATTTGAGGAGTAATAGCTAGGAATAACTCCTCCACTTCCCAGGAAAAGGAGAAACCAAGCCTAAACACACAGGAGCCGCAGTTTTCTAGCTTTAGTGCCAACGTGGAAAATCCAGGCTCAAAGTGTCTCACAAAACTCCAGAGAGCAGACAGATGAACAAACTGCATCTCCTGTTTTTCATGTTTAATGACTATTTTTATGGCCAGAGATTTGAAGAGCATCTTTTAGTCCCTGGAATGCCATCTCCAAGGAATTAAGCTTTGCTTTTCACATTTTTCTACTAATGTAGAAACTATATATAGAGTTAATAAATATACCAAGCCACGTAAAACCTAAGGCATGACAGACTACCTTCCCTCTTCAATATTTTTAGATTTGGCTTAATATATTACCATGGTTAGTCCATGGTTTTATAAGGACAGCTCTCCTCGCAATAAAAAGGGGAGCTGTAGGTAGCATGGAGGTTCGTATCTTCTATAAAAAGAAAACACCCAATTTAGAATTTTTATATTTAAATATGGGAGTCTGAATGCTATTTTAAGGCTATTTTCAGGCTTGAATGAATAAATACTTGATCCAAGGCCCTCAGAGCTTGAGAATAATTTTCTTGAGTGGCAAAGAAAAGCGTATCTCATTGAAAAAACTCTATTAAAAATGTCTCTGACATTACAGCCTTCACTCAAAACTTTTCTCATTGAGTTGCAGAGTAGTTTTTGAAAGGTTTCCATCAAGGTATGTTTCTCCATCCTGAGATTATCTTCAGAAAACTAATTCACTGTCTTCTCTTCATCTGAGGCTAATGGACTGGAAAATTTAAAGAGGCTGAGTGTTATTGGCGGGATGGAGAAAGAAAACAGGGGATAGTGGTGGAAGGAAAGGCAAAAATTGCTACTCACCACTCCTCAGAGAAAGTCAGGAGCTGCAGCGCACACCCAGAACCATTTTACCACATGAAAATATTCTGTTTGCTTAATTATTTTTATTCTACTGGCAGGAAGCATTTGAGAGCTCTTTTTTACTTTCTCTAAAGATGAGGAAACTAAGTGTGCTCCTTGCCATAGTTAGAGCAGATGAAGCAATCTTTGAACCCAAACCTCAAACAACAGACTTGCTGAGGATTTCCCCGCTTGCCTAAATTAATCTCATTCCAGGTAAATGCCTGGATCCTGCTTTTGCGGAATCTTTCAAATTTCAAACTCTTAATCTAAGGTTTCATCAACCTGGTGACCGAGTGGGCCCCTTGGAGGTGCCCTGTGCTGCACTGCCTGGCCCATGCCAACAGTACGGGTGCCTGGCTTGTGCTACACCTCTGGGCTCAGCCTTGTACAGGGGCTGTGAGATAAGGATCATTATTTGGCTAACCAAAACTTCCTGCTTGGAGAAGCTGCTCCATGTGCAGGGTGTACACAGTAACCCGGCCAGACCAAACCACTGGGATTCCAGCTAGGCTGGGATCTGTGTTTAGAATCACAGACCGCTTTGGGTTGGAAGGGACCTTTCAGGGTCGTACAGTCTCACTCCCTGCAGTGAGCAGGAACATCCTCAACCAGAGCAGGCTGCTCAGAGTCCCAAGGTCCAAGCTGACCTGGGATGGTGCCAGGGATGGGCTTCTCCCACCTCTCTGGGCAACCCGGGTCAGGCTCTCCACACCCTCAGCAGCAATGGTTTCTTCCTTCTCTCCAGTTTCAGTCTCCCTCTTTCAGTTTAACCATCACCCCTTGTCCCATCCCAGCAGCCTCTCCTAAAAAGAGCTGTCAAAAGATTTGCACAGGTGATAGAGCTCAGGCTGGGGTTCAGATCTGGATAAATCAGACATGGGAAAGCACAGTGCCTAGGATGCTGAAATGGGTGTCCTGCATCAGAGAGATGAATGGAATCTCAAGGAGGATCAGTTTCTGCTTTGGAAGAGAGAGGCTGCAGGGGGCTATGCTGGGCTCTCACCTTTATCTGGGATTCCCAGGCCATAAATAAATGTCTGTGGCCTTTCCTCCTCTGCTGACCTTACTGCAACTGTACCCTATGGCTCATCCACAGCCCCACAATGAAATGCCTGGGATTGTTCAGCATATGGCAGCCTGCTCAGAAGTGCTGTGCTTCAGCTTGAACAAGCCTCCAAAAGTTTAGAGAGCCGCCTGCTTTATGCCTGAAAGCTTTCCCCAAGTGAGGCACGAACGCATGGTTGTTGCTGCTGACAGCAGTGGGGCAAACTTGGTCTGGAAATTCCTCATCCATCCAAAGTTGTAAGTTCCACATGAGGAAGAGTCTGAGAAAGACAACGGCAATACCAGGCACGTTAACATAATCACAGCAGAGCCTTCGACAGCAGGGAAAGCAATTGCTGCCTGACCATCCAGCCCAGAACACATGCCGAGGCCATACGAAAAGTTTGCGGCAGCAAACAGGGCTCCCTATTATTCCCCAAATGATTTAGAGTCCCTCTGAGGACCGGCAGCTGCCAAAAGCTATTCTTAGGTATTTGAAAAAAGCTCCAGAGTGTTTGAAGATGGGATACTTCTCTCGTTCATAAACACCATTTTTATTTTAGAGGGGAGCTACATAAAGTGCATTGTTGTAAGCAATATTTAGTAAACCTCTAAGGAAGAGATGCAAATCTATTCCATACTATACCCTGAAATTTTTAATAGGAAACATGAAGGTCCAGTTTAAACCTCACATCCTAACTCTAATTTTTCCTTTATGGGACAGCCCATACTGATTTAATCTTTCTACTTAAAATAAAGAAACCAGCTCTCTCACCACCTACACAAAACAAAAAAGAGGGAGGGGATAAACATTTAAAGGATGCTCTGCTGCTGCACTGATAAAGGTTTAGTCTTTGAGATGCACTATAAAACCAGGCACAGTGCCTGGTTCCAACCCTCACTAGGCGCTAACAAACAACTGAGATGGTTAAAGATACTCAGAGAGAAATGGAGGGGGACAATGTGGATGCCACAAGTCATGCAACAAGTAATCTTATGCCTCTGATGTGTGCAAGAGTTTGGCTGAGGAAAGGGTGGTTAGACTATTCTTCTTGTAAAGATCCTAAAATAACTTTAATTTGCAATTTCATGGCTAATGATGTAAAACTAGTTCTGTTCATTTAGTACACTTACAGCAGCTTTTCCTGAGACACCTGTGCAATGTTTTATTTATCTATTTTCTTGCCTTGCTGAAGGACTGGCACAACCATCTGCCTCAGGTGGGCTCTAGCAGAAATGTCACCACATTTAATGCGCAAGCCCTTCCTTTGCTACACAGTCTGCTGCAGTTTTGTTAGTATCCAATACCTGCCCAATTTGACATCTGTACGAGTCTGTTCTTTTGAACAGCTCAAGTCTGTTAAGACTGTGATACTGATAGTTATGGAGACTGCTATGTGTCTTTGCAGTAAGTTTAATCTCAAGCCACCTTAGAATCTAGAACTAAGATTTTTTTCACTTTCAACACAGTTGGATTTTTTTAATTCCTCGTTTTGATTAGTAATTTTTTAGTTATGAAAAATCCACAATGAAGATAATCCTATATCAACCTGTGAAATACTTACAACTCATTCCCAATTTTAATTCCTTCTTAGAGTGATTATGTTCCATTATAAAGAAACCTTGTCTTAGAGAGAAAAGCCAGACAAATAGCTGTTTTCTAATAGGCCAAACATCACAGTTGCATATTTTGCCACACATTCTTATTCATTTTAACTCTATGGATTTTAATTGTAAAGAGTTGTAATAATAGGTAAGTTACGTGATGGATAAGTCCTCGGCTCGGCTCACCAAGGAACTCATTCTCTGGAGTTCTGGCACACTAACTTCACTTCAGAATTCGGTTCAAGCAAAACATATTTTTCACCAAGTTATTCATTGTGGTTTGGAAAAATAACTAGAAAGGGCTTTTTGTGTTATCCATTTTAAGGAGTTTAGCATGTTTCTGTACTAATTTAGTATGTCCTTGTGTAAATCTTTTCAGGCGCACTTCTGCCCATATGCTGAATACATTAAAGCCCTATTATACATACTCAGTATTTCCTCATTGTGGTATTTGGGACATAATTATAGCTTCTTTTTCAAAGCAGACAAAAACATGTTGAATGTTTTTCCCCAAATTAAAAGAAAACAAAACAATCTCTTCTGGAGCCACATGATGTTCAAAACGAGTTACAGTAAGAAAGGACAGAAGCCTTTCAAAAGTCTGCTTAGTCCCTTTAAGACAGACCCAAACACTGTAAATACAGCTGGAACGGAAATAAATTTGCAAGGTGTAACTCAGAACAGCCTTTTCTGGATTTGGCTTTACTTTTTAATGGATTTCAGTCTAGAGCTGCAGTGCTTCGCTATCGTGTATCAACTCATTCGTTACGTCTTGCTGGAAAACACAGTCCATATTACACTCAGGAATCCAAATACTAAAGTTATTACTTAAAATTAGAATCAAGGGTTTTTTTTTTTAAATCAGTATTAATTTCAAAATTAAAATCAGTGCTTTAAATCAGTGTGAATTTTTAAGTTGAAATCAGTATCCATTTGAAATCTGTAGGAATTTTTAAATTAAAATAAAAATTCATTTTAAATCAGTGTTAATGGCCTCAAAGTTGTGTTAAGGGAGGTTTAGATTAGATAGTAGGAAGATATTCTTTACTGAGAATGTGGCTGGGCACTTGAACAGGCTGGCCATGGAGGTAGTGGAGGCACCATCCCTTGAAGTGTTTAAAAACTGAGCAGCTAGAGCACTTGAGGCCATGGTCTAGGGGTTAGGGTGCTATTGGAATGAGGGCTGGACTTGATGATCCTGGAGGTCCTTTCTAGCCAGGATGATTCTATGATTTTTTAAGTTGGAATCAGTACAAATTTTAAATCACTATGAATTTTTAAATTAGAATTAATATTCATTCCGAACATGGGTATCATTGCAGGAAAGAGAAAGACCCACATATTTAAAATCAGTTTATACTTCTTGGCAATCTATTGTTGATCTTCAAGTTCATTTGCAGTCAGAACACTCTTTTATTGTTCCTCAGGGCACAACATTAGACCCTACATACATAAGAACCTACAGGTTTAATATCTTGAAAGGTTTTCTGACCATTCCTAGTACATAGAATCTTCAGATCTGGCCCTACTACATTTTTATGGGCTAAACTGGTACCTGGACTTCAGTCCTCTGAATGACACTGGAGTGCTCTGCATCACCAGACCTTTTCAAGGAATATGAAAGGAACAACTAATTCTGAGCTCCTAACAAGTTTCAGGCAGCAGCTATGGATGGGCTCCCGAGTGTTGGCTTGTAAACCAAGTCCATAAAGAAGTCACTGCTTGGTTAAAGCAAAATAAAACCAAATAAAACATCTTGCTTGTGCTTGAATGTTGTGGGCAATTTCCATTGAAGACAGAACACAGAAATATAGCACTTGAAAAGTTGGGTTCTTACTAATAGGTGTCTTTTTTGTGTTTGCATGGGCTGCTGGTATAACAAACGTGTTCATATAGTAAGTAAAGAAAGAAGTGCCCAGCAAGATTGAAAAGAAGAGGCACAGGCTGATCAAGGAGCAGATGAGAGCAAGACGTGAACAAAGTCAGCAGCTCATGCAATCACAGACAATCAATCATTCAACAGACAACTGGTTCAGCAGAGTCCATAGTACACTGGCAGCGCTTGCTCTGCTCCGCAAGCCATAAACACACCACGCTGATCTACGGGTGCATGTCAGAAAGGAGCAAAAGTCAGAACTCTAAATTGTTCCAGGAAGAGAGGCAAGGTCAAGGGCACTGTCAGTGGCTGAGGTTCCTGCAACGGCAGGAAACATGTTCATAAACTTGCGAGCAGCACACGCCAGCTGGGTACCTTAGAGTTAGTAATAAAGCACAACCAGCAGCCTGCTAGACGGTTGTGTTTTGTCTCCAACAGAATCTTCTGTATGATCACAAATACTTCCTCAAAAGACAGAATTACATGCCTGAGCTCCAATTCCATGCTAAGTGTAACTTAAAAAAAGGAAAGAGAAGCCTCTCCATGGTCAGCAACACCGAGACTCAGTATCAGATAAATACAAAGAATATAAAGTAAACTAATGAAGAGCATTGCTGCCTTTTTAAAACTCACTGGATATGTCACAGATTAAGGAACCATATCACAGGGACTTCATTTTTTCCTGTTAGAAATCTCCTGATCAGTCATAACCAATCACACAATTATGGGTTGTGCCAACTTGATAACTTGAAGCAATCCAAGCTCTTGAAATTCTTTCCAATCAACAACGCTTGGGCGGATAAGAAGCTTTCAGTGTCTGTCCTGCTTTTAGTTGTGGCCAGCCCACTCAATTTCTCTAACATCCAAGTCAAAAATTAAGAGCCACAACATCAAGAGGTCATTGTTTGTGGAGCACCTGGATGGTCTCGGTGATACTGAAGTGGTTGTGTTACTCATTGGTTATCACCCTACCTGTTACTACTGTGTTTTAATCTTCATGGTTGATTATGGATTTACACCAGAATGGAGAGAATTCCAGTACTAGGTAGATCCTTATCCTTTAACACTCATTACAGGAATTACTAACGAAAACTGACAGGGTTTTCTCAAACCAACAGTAGATTTTGCTGCCCATGGCAGTGGTGAAGTCCCCATCCCTGGAGATATTTAAGGACACACTGGCTGTGGCCCTTAGTGCCCTGGTCTAGTTAATGTGGTGATGTTAGTTCATGGGCTGGGCTGGATGAGCTCAGAGTTTTTTTCCAGCCTCACTAGTTATGTATGATTCTGTATGATTACAACATCCAAAAACCGTAGGATGCAGAAAAAAACCCCATTACTTGTGAATAAAGACTGAAAGAACTGTATTTAGAATCATAGACTCATTAGGGATTGGAAGGGACCTCAAAGATCATCTAATCCAATCCCCCTGACACAGCAGGATCACCTAGACCAAGTCATGCAGTCAGTCTGGGTTAGAAGGGACCACAGGATCATCCAGTTCCAACTCCCCTACCATGGGCAGGAACACCCCACCCTAGATCAGGCTGGCCAGAGCCTCATCCAGCCTGGCCTTAAATATCTCCAAGGACAGGGCCTCCACCACCTTCCTGGGCAACTCATTCCAGGCTCTCACCACTCTCACGGTGAAGAACTTCCTCCTCACATCCACTCTAAATCTACCCACCTCCAGCTTTGCTCCATTCCCCCTAGTCGTGTCGCTACCTGACATCCTTAATAGTCCCTCCCCAGCTTTTTTGTAGGCCCCCTTCAGATACTGGAAGGCCACAATAAGGCCACCTGAAAGTTCAGCTCAATACAAGGAAAAGGATTAATTACAAGAATTCTGTGAGCACTGCAACAGGTTAATTCAGATCACAAAATCACACTAGAGAACTTTTAAGAAAAGCTGGCATAATTGTTTGCCAGGTAGAGCTAAAATATAGGGAAACACCTACCTGAACCTACCTCTAACCCCATATTTTTCTTATCTTAAAATTTACCTTATCAGACTGTAAGTCCAACCACGGCAAATCCAATGTCTGTGCATAGCATAGTCCAAATTTCATGATGATGGATAAAATACGTCATCAAAATGAAACTTTTCAGCAGCTAATCAATAGAGGCCATCATCAGAATCCTAATCTGCATTGTCCCCAACAACAAACCTGATTAGTCTTCAGCTTTGACACTCGTAAGCTCAAGTGTATGATGATGATTATTTTAAGTTATGATGAACACCTGAAATTTTCCAAGACAAACTTTTCCTGCAGACAGGAGGTTGTGTACTTGGATATCCATTTACTTCCTTGCTTACAACAGCTCTGACTGCAGTTCCTACATTCAGGAGGATCTGCAGGCTGTCAAGGCCACTGAGGAGTTCCAGCCGACATCTCGACCCAAATAAAGTCTCTCCTTCTTAATCCAGACTTCCTCAGAGCACTGCATGAAACCCATCCATCACCACCCCACAAAAAACAATCTGGAAGTTATAGATCGATAGCTGACATTGAGAAATAGCTCCTACACTCCTTGTAGTCCTTAGTCTACCAACCAAACCTGACCAGTGCTAAGGCTTTAAAAATTATCAATAAATGGACAAATTCATTAACTGTCACATTTTCTGCATAACCAGCATGCCTTTTTTTCCATCTTGTTAGTAGCCCAAACCTGGATTAATGTATTTGCAGCCCTGAATTCTGAGGTATTGATTTCACAGTTACAGTCCAAGGTACAGTTGCTGCATTGTGAATCTAAGTATCTTACCCCTTCAATGTTTCTTCTTATACAGAACACATTCGTGTCCATCTAGAATAATAAAATCAGAGACTGGCTGGGTTGGAAGAAACCTGAGAACTCACCCAGTCCCAACCCCCTGCCATGGGCAGCAACATCTCTCACCAGACCAGGTTGTCCAGAGCCCCATCCAACCTGGCCTTGACCACTTGCAGAGACAGATCAGCCATAACCTCCCTGGGCAACCTGTCCCAGGTCCTCAGCATCCTCAAAGTGAGGAATTTCTTCCTAAATTCTCATCTAAATCTCCCAGGCCCTTTCTGTTTGGAGCCATGGAGAAGAAAGTTGCACATGCCTGGTATTGCCCTAGCTGGAATGCTTCAACCCACTGGAAGTTCTTTATTCCCTCAACTGCAGTTGTCCTTGATTTGAGACCAGCACAGTCTAGACCAGAGATGCTCCCAGTGTCACCTGCACAAGGTTTAAGCATTGTGGAGTTAAAAGTGGCATCATCAACAACAGGGTTAGGATCTGCTAAAAGAGAGGTTACCTGGACTTCAGAGTAGTCAGAGAGGGTAGAGGGAACCCAGAACTGGTAATAGGGAAGGACAGACTGGCTAGGTGTGATGCCTTCCACCTGAGAACCTGTCAAAGCAAAAAACCTATTTCTGGAAGGAGACAGACCAAGACTGAGCAGAAATGAATCTGAAATCATGGACCTGAGACTGACAAGTGTCTTGTTAAGAATCAAACATCATCTCAGAGACGTCCTGTGAGAATTAATTCAGTTATGGCAGCCACACTCACAATAGTAGTGGAGATCAGAGGAAAGGAAACAGCTCATTCAGTCCTGCTGATGTGATTGTGTTTGAGATCAGGATGGGAGAGAAATAAGACTGACACAGGGGTGACAGTAGAGGAACCAGTGGAAGTGCCTATGTTCCCTGCTATTCACCATCACAGACAGCCAGACAGCTGCAACTCTACAACACTGCACAACACACAACACCTACTGTCAAATACCTTCTCCACACCCCCAAGTGCTGATGGACATGGAGGATAAGACGTCAATGCTACCATGGATGTAGATGTTCAAGGAGATCCAGACCTTTCTGGCGGCTCATGTCAAGGTGATGTAAGATAGTCTAGCATGTCTCATAAGCTTGTTTTAGACACAAACACAGAAGACCATCAAGAAAACACTCAGCAAGCCTCACACCACAACTAGGAAAATGCAGAAGCTACCTGCTGTTGTAAACCAAGGAGACCTGTGTGACTTCAGTTCCCTTTGTTTCTCATGAATCTGTTTTATGAGGCAACCTCCAATTAAATGACAAGGCACTGTTTTTCCCAGCAGGATTCCTTTCTAGTGCTAAGCACAAAGCTGATCCCCTCGGGAATGAACCAGTGTTAGACTGTACAGGGATACTCGTTTCTAAAGCTTGACTCCTCTCTTGCAAAGCTGCAGTTTATGAACTGCAGAAGTTATTAAAGCAACTGAATGTTTCTTAACAATAAAATCAGAACATAAAGCCTATTTTCTCTTCTAATTTCACAGAACTTCACAGTGAATTTAGACAAAGAGTTTAAATTGAACATTCATCTTGTTGGGTTGTTTTGTTTGTTTTCCAGATGCTGGATTTGGCACCCCCACCAATATCTCAAGTGTGACATCCAATTCAAAGCACTTAACAGAAAGTGCAGAGACAAGCCCCCTCCCCAGAAAGAACCCCCAAATAAATGACAGTTGATAATTACAGAATACATTTTCTTTACAAGGCTGTGAAACTCAATTTCCAGGTGCCTGTTGTCATGCTCTTTGGTTCGCTAGTACTTGAGAAATCCACGTATATGGTGGTGGTGGGTGCTGTAAGCAGGCTCAGAACTACACTTCAGCCTTCAAAGCACTATTTAAACAGTTCATAGCAGTCTGCCAGTCAGGAAGGTCAAGTAACATCTTTCCTCGCTGTCTAGCTAGGATTATTGACTACATATGCTCATCATCTTCCCCTTGTGCCAACAGTGGTGTGTGAAGTCAAGGAAACACTCATCCCAAGTCACCTCAGGCTCAGGCCCATGACCCCTCCAGAAGACAAGACCTGAGGAACACCAGAACTGGAGTGATTTAGAGAGGAGCTTCCTATTCAAAAGGCAGCCAATAGTGGATTCACCAACAGGGCTACTGCCCACAGGCTGCTTACCCCAATAAATATACCAGACACCCTTACAGCCATCACCCAGGAGATCACAAGTAAAGTATTTTAAGTGAACACCTGTTCTGTGCCTACAACATCAACAGCTACAAATGACCTAACTCCTCACCTCTGCTCTGAAAAAGTTAGAATGTGTCATGAACTTCAATTCACACAATGTGAAAATGAGTTGGGAAGAGCTTATCACCACCCTGAGTACCCACAGTGGGTGTCTGGTGAGCTAGAGAGGTCTTGTCTCTCGAGGAGGTTTCTCCTGCTTATGTTCATCTGACTTTTCGGATTAGAACAATTCTACTTACTTCTGCTCATTAAAGTTAAGGTCTTTGTACAAAAATTATTACAGAAAGATTTCAAGGATGCTGTTAAGTGACATACAAGTTAAGTGACATACAACGACAGACCATATAAACTTCTTCTACAGCAATCTTTGGGAATTGTTCACACACATTTCCAACTTTTGACAAAAATAGCTTTCAGACCAGTGATATTTGCTAAAATACAGGAATGTTGATAGTGTTAATATTATGAAACAAAGAACCCAAGCCCAACAGTTCTCCAATACTCTAGACATGAAAACTTGAGATTCCAAATCTACTGAATAAATACAGCAGCCTGACTTGTAAATCCCAATTGCAGCCTGATCAGTAGTGGTGGGTCCCTGGAACAGGTTACCTAGAGACGTGGTGGAGGCCCCATCCCTGAAGCCACTCAAGGTCAGGCTGGATGGAGCTCTGGGCAATCTGGTCTGGTGAGTGCCAGCCTGCTTTGTTGCAGGGGGGTTGGACTAGACGCCCTTGAGAGATCCCTTCCAACACATTCTATGATTTTGTGGTAGCGTGGGACCAACCAGTGGTTTACCTCAGGTTAGATCCCATGATCTTGCAACTGAATTTCACCTTCACTTGTTTTCCTACAGAGATTTCTACAGCTCTGCAAAGCAAATGCATGTGATGCTTTGTGAATTCTAAAGCATTTAATGAAACATCACACAAGCATTCCGAGTGACAAGTTAAGTCACCTTAACTTAAAGCAGACCTTGAGCAACAAAAATATATTTGGCTTTTACAAAGAGCTTGATTTATCATTTGGAAAAACAAGATTTTAAAAAAAGAGTGCTTTGCTAGGTCAGGAGTCAACTGCCAATGGTCTTGAAGGATCCCTGAGACCTCAAAACAAGTCTCTCTAAAATAGGGACTAATTTGCATCTGCATGAGTGTATCTGCCCTGTTTTTCCTCAACTTTACTTCTTCACAGATATTTCCCATAGAATCACAGAATCATAAAATCATCGTAACTGGAAAGGATCTCCGGGATCTTTAAGTCTAGCCCTCATCCCAACAGCTTCCTAACCCCCAGACCGTGGCCCCAAGTGTTTTTTAACCACCTCCAGAGATGGTGACTCCACCACCTCCCTGGGCAGCCATTTTTCCATTAACAAAGGCAAACACAGCCCAGAGGTTCAGAAATGGTGAACAGAAAGATATTTTGAAATACCAAACATGAATCACATTTTCCTAGGATCTTTTTGGTAGAACAAATATCAGAAACAGAAAATCCTACTGTTTGTAAGAAGTCTGGGAAAAATTCAAGGTGTGTTTCAACAGCTTGCTGTAATTGCAGAAGCTGTTGGTCTCTTCTGACAAGGAACAAGTAATAGGACAAGAGGAAATGGCTTCAAGTTGCACCAGGGGAAGTTGAGGTTGGCCACGAGGAGAAACTTCTTCCTGGATATGGTCCTCAGGCCTTGGAATGGGCTGCCTAGCGGGGGGGTTGAATTGCCATCCCTGGCTGTGTTTCACACTCATGGAGATCTGGAGTCGCCTTGGGATAGTTGGGTTCATGGTTGGACTCCATGATCCTACAGGTCTTTCTCAACCTAAATGGTCTTACAATTCTATGAAGGTAGGTTTATGACACTGCTGACCAACCCTTGCATGGAGCCTTCAAGATGCTCTAAAGAAACACAAGGTATAACGGCTGGCTTAAATATTTTATTTATTAGGTAACACTCTGCTATGCTCAGCCATCAGCTCTCAGCCTACTGCTGCCAAGATTCATTGTACCCTGTAAAACAATGACCAATCCTTTCTAAGAACTTTTTGTCGTTACAGGCTGACTATGTAAGAAAAAAGCAGATTAAAAATTAAAAGCTCTAGTATTTTCTAAGCTGGAGCTATTTTCTTTAAACACTTTAAAAAAATAGCAAAAAAAAATGCTTGAGTTCATCCCAAGTCACATTAATAAAAACATTAAAGCAGAACAGATCTCCTGCACCCAGGATAAGTAATTGAGGATCACAAGTTCAGGAGTTCATGGCTTAAATCCTCTTCTGGATGCAAAGACCAGCATTTCGTCATGTTTTCTTCTTAATTCCTTACTGTTCTCTTATGGAATTCAAAGTCTAAGCACGAAAGAACTTTGGCTGTAATGAAAATAAATCTGTCCCATTAAAAAAACACACATTAACCCCAGCTATTAACTTGGAGGGCTATTAGCAACTTGTCGCTTGCAAAATAGGACCATGATGCTTCAAGTTCTTCATTCTTTAGCTAAATTATTGCTTTTTAAGTGACACTTTGTAAGATGAAGAAAGGGGCATACTTTACTTTTCTTTCCTATTAAAACCAGAAAAAGACAGCATTTAACATACTGCATCCTTAAACAGGGCCCTGCAATACAAACTACTGCCCCGAAAGCAAATCCCTGCTTTCAGAATTTTCTTTTCCATAATAAAATTTTCAACCACTTTTTCAAAATATGGGAAAAGATTAGTAGGCAAGAATCATCCCTCAAACAGATAATTTACCACTGGAGGAGGCTTCTCATCTTATTTTCAAGACCTAGATTTAGTAACGGTGTCAACAACTTTCTCACGTACTTGATGGCGATGATGGTGACCAGAACATCTTTGTTTCAGTCAAACATAAAGCTTCATTACAGACCAGTATTCCTACTCTATGGCACATGCCACTTAGTTCAATGTGAGCTCATTTGCTACTGGTACATGGCAATCAATGGTCTCCAACCAGTGTCCTTCTTAGGAACCTAGACAATCTGGAGATTATTAATAACCAAAGATGAAACGAACAACTTTGCTGCTAACAGCCCATCTTGAACTCTCTGAGGGAACATGGGGTAGAAGGTAGAGCGGTTAAGAAAGCTGTGTGAAGCACTCTGTTTCACACAGAGGTTCTCAGCAGTCCTCATTCACAGCTGTTTGAGGGCTACCTCAGGTTTCCCATGACCTTTACAAATCCTCTTAACAGCTCCCCATATGTACTGCTCCCACCAAGGCTGTTGCAATCAGCTTAAGCCCTCAGTTTGGCATTACTGGGCACTGCAGTCGTAACATGATTTTAGGGTCTTTTTGCAATATTCAAGCTATTTTTACAATAGGCCTACTTGTCCTTCAGCTGCAAAACTGCCTATAAGGTCACAAAGAATTATCACGCCAGCAATGATTGCCAGAAGATCCTACAGAAGGAAAACTGCCATCTACAACTAACTGAAAGGAGGGTGTAGAGAGGTCTCTTCTCCCAAAGAATTAATAGGAGAATGAGGAAATGGCCTCAAGTTGCACCAGGGCAAGGACAGGTTGGCCACAAGGAGAAACTTCTTCCTGGAAAGGGTCCTCAGGTCTTCGAACAGGATGCCCAAGGAGGGGTTTGAATCACCGTCCCTGGCTGTGTTTCACAGTCGTGGAGATCTGGAGCTCACGGTTTAGCAGTGAGATGGGACAGCTCGATTCATGATTGGACTTGATGATCTTAAAGGTCATTCCCAATCACAGCAGTTCTACGATTCTATGAAACCTGATTCTGGAAATTCTTTTTAAAATACCTGAAGTGAGAGTCATATTGGTGGAGAAAGGAAGGTAAGATGGTTTGGTAGTCTATTTAAAAGCAGGGGGTGTGCACATGAAAAAGCCCAACGCCCTGCAGCTACAGTACGATGTTGCTAAGATTTCAGGGAAGTGCATTTAACTGTCATTAAGTCTGGAAGGAAAAACCAATCTACAGTCTGAATTCCCACAGAGCTCGTTAAAAACGCTCCCCTGTTACTAAAAATGCCCCCTGCTCTGCTGCCTATGCCAGGAGGAAGAAGTAGTTGGGTAACATCACCTGCATTCGCTGGCATGGATTTGAGGGAAGAAAGAAAAATCATTATAAACTGCATCGTTTTGTGGGTTTCCAGCCAGACTGCAGGACATGCTCTTCTCCTCAAGGTCCTCAGTGGGCAGGATATCATTGGGCTAGTTGATTTAAGAGATGCTGGGGACTGACCTATTGGAGAGCAGTGTAGGAGAACGGGACCTGGGGGTCCTGGGGGCCAGCAGGATGACCATGAGCCAGTAGTGTGCTTTTGTGGCCAAGACGGCCAGCAGCATCAGCAGATCAAGAGAGGTTCTTCTTCCCCTCTACTCTGCCTCGATGAGACCACATCCGGAATATTGTGTCCAGTTTTGGGCCCCTCAGTTCAAGAGGGATGTGGAGCTGCTGGAGGGAGTCCAGAGTAGGGCAACAAGGATGATGAAGTGGCTGAAGGAGAGGCTGAGGGAGCTGGGTCTCTTGAGCTTGAAGAAAAGGAGACTGAGGGGAGACCCCATGAATGTTGATAACTATGTGAAGGGTGGGTGTCAGGAGGATGGAGCCAGGCTCTGCTCAGTGGCATCTAATGATAGGACAAGGGGCACCAGGTGTGAGCTGGAACACAGGAGGTTCCACATCCAGTGTGAGAAGGAACTTCTTCCCAGTGAGGGTGACGGAGCACTGGAACAGGCTGCCCAGGGGTGTTGTGGAGTCTCCTTCACTGGAGACATTTAAAACCTGCCCGGATGTGTTCCTGTCTGACTTGGTCTAGGTGATCCTGCTGTGTCAGGGGGATTGGACTAGATGATCTTTTGAGCTCCCCTTCCAATCCCTAATGATTCTATGATTAGTTCACTTAGTCACATCATTCGAACGAGTGTCACATTTCTAGCAAGCACAGGAAAAGGCCCAGGCTCAGCAAGAAAAAAACCCACCTTGCTTTACTAACAGCAGTGAAGATGCTTTCTATCAGCTCCAATGAATTCAAGGCTTGCCAAGCACTGTTTTTCAAAAAAGAAATCATTTTTAGGCAGAAAAGACTTGTCTGGATATGGTTCATCTCCTTCTCATTATGTGAAGGAACAGGACCAAGCATATGCTTGGCAAAAACCCTGGGAAAAAGGCAAGAGCAGCCTATTTTCCTAGATTTAATATTACCTGCATTGCTCTCAGTTCATTGTCCCCTCCAGTATCACTTTACTGTGGATCATGGAACAGTTTGGGTTGGAAGGTTGCTCAGAGATCATCCAGTGCCAATCCCTTGCCATGGGCAGCGACACCTTTCACCAGAGCAAGTTGCCCAGTGCCCCATCCAACCTGTCCTTGAACACCCCATCAACCAACCAACCAACCCCTACCATTACCCTACAAGGAGCTCCTTAGACATCTTCCTCACCTCCCCTGGTCCCAGCTTTTCATGCTAAAATTAGTCTTAGGGAGGGTTTTATTACTGCTGCAGACCCAGGATGAGAAATCAGGCAGCAGGAAATATTTCCCTGCTGCTCCCCTGTTGAAGCTGAAGACAGCTATAACAAATAATTGTAACGGGGATTTTATGTTTTAAATTGTATAATATCTACCTTCCGAAGGCGTTCTTACTGAAGATTGACAAGTGTGGGAAGTGTGAATTGTGCAAGTGTTCACAAATTATAAGGATCCAAAAAAAAAGTTCAAACGCCTGTGTTATAATATTGGGGAGAGGGGAAGAGAGGGGAAGAGAGGGGAAAAGAGTGGAGATGTCATTAAAAAAAGGGGGGGGGGGGGGGAGAGAAGGAGGCATTTTGTGAAAGATTTACCTAGAGAAATTAAAATGGTACTGGTTCTTCACTGTGTTTCACGTTTTGCCCAGCCCCACCTCCAGTGCTTTTTCCACGTATTTATCTGAATACACGTTCTACAGACACGAACCCTTTAAAAATACCTGTTTAAAGCAAGCATTAATAGCAGCTTCACGATTGCATAATGAAAATATAGCCCTCTCATAGCACGGAGGGTTGATCTCATTAGTTTCTCTGAGCTCTACAGCCACATAATCCAATTAAAAATTGATTGACCTACCTCACGCTTTCTTTAGAAAGTGCAAAATCCTAGGAAATTCTAAACAAACAGCTATTATTACAATATGTGACTCAACGTTCATGAGAAATACAGCCAGACCGAGTGCCGCAGTACTGTCGGAACTGGCAAACACCAATCCACAGCGTTTTTAGGAGCAGTGCAAATAATCCCCTAAAAGGTAAAGCTCCTGTAAAATCAGATGGATTACTGAAATTGCCCTGAGTAGCTGATTCTACTGATCCAGCTCACAGCCTCTTACGCTCGAGTGCTGTAGGCTGCTCACGAGACCACTGAAACGGCTTACGAAATCCAACTACCCAACCACAGGGGAAGGAGCGCCAAGGAAGCTGCCGAGTTCAGCAAAGCCCTGGCTCTACCTCCAGCAAAGAACAACGTGGATTTGCAAAAGGCACTGTGCCAAAAATGAATAATTGGCGAGCTTGTTCTGGAGCTGAGAAGTTCCTCTACAGGAAAAGTGAAGTGAGAGAAAACAGGGTGATCCGTGTTGGATGTGAAAAATCCCAAGACTAACGTGGAAGAGGAGGATTGTACAGAGAAGCTGCTGTGATCTCTCCACGCCAGAAAGGAGACAAGCAGAGCTGTGGGCACGTTCCTGGTTTTAAAAAGACCTTCTCCAAGATGTTTTCCTTTCTAAGAGACAACACTGTGCTTAAAAAGGCTTTTTAGTCAGGGTTAACAATCCTCTTCCTTCTACAAGTAGCAGAGTCTCAAACACATGGATGAGACAGCCGTGTTAAGCTTTGTGGTTTACAGACCTGGCATGTAATGTTGGGGAGAAATGACCGATCCCCTCCTGGTACCAAATGGATGACTGGAGTTCATGAGGGAATGATTAACAAAAAGGAAGGGGAAAGGACATGAGCTCAGTGACTGTGACACAGATAACCTAAAACAGATTTCTTAATACTACTCTGCTTCCCACCCCCCCTTCATAAATGATGCAGATATGGGGCCTTTTAAAGGTTTGATTACATTTTTAAACAGAAATTCATTTACTTTACCCAATACCCCTACAGGCAAACCTCTTTAAGACGAACAAACAGAATTTATCAGCATCATAGACAAAAAAATCCAGCACCACACAACAACTCCAATTCTGAATCAACACCACTCCCAGCTAATAAAAATATTTTTGTTTCTTGCACTGAAGTCCTGACTTCTGCTTCAAAGAATCTTAAAGGCAGAAGAGACCATGTGTTTATGAAGACATTTCAAAATAGACCCCAAGCCTGTGTTTACTTACCCCTAAAGTCATCCACTCCAAAGGAACTGCCTCAGTAAACAACAGAAACCTTTAGGTAGACTATAAATGCTATCAAAGTTCTATATAGAAGCATTTTTGTGATCACTGCATAAGGATGCCCTGTATTCCACAAAACTCACAACTGTTGATCATTACCCAACAATGGTAAAGAAAAGGATACAAAGCTCAAATACTTAGTGTTTAATTCAGATAGACACTATAAAGTAAAAAGCATCGGTAATTGATTTAAAGTATCACAACAAAGCAGGGAAATGACTGGATGCCCTCTTACTCTTTGCTAGAAAACAGCAGTGCACTCAGGAGGTCAAGAAGTCTGATGGCATCTTGGTGTGTATCAGCAATAGTGTGGCCAGCAGGAGTAGGGGAATTATTGTCACAGAACATTAGGGATTGGAAGGGACCTTGAAAGATCATCTAGTCCAATCCCCCTGGCAGAGCAGGCTCACCTCACTGGAGAAGCCACGGAATCAGAATCACTCAGGGTAGGAAGGAACCATCACCCAGTTCAAACTCTCCCAGCAAGGTAGGGACACCTCACCCTAGACCAGGCTGGCCAGAGCCCCATCCAGCCTGGCCTTAAACACCCCCAGGGATTGGGCCCCAACCACCTCCCTGGGCAACCCATTCCAGGCTCTGCCCATTTTCATGGTGAAGAACTTCCTCCTCACATCCACTCTAAATCTACCCAGTTCCAGCTTTGCTCCATTCTCCCTAGTCCTGTCACTATGAACCATCCTAAATAGTCCCTCCNTGTATATGTCACCAACAAAGATGTTGAACAAGACTAGTCCCAGGACCAATCCCTGAGGGACACCACTTGTCACTGGCCTCTACTTGGACATGGATCCATCAACAACCACTCTCTGGGTGCAGCCATCAAGCCAGTTAATTACCCATCTAGTGGTCCACCCATCAAAGTCATATTCCACCAGCTTGGAGACCAAAATGTGATGCGGGACAGTGTCAAAGGCTTTGCTCAGGTCCAGGTAAATGACATCAGTCACTCACCCCTCATCCATTAATATTTTGACCTGTTCACAGAAGGTCACCACGTTTGTCAGGCAGGATTTGCCCTTGGTGAAGCCATGTTGATTGTGCCCGATCACCTCTTCACTATTCTCCTGTCTCAGCAGTGCCTTCAGGAGGATCTGCTCCATGATCTTACCAGGCACAGAGGTGAGACTGACTGGCCTGTAGTTCCCTGGCTCCTCCTTCCTTGAAAATAGGAATGATGTTTCCCCTTTTCCAGTCAGTGGGGACTTCACCAGACCCCCATGACTTTTGGAATATAATGGCTTACACACATTGCCCCTTGTCCTATCATTAGATAACACTGAGCAGAGCCTAGGTCCATCTTCACGACATCCACCCTTTCTGTATTTATCAACATTCATAGGGTCACCTCTTAGTGTCCTCTTCTCCAAGCTAAAGAGACCCAGCTCCCTCATTCTCTCCATTTAAGAGAGATGTTCCACTCCCTTCATCATCTTTGTGGCTCTGCACTGGATTCTCTCCACCAGCTCTGTATTCTGGAACTGAGGGGCCCAGAACTGGACACAATATTCCAGATGTGGTCTCACCAGGGCAGAAGCACCTCTCTTGATCTGCTAACCACCCCCTTATGATCCACCCCAGGATGCTGTTGGCCCTCTTGGCCACAAGAGGACACTGCTAGCTCGTGGTCATCCTGCTGTCCACCAGGACCCTCAAGTCCCTTTCTCCTACACTGCTCTTCAACAGCTCAGTCCCCAGCCTGTACGGGTGCCTGGGGTTGTTTTTTCCCCAAACACAAGACTCTACACTTACCCTTGTTCTACTTCATTACATTTCTGCCTGACCAGCTCTCCAGCCTGTCCAGGTCTCGCTGAATGGCAGCACAGTCTGCAGGGGTGTTGGCAGTAAACTTGCATGCCAATCCCTCATCCAAGTCATCAATGAATAGATTGAACAGGACTGGTCCCAGTACCAACCCTTGGGCCACTCCACTAGATACAGGCCTCCAACTAGACTCTGTCCCATTGACCACTACTCTCTGGCTTCTATCCTGCAGCCAGTTCAGTATCCACCTCACTACCTGATCACCTAGACCACAGTGCCTCAGTTTGGCTGCAAGGATGCTGTGGGAGACCATGTCAAATGCCTTAATAAAATCAAGATAGACCACATCCACCGCTCTGCCATCACCTATCCACCTAGTTATGTCCTAATAAAAGGCTATCAGGTAGGTCAAGCATGACTTCCCTTTGGTGAAGCCATGCTGACGGTCACTAATGTCCTTCCTGTCCTTCTGTCGACAGCGTCTAGGACAAATTGCTTCATCACATTTACTGGGATGGAGGTGAGGGTTACCAGTCTATAGTTACCTGGGTCCTCCTTCTTACCCTTTTTGAGGATTGGAGTCACATTTGCTATCCTTCACTCCCCAGGCACCTCTCCTGATCCCCAGGACTTAGAAAAGATGATGGAGAATGGCTTAGCAATGACTTCCGCCGCCCCCCTTAGAATAGTGGGTGTATCGTTCTGGGCCCATGGATTTATACATATATCTAGTTTGCTCAACTGATCCCTAACCCAGTCCTCATCAACCAGGGCAAGCTCCTCTCTTGTCTCAACTTCCTCTGGAGCCTCAGCAGCCTGGCACTCGATATCAAGACAGCCCTCAGAAGTACAGACAGAGGCAAAGAAGGTGTTCAATATCTCTGCTTTCTCTGTATCCTCTGCCTCCAGGGCACCAACCTCATTCAGCAGGGGGCCTACACTGCCTCTAGATTTAGTTTTACCTGCAATGTATTTGAAGAAGCCATTTTTGTTGCCCTCGACTTCTCTTGCAAGGTTTAATTCCAAGGAGGCCTTGATTTTCTAGTTGCATCCCTACATTCTCTCACCAGAGCCTTATAATCATCCCAAGTGGCCAACCCCTTCTTCTATGACCTGTAGGCTTTCTTCTTCCTCTTGACTTTGCCCAGCAGCTCCCTGTTTAACCACACAGATCTTCTGGCTCCCTTCCTTGACTTCCTACCTGTTGGGATGCTCTTTTCTTGTGCTTCAAAGAAGTGGTCTTTGAATGTTAACCAGCTATCTTGGGCCCCTTTACCTGCCAGTACCCTGTCCCATGGGATTTCCCCTAGTAATTGCCTCAAAAGGCCAAAGTTGACCCTCCTGAAGTCCAGGGTTCTGATTCTGCTTGCTATTCAGTTCCCACCACACGAGACCCTGAACTCCATCTCGTGGTCACTGCACCCAAGGCTGCCCTCAACCTTCACTGCTTCAAACAGACCCTCCTCGTTGGTAAGTACAAGATCCAGCAGTGCTCCTCTCCTAGTGGGCTCTTCCACCATTTGCATCAGGAAATTGTCACCAATGCACTGGAGGAACCTCCTGGCTTGCTGAGTAGGTCTTCCAGCAAATATCAGGGTAGCTAAAATCCCTCATGAGAAACAGGGCATGTAGCTGTGAGGCTGCTGTCAGCTACCTGTAGAAGACCTCATCAACTTCCTCATTCTGATCTGGTGGGATGTAATAGACACCCACGACAGTGTCACCCATGGCAGCCTGCCCTTTAATCCGCACCCCTTGTACTGGGCATTGGTGAGGCCTTGCCTCAAGTACTGTGTGCAGCCCCTCAAGAAACATATTGAGGGCTGGAGTGGGTTCAGAAAAGGGCAACAAGTTTGGGGAAGGGTCTGGAGAACAAACCTTGTGAAGAGCAGCTGAGGGAGCTGGGGCTGGTTAGTCTTAAGAAAAGGAAGCTGAGATGAGATCTTATTGCTATCTACAATGACCTGAAAGAAGGTTGTAGAGAGGTGTGGGTTGGTCTTTTTCCACAAGGAACAAGTGACAGGACAAGAGGAAATTGCCTCAAGCTGCACCAGGGGAAAGTTGAGGTTGGGCAAGAGCACAAATGTCTTCCTGGAAAGAGTCCTCAGGCCTTGGAAGAGGCTGTCCAGGGATGTGGCTGAATTGCCATCTGTGGACGTGTTTCACAGTTGTGACAATCTGGAGCTTAGGCACAGGGTTTAGCAGTCGCCTATGAGACAGTTGGGTTAATGGTTGGAGTTATCTTGAAGGTTTTCTCCAACCTAAAGGATTCAGCGATTCTATGGTTCCAGTAACACACTCTAAGTGATGGAAGACATATCCCATGCCAATTAATATGGATTTGCTTACTAAGTCTGGAAAGTTAATCCTGACAATAGCAGCTGCCAACATCTTGTACAGAAATCGTTTGGACTCCACCCATAAGCAATATTCGCCTTTGAATGGTGCCAATACCCCTGAAACATCGTGGTTTGAAAACCACAAAATTTTAAATGTAAAATACATAACAGATGAAGCAATCAGCCTGTTTCTGAAGCAATTACCCTTTGTGCAGCACACACCTCCTGAACTTGGGAATTATTTCTTACATGATATGTCTCACAAAGACTGTGAATTAAGTGTCATTTGCAGTTCCATGTGTTGTGCAGCCTTAAAATAAAAGTATCAAAGGGCAATAAAGTCACATTTTGATGTAATCAACAGAAATATGTCTTTTCATACAAAAAGACTAAAAAGCACTGTGGCTCATCAATTCCTTGCAGTAACCACATGGCCTCCATTGGCTGCGACACAATTACCCAGTGGTAGGGGTTGGAAGGGACTGCTGAAGATCATCTGGACACAAGGACCTGTAAGTGACTGCAGCACTTACATCTTATTTTCAGCACCTTTCCGTTCTGCGTGCCACGCCAATCAAACGCTAAATCCCCACTTCTTGATAAATGTGTACAGCGCCAGGCTAGTTTTAACGAATTCACAACGCTCACAAGCCCACACCAGCTGGGTTCGTGGTTGGACTCAATGATCTTGAAGGTCTTTTCCAGCCTAAATGATTCTGTGATTCTAACCAAGATGTCCATAAAACACATCAGTTCCATACATGTGTCACTTCTTGTGAGGAAAAGGCAATTGTGTGACGAACCCAGCTTTCCCAAGGCCACTGCTAAACCCTGTCCCTGAGCTCCAGATCTCCATGACTCTGAGACACAGACGGGGATGGCAATTCAGTTCCCTCTCTGGGCAGCCTGTTCCAGTACCTGATTCTGTGGTTTTGTGCACAAAGGAAAAAAAAAAATCCGGCAAGACAACTCCTCTTTAGACAGAAAAAAAACCAGCCACGCTCTTGTATTCTTTCAAAGGTGGTTCAGCTTTTGCAATACACTGGGTTCCAGAAGGGAAGTGATGCTCTGACCATAAAACACAGAATAGTTTGTCCACTTCCAACTGCACTAATAGGTCTGATGTAAGTTCTTTTCCCACAAAGTTGCTTTACACTGTGTAATTAACAGGACGAACAAAGGAGAAGAATATTCTTCTCAGGCACCAGAAGGAAAATGGACTTGATTTGTTCTCTGTTCCATAACCACACTGCATTAAATAGTGCTGTCTCAGCAGTGAAGGTCAGCAGAGCAGACTACATTTATATTTACAGGGAAGGGCAATCCCATCATTAACACTCCCAACACAAGCAGTGATTTGGGAGATTGAAGTTCATAAATCTACCACATTCAACAACATAAAACAAGGCTTACGGAGCTTCAAAATCTCCTTGGATGAGATGGTGGCAAGTCGGCAAAACAAGGTTTATGAAAAAGAAGAGGAGATCAGTCAGTTTGGGAACAGCACTGTAGTTTTCAGTGCCAACCCTGTCATTTTTTGGAGAATTGCTGGTTTATATTTTAAACTTGCACGACTGCAATGAAGAGCTGAACACATCAGCCTATCCTCTCCAGGATGCATCAGCTTGAGCTTATAGGTATTTTATATCAGTAAGAACATTCCTTGGTTTAGTTGAGTTGGGCTTGATGCCTGCTCCCCATAAGACCAATATGAACATGCAAAACACCAATATGAACATGCAGAACAAAGTTGTTTTTCCTAGTAGTATTTTAATGCTCTTTACAGAACAGGAAGTGAAAAAAGCTCCTCTTGCTTCTCACAGAGTAACAATTTATCTTGATTCTGACTAGTTCTGCAGTTTTCTACCTTGAACTCTCACATTTATTTGAAAAAAGGACTTCAAACAACTACAATAAAGCCTCAAAGGCAAATGAGCAGAAGCACAAGGGCTTATCCCTTCAACTATTATTATTTTTAAAATGCATTTGTCCTAAGCAGCTCAGGAAGGTAGAGCCATTAACTTGGCCTTTTATCCTGCTTCCAAGATCCAGGAAATAGCCTCATAAATATTTCTTACTCATTTTCCACCTCTTGAGCTTTTTAAGTGCAGAGACAGACTGTATTTTCACCCTTACCTGAGTGAGGGATACCTTTAAACACCCCCCTCCCCCCCAATCCAAACTACAATAGTTTCAGGACAACTAAAACTCTAATCTTGCCATTCAGCTACAGTTGAGGGTCTCATTACTATGACCTTTACCTGCTGCTTTAGGGGAGGAGAAGCATTATCCCAACTAAATGACTCTCAGTGGATCTCCGAAACTAAACTCAGAGATGACAGAGTTCTGCAGCTCAGGTGACCTTCTGTTTCTAAGCTGCCCCACCGAAAACAAATGCTAAAAATACAAATACAAGCATGTGTCCAGGGTGGTGGTTGGGTAACCATGCCTGGATGAGTTCAAAAGTCACTTAGATTTAGTGTTATGGTTTAGGGGTGAACTTGTAGAGTATGGTTGACGATTGGACTCGAAGATCCATCCCTAGGGTCCTTTCCAACCTGAATGATTCCCTTGAATCATTCTATGCTCTCCACATTCTTTTCAAGTTACAACACGGGTCTCAGCTGCACGGTCCTGGCTCCTTTTCTCTTAGGATTTGCTGCCACCACGAGGACTCACGATAACATGCAGGGGCTACGCAAATGCATTCAAAACCCAGGGTGAGGAAATTCCAAAACTTTCTCTGGTCTTTCCTACTAATGGATTTATTATCCCATTCAAGACTACTGCTTCTAGTCCTCTCTAAAAGCCTTGAAAGAGATGACCTTCTAGCAGCTTTCCAGTATCTGAAGTGGGCTACAAGAAAGCTGGGGGAAGGCTTTTGACATGGGTACATAGCAAGAAGAGAAAGGGAAAGATTGAGGTTGGACATGAGGAACACATTCTTTTCTGTGAGGGTGCTGAGATGCTGGAACACGTTGCCCAAGGCAGTTGTGGCTGCCTCATTCCTGGAAGTGCTGAAGGCCAGGTTGGCTCGGGCCCTGAGTAACCTGCTCTAGTAAAGGTGTCCCTGCCTGCACAGGGGGCTTGAAACAAGGTGATCTTTAAAGTTCCTTCCAACACTGGCCATTCTGTGATTCTATGAAAGTCATAAGAAATCAGTGACAAGTGAAGAAGGAAAACTCCAAGCTGCCTGAAATGTCCAAAGCTGAGAGTCTACAGCAGAGATTCTACACAGCTCTTGCTCCTCTTGCTGTACTGGTGTATTATTTCTGTAGCCAAGTTTTATTGAAAAAAGGAAGTCCTCTTCCCATCACCTTTGTGCTCTACATAAGTCACACAGCCCTGCAGTTTTTGGTAAAGACCCCAGTATCACTGATGATTTCACTTCGTCAGCCCTAAACCATTAAAATTTCATGTCTGTTACTTTCTTAACTAAATCCATTGACAAATTCTTTTTTAAGAGAAGTAAATTAGTCCTTTAATCAGTTTTCTCAAAATATATCAGTTTTACCAGAACCACAGATTGGTTTAGGTCAGAAGGGACCTCAGAGCTCACCCAGTGCCAAACTCCTTCCAGGGCAGCGACACGTCTCACCAGAGCAGGGTGCCCAGAGCCCCATTCAACCTGGCCTTGAGCACTTCCAGGGATGGAGCAGCCAAAACCTCCCTGGGCAACCTGTTCCAGGGCCTCAGCACCTGGAATCATAGAGGTGATTTCTGCCTCAGACCTATCCTAATTCTCGTCTCTTTTATCTTGAGCCCATACTCCTTTGTCTTATCCCTGGAGTCCCGTGTAAAATGATCTTTCTTGAGCTGATCTTGAAATTAACCTTCCCATACTAAAGTAACAATTCCAATTCCAAACTGCCTTTCAAATAAAATTAACATAAAAATAACATTTCCTTTTGAAGTTTACTTCCAGCTGACAGATTTGTGCCGACAGCACCAACAGTGTCAGTTACACTGTGGGATGGCAGCTTAGCTACAGAATCCTGCCCCGTGCCGTGCAAACAGTCAGCAAAGAACAAGTCAAGGGGGTATCAAACAGCAGTGGCAGCTGTAAACTGGTGAAACTCGGGTAGACAGGCATCTGTCACAGAAAGCAGGCTATTATGGTCTGTTGTGTTAAAAGAGCAGTGAATTTGGCAGGGAGTAAACCCCTTTGCCTTCTAGGTCCAAATCCTGAGCAATACCCAATTTCACACTACGAGTCGATAACTAGGTCAGATTCACTCAATAGTACTGGCACTATGAGTCCATATAACCCGGACTCACTCAATAGTGTGTCCTGTTCTTGCCTAGCCACAATCTATGGACTCGCATGGCATCCAGTAAGAAACTGCAAGGCTAGTTTATGTGAACAGGAGTAATTTATTAGAGCAACAGATTTACAGGTTCTTTATGGATTGTTGGTGATGAGCACTGTATGCAAAATACGTGTACACAAATGTCAAAGTTACCAAAGAGTTAGGTTAAAAGTAACTCTATAGAGATTTATAAAGTTCTTGAGAATGTTTGTATCTCGCCCAAAGGCATCCCTATGCAGGGGAAAGAAAGGTCCCAGCCCCTCGACTGATTCCCAGGAGTCAGAGGTCCATGAATCTTCCCTGACTTGGTCAAGATGGTATCCTCTCCCCCAAAATTCCCCTTTTTGCTGGGCTATTTTTATATTATGTTTGGTTTTCAAGGTGGAGCTTGAGTGGCTCAAGTCATACATATTTTTGCTTCTGATTGGTATAAAATTCTCTCACTTTGCTTTTAAAGATATAGACCTCAAAATTTAGGATGCACGCTCAGTAAGGGGGGTTCGATTCTTAGAGGTGGGTAGGTTTTGGGATGGAGGTGTGTTTTGGTGTGATAATGACATTATAAAGAGCAAAGTTCTCACAAGGATAGCGATTCATCAAAAGATGACAGAATGATGGCTCAGGGTTGCAAAAGTACAGCTTATCACCTTCAAAGTACCACTAAGCTCCCATCCCTGTACATCTTACCACAGGATTTGGCCACAATGCCTTCACACCGCTCCACTCCCCGTGTGGTTTCCAAGGTGGCAGGTTAAGCTGCCTGGGGAACCATCAGAGGAAGGGATTCCTGCAACCAGCTGTACTCCACCCTGGAGGCTTAGAACTTTCCTTAATGTGGGAATAATGCTCCATTTCTAATACAAGTTTAATTTTCAAGTTACCTCCAGTAACTATCCTGGGCGGCCTTCTTCACGGACGGCAAACTGTAGCCTCTCCTTGCCACAGAGAGATTTGCTTTGCTGCACATCTGCCTGCTCACCAGGTCACATATAAGTGCTTCTACACCCTGTGGCAGTGGTCTTTACACCTGAAACAGCTGGTAACTGAGAATGCAGGATGAAGCTTTGAGTGCTGCCACAGAAGTAATCTGGCACCTTGGGTTTACTGATGTAGGTTTGCGGCTCTAGCTGCAGTCAAGTCACAGCCTCCTGACTGCCAATCTGCTCAGAAGGCACTGAACTTTCTTCATCCTTCATCTAGCCTTTTTAGATCAACCATCAATACCCAGAAGTTATAGCAGTGTGAAAACAGCTCTGCAACTCAGTTGTTTCTGAATTACTGACATGGTTTACCCCACAGTGACCTCAGCTTAGGTAAGATCCCGTGGGATTTATTACTTCAGGAGGAGCACCACAGATACAAGGCAAGACCTGAGCAACAGAATGGACGGGGTATCTAAAGCAGTAAGAAAAAATGGCATCATTTGTGAATGGGATTTGTATTCCAGTGTGTTCCAATTAAGGAATGCATGATTTCCAAGCTCCCTGATGACACATTCAGTAACTCACACAGCTCACACTAGTATTTCTGAAGTGTATTTTTTACAGTCATACTTTTTTTCCCAAGGAAAAATGGCAGAGCTAATAATTATACAGAAGCTCTAAGCTAAAAGTTGTACCAGTACACAAAGTTTTATCACCAGAGGTGGCAAACCAAAGCAGTATTATGAAGGAGCTTGATCACAGAAGGAAATCCTACTAACATCCGTAATTCAGGAAGCACTAGCCTGCTTCAGCTTACGGTAAATCAGGTAACTGACTGAAAGAACAAGCTGTCTTTCCAGGCACTCTTGCCAGGCATCAGCAGTGAGCAGCAGGGACAAAGCTTTCCCTCATAGGAATATGTCTGCCCATCTGTCTAAGCTCAGAGACCTTTGACCGGTGCAGTAAGAGACTCCCATCACTCTCCGCTTACCCTCTTACTCCCACAGCTGGTCAGATGGAGACTTCAGCTATCAACATTCGGAGCAGCAACGCAATCTGATAACCTTCACCAGCGTTGGGTGGTTTCCCAGCAAAGCAGATTGCTGCCAAAACACAACAATACACGATATTGCCTCTATCTCATTCTTATCTAAGTTGAAAGGACATCAACAGCTGCTACAAGTCTTCATGCTTCATTGGACTAGAAATAGGAGGCCACAGACAGGAAAGCTAGAAGCAAAACACTTGGAAGACTTTTCTCAAGCGTGAGAAATTACAGAATCAATCATTTATGTCAGAAGAGACCTCCCAGATCAAGTCCAACCATCAATCCAATGTCACCTTGCCCACTAAACTATGTTTCTAAGTGCCACATGTGTATGTTGTTTGAACACCTCCAAGGATGGTGACTCCACCACTTCTCTGGGCAGCCTGTTCAATGTTTTATCATGCTGCCCAGTATCTAAGAGGCCCAGATCATTAAGCTGGTGTTGGCACACAACGACAGTATCAGAGGGTTCCATTTCCTCACAGCTGAGTTTTTACATCTTAGATACAAGGCCACAGAGCTTCAGCATCATCGTCAAATTCCCCCTCTCTCAAGAGTATTTAAGTGGAGATGGACCTTTCAGAAATTCTTTAAAAGTTGTATAGATGTGGAGCTCAGGGACAGGGTTTAGTGGTGGCCTTGGGACAGTTGGGTTAATGGTTGGACTGTATGAGCTTAAAGGTCTTTTCCAACCTGAACAATTGGATGAGTCAACGAACACACAGTTTTTGTAACAAAAATTAATTGTGTGATGCAAAATAAACTGCTGACTTACTAAGTGTCTGGATTTAAAAGCTTCATGTATTAAGCTGAACTCTTCTGTATAAAGACAATTTCAAAACCTGAACAATTTGTGATTTCCCAGTCATAAACAATGAGGCAAAAAGTAACAGGAGTCAGATGATTCGAAAAACACAGTTCATAGAAGGTCCAACCTACTGCCTGCAAGATCTAACACAGCACTGAGACACTTTTGGACCACAGCCAGTAACAAATAAAAGAAGGAAACAAACAACAACATCATGAGATTTCCTCCCCCCCTTCCTGCTCTCGTCTGCAGGAGCAGTAAATATTTGACTGGCTTAATATTTCAGCTTGTTGAAAGTATGAGTTTAAATGAGGAGCCCATCACTTCTTTAAGAAAGGGAGACAAGTGGGCAGTTTAAACCACCCTAAAACCAGACCAGACTCCAGAGATAGGACAGAACTATTGAGGCTGGAAAAGCTCTCTGAGCTCACCCAGCCCAGAACCTAATATCACCACACTGGCCACAACAGGGCACTAAGGGCTACAGACAGGCTGTCCTTCAACACCTCCAGGGACGGGGACTCCACCACTGCCCTGGGTCCAGTCCAGGATCTGATCACCATGAGGAAGGGCTTCCTAACACCCAACCTACCCCTGCCCTGGAGCAGCTTCAGACCCTGCCCTCTCATCCTGGTGGTAGTTGCCTGGGAGAAGAGCCTGACCTTTGTCCAATCTCCCCTCAGGTAGTTCTAGAGTGTGATAAGGTCTCCCCTGAGTCTCTTCTCCAGGCTAAACACCCTCAGTTTCCTCAGCCTCTCCTCAGCAGACTTTCCCTCCAATCCCTTCCCCAGCCTTGTTGCTCCTCTGGACCTGCTTCAGCCCCGCAATCTCTTTCTTGAAGTGAGTGGCCCAGAACTGCCCCCAGGACTAGGGGAGGCCTCTCCAGTGCCCAGTACTGGGGGAGAATGACAGCCCTAGTCCTGCTGGCCACACTATTGCTGATCCAAGCCAGGATGCCTGTGGCCTTTCAGGCCACCTGGGCACCCTGCTGACTCCTGTTAAGCTGGTTGTCTCCCAGTACTCCCAAGTCCCCCTCTGCCAGGCTGCTCTTTGGCCACTCTTCTTCCAGCCTGAACACAGCAAAACACTGCTGTTTCCAAAATATTCTCAAGTTAATAAAATTGTTTGGTTTGCTAGAAATCATAACAGTGCCAAGCTCTTCTACATGACCAGCCTCACTGCTTAACTAAAACACAAACCAGGTTATGTTCCTTGCCATAAGACTGTAACAGCAAATAATGTCCCACGTGTCAACACAAGAGATTCTTTAAACAGAGATTCCTGCTGTCTGCCTTCCCAAGGTGATCTAAGTGCTTCTTAATTTACAGGAGAATTCCTTAGTGCTGTAAACGACCACAGATAACTGCACAAGGAATGTCAGTCACTTACTGTTACCCTGCAAAACAACCTCAGGGCCTCAGGGAGAATTTCAAAGGTATGAGATCCCATTATTTAGATTATACAGCGAGATAAATCTCATTCTACCAAGCACAGAACTGGCATCTACCACCTAAGCCAAATGAAACAGTTATAAGTTATTTGTTTAATTAAGAATAAATGTTTGAGGGATTATTGATAACAACCACAGTTGATTACCAATACAAGACACCCGATATTCTAAACAAGCAGTACATGTATGCCTGATGTTAGTATTCTGCAAAGGATCAATACATCACAGCTGAAGGGGATAAGGCATCAGCTAATAGGTACATTTCATGAACTAATGAATCATCAACCAGTTGAGTGAGGTCTTCACAGGATCAGTCAACACTCTGTCACTGATACCTCTGGGAATAAGGCTCATCCAAAGACTGAAGGGTGGACGAGCAATAAATAATATTGGAGAACAGAAACTCTAACAAGCATGGTAGTCACATAACACTCTTTGATGAGCATGGTGACATCTCTAGAACCACAGAACATTAGGGATTGGAAAGGACCTTGAAAGATCATCTAGTCCAATCCTCCTGACACAGCAGGATCACCTAGATCAAGTAGCACAGGAACAGGTCCAGGTAGGTTACAGTATCACACAGTATTACCAAGGTCGGAAGAGACCTCATAGATCATCAAGTCCAACCTGTTACCACACAGCTCAAGGCTAGACCATGGCACCAAGTGCCACGTCCAATCCTGCCTTGAACAGCTCCAGGGACGGCGACTCCACCACCTCCCCGGGCAGGCCATTCCAGTGGCCAATGACTCTCTCGGTGAAGAACTTTCTCCTCACCTCAAGCCTAAATTTCCCCTGGCGCAGCTTGAGGCTGTGTCCTCTTGTTCTGGTGCTGGCTGCCTGAGAGAAGAGAGCAACCTCCTCCTGGCCACAACCACCCCTCAGGTAGTTGTAGACAGCAATAAGGTCTCCCCTGAGCCTCCTCTTCTCAAGGCTAAACAATCCCAGCTCCCTCAGCCTCTCCTCATAGGGCTTGTGCTCAAGGCCTCTCACCAGCCTCGTTGCCCTTCTCTGGACACGCTCAAGCACCTCAATGTCCTTCCTAAATTGAGGGGCCCAGAACTGGACACAGTACTCAAGGTGCGGCCTAACCAGTGCAGAGTACAGGGGCAGAATGACCTCCCTGCTCCTGCTGGCCACACCATTCCTGATGCAGGCCAGGATGCCATTGGCCCTCTTGGCCACACTGCTGGCTCATGTTCAGGCGGGTATCGATCAGCACCCCCAGATCCCTTTCTGCTTGGCTGCTCTCCTGCCACTCTGACCCCAGCCTGTAGCTCTGCATGGGATTGTTGTGGCCAAAGTGCAGCACCCGGCACTTGGACTTATTGAACGCCATCCCGTTGGACTCTGCCCATCTGTCCAGGCGGTCAAGGTCCCGCTGCAGAGCCCTTCTGCCCTCCAACTCAGCCACATCTGCCCCCAGCTTTGTGTCATCTGCAAACTTAAACGTCTCCAGAGAAGGAGACTCATATGGGCAGCCTGTTCCAGTGCTCTGTCACCCTCACTGGGAAGAATTTCCTTCTCATATTGATGTGGAACCTCCTATGCTCCAGATCACACATGTTGCTCCTTGTCCTATCATTAGATGCCACTGCACAGAGCCTGGCTCCATCCTCATGACACCTGCCCTTTCCATATTTATCAACATTGATGAGGTCACCCCTCAATCTCTTTTTCTCCAAACTCAAGAAACCCAGCTCCCTCAGCCTTTCCTTATCAGGGAAATGCTCCACTCCATCATCTTTGTGGTTCTGCACTGGACTCTCTCCAGCAGTTCTGTCCTTCTCGAACTGAGTGGCTCAGAAATGGACACAAGATTCCAGATGTCGTCTCACCAGGGCAGAGTAGAGGGGCTGGAGAACCTCTCTTGATCTACTAATGACAAGAAGAAGCAGAAGCTCAGTACAAAGATTTTTATAGGGTGGTTTCAGGAAGACATGGATATACCATAATTCAGACATGTCTGATAAACCTAGTAAAATTAAAAAAACTCCAATGTTTCCTCCAGACAATAAGCAAAATCACTATTAGAAGAAATCTTCCAGCTTGTTTTCTGTCAAGGAATGGAATAACCATGGGAGTTACAGCTGCAAACAAGCTGGAGAAAGTGAATGAATGTAGGATGAATTCCAACCAAGTAGAAGCTGAAGTTGGTGGGAGAGACCGAACACGTCCCGTTCAGAAATTAAGTAAGTCTGGGCTCCGCAGTACAGGAAGGATATCGAGGTGCTGGAGACGGGGCAGAGAAGGGCCGCTGGGCTGGTCAGGGGTCTGTAGAACAGGTTTGATGAGGAGAGGCTGAGGGAGATGGGGCTGTTCAGCCTGGAGAAGAGGAGGCTGAGGAGATACCTCACTGCTCTCTACAATTACCTGGAGGGAGGTTAAAGTGAGGCAGGGACTTCTCCCTAGGCACTAGCAATAGAGCAAGAGGAAATGAGTCCAGGTTGTGCCAGAGGAGGTTCAGATTGGATCTGTGAAAAAACTTGAGTGAGGAGGCCTTGGAACAGGCTGCCCAGGGAGGGAGTGGAGGCACTGTCCCTGGAGGGGTTCAACAAACAGGTAGAGTGTTTCAGGAGATGGTTTAGTGGTTGGGGGTTGTAGGGCAAACAGGTGGACTTGATGATCTTGAAGATCTTTCGCACCTCGACAATTCTGTGATTCCAAGTCCCAAACAATCTCACTGCTTCAACGCCTCAAAGAAAAATTACCCTAGTAATAGTCCTCTTAAAATTCAGCAACTTCTTTGGAGCACAGAGACTACTCAGAAGTAAAATGGTTTTTTGGTTATACAAACAGTTGAATGGGAAAATCTTCATGGCAACTTTCTGGACATTCTACTTACTCAGTTTCTTTACATCCGCCCCACTGTCTTGTTGCTTTTATGCTGCTGAAGCAGCTGAAGTCTTTACTAGTCTAACTTTAGAGAGACCTACGTTAGGAGATGAAGGACTGCACTTAAAAGACGCTAAGAGTTTATTTATTTGGATTCAGACTTTAGCACATACCTGCTCTTAAGCACTGCAGAGTGAGGTGGCTTGAGTGTGAAACATCTGCTCGTTCTTGTTCAGAGCGTCAAATCTCTCAGTTTCCCTGAAGCTGCTGAACCCTAGGAGCACTAGGGTTAGCATTAGGGCATGGCATGAGGCAGCATGAAGAACAGTCCCATCTCACACTTGGCCACACCCAAAACCTTCTGTAAAGCCATTAGACCATTTACTGCATTGCTTTAATGGTCTTTGCTTACATGTTATGAAGTATTGCTTAGCCTCTGGCAGATCAATCGGGTATCTGTGAATCCCTTTAAGTAGACAAGCCTTGCTGTCAAAGGCTCCTTGGAGTGACTAACTCTTAAGGTGATCTTTTCTGCATTAATTAAGCAACTTTGAGAATCAAGAAACTATTCTCTCCTTTCCAGCTTTTCCAAGAGGTAGTCCTCCTCCCAGGTCCGGTTGATCAAAGACAATAGCTGTCATATACCCAGAGGCAGAATCCAGGGACAGAAGAATGCCCATTTCACAAGCCAAACAAACACTACCCTTAGCATTTTCATTCTGGTGTTGCCCCCTCTGCTAGTTCCCCTCTGCTGAATCAACATCCTCACCTCTATATAGAGAGATGAGAGGCCCTAGGACAGAATAAGTTGCTTCCTAAAAATATTACTGGTTTCTCCATTTAAAATGAAATAAACCCTAAAAACTGTACTGTCCCAACAGTAATAAAGTTGGAAAGAAACTTGAATGAACAAGTTCGTGAAGCCAAGTGCCACACTGAGTAGAATGCAACGGAATTCCTGAACGCAAAGCAAGACGTTAGGACACACGAAATCATGCAGAACCCTACTGCTTCTCTATCAGTCTTCCATTAAGAAAATGTAAATGCTTTAGAGCTCTGAAGACTCATGGAAAGCATAAAGCCCTTGAAAACACTACTAAGAAGATAGATGTATTTTCTAAGAGGAACAATGCCTGGCAGTTACTTCCATGTAATTGTTATCCAGCCTTTCTCCTGGTGCTGAACACTTGTGCTCCCCTCCCAGTGCTATTTCAAGTGAGGGGCAAGCCAGATAAATCCTGAAGCATTATAGGTCAGAAGTGACCTTAAAGATCATCTAGTTCCAACCTCCCTTGCCATGGGCAGGGACATCTAATCAACTTGAATTTGAAGTTCAATTCTGTTAAACCGAAGCCATCACAATTTACACAAAAGAATGGTGGGTGATTGGGTGTGAAAAAATACTCTGAAGAGTCTGAGATTTCTGGTTTTATTTCAAAATATTAAATCAAAGGAAAATCAACATCAACTATTCAGGTTGAACCAGCATTATTACCCTGTGTTTCCCTATCTCTTTTCCTTCATGGAAATACTCTCAAGGGATAAAAAACAAACCAGTTGTGCATTAAGCCATGCTCACCTATCAGTAGACTCAAGGATCTGAAAGTCATCTCAAGTTACGGCTGGTCCTCAAGGCTGTTTTCTTGTTTGTTTATACAGGACTAGGTTCCACAGCACCACACCTAACAGTACTAAACTTGTAGTATACAAGTAGAACACTTTAGTGTGCTGCAAGGTTCTTCAGTGCAGCTTAAGCAGAAAAATTTACCTTGTGCACATCAAGCATAATTTTTTTGTGTGATTATACACACATATGTGTGATGGGGGGAAAACAGAAATTATAAATCATAAAAAGCTTCCACTGCATTTTGCCACTTCAAAAGACACCATTTAAACATTGAATACTTCACAACTCCTTAACCATACTTACAAACCAGATTATAAACTGGTTATTCCTGCACGTATCCTTTATCCACATCATTAGAGTCTTCTGTATCTAAGCCTCATAGATTGTGTAAGAGCATAAAAAAAAGAAATTTGTCAAGGCTGGACCACGTTAGATCATCTAAATACCTTGCTCATCTCTCTCCTAGCGAGCGAATTAGACAAGTACGGCAAGGTTGGAGCAGGCAGAAGATAACACCCAAGTCTATTTTGTAATTCCACCATCCAATGGGTCAAAGGATCAAAATACCCCCCCATCTTGTTACATAATCTATTAGGGTTGCCCTGTTCTCAAGAAGCTTTAAGCCTATGTGATATGCCAGGATCCAATCCAACCACATCTTCCTGCAGGCTGGTTTAACTCTAAAGACTCCTTACAGCTATGTACAGTGTTTTACAACTACTTGACTGGTTGTGTGCTCATATCTCAAGCTGAAAAAGCATTATTTGGAAGAGAAAAATATTCTTCAATCAACATGAAATGAAGTCGAGCACATGACACACAAATGAGTGCTCTCACTCAACAGAAAAAAGCGACTTGCTTCTGCGGCAGCTTAGTTCTCCACATACAAGGTTTTCAAGAAAAGAAAGATGGTTATTAAGAAGGTGCTGCCTAACACCATGCTGAGGGACACAATTTAGGGGTGACCTGGCAGTGCTGGGGCAAAGGTTGGACTTGATGATCTTAAAGGTCTCTTCCAACCAAAGATATTCATAGAATCATAGGGTTGGAAGTCATGTATTCCAACCCTCCCCTGCAACAAACAGGGCCATCATTCACCAGACCAGATTGCACAGAGCCCCACCCAGCCTGACCCTGAATGGATCCAGAGGTGGGGCCTCTACCACCTTTCTGGGCAGCCTGTTCCAGGGATCCACCACCCTCAGATTCAAGAACTTTTTCCAGGTGTCTACCCTAAATCTACCTTTTTCTAGATGAAAACCATGATCCCTCATCCAATTGTTCCCTGCCCTTGTGAACAGTCTTCCCCGGGCTTTTGACAGGCCTTTTCAGGGATTGGAAGGTCACTGTAAGGTCCCTCAGAAGCCTTCTCTTCTTCAGGCTGAAGAACTCCATCACTCTTCCCATCCTCATAAAAAACAGGCTCCAGCCCTTGGTGCAGTTTCATGGCCTCCTCTGTGATTTCGTTTTTCCTTCAAGATCCAGAATGGCTACTTGTCCACAGTTAAAGAGAAGTGTGGCACACAGAGCTGGCAATGCCTCCAGAAACATCCATAGCCGTTTGCAGGAAGAGATTAAATTGCTTAATGTAAATTAGACTTGCCGAGAAGAATAAGGGTCTATGACTGCCCACTCTTTGGGCAGTTTAAAAACCTTTATTTGGGGAAAAACCTCCCCCTCTTTCTATCCATTTTAATCCACATATGACGAATGAAGTACCACACATATCATACATAAAGCATGTGCTTTCAAATCACTAATAAAGAGGGATTGGGAGTGGGGAACCAATACCCACAGAGAGTGAGGACTCAATTTACTGTCAGCTTTTTATTCCAGTTGTTTTTCAGCCCATTAGTGATCTGCACTCCACACACTAACCCAGATCTCTGAAGGAATGTTCTGTTCTGTGGCTTCTAAAGACCAACTAGACCATTTTATCCTGCTGAGAAGAGCTTTCTTTTGCACTTTATAGGAATGAAGTCTTCTCAATACAATCTGCCAGAACTGTATTGCCTATCAGAAGATTTTTCACTCATTTTTCTTCTTGTTTTAAATATTTGTTTGGGGATGGGGACAGTGACGCTTTCTAGTTCTAAACAGCTTTATAAGCTCCAAACTGTTTGTTGTTCCTACATGATGTAATTCTTGGCTAAAATAATAACAGTATAGAATTTAAAACACAACCTGGATTTGCCTTGCTATGTTAAAGATATTTTGGGGAAGAGTAAGTTCTTACTCTTTAAACTTCACACAATGTTATGTTTGAGAAACTATAAATTCCATTTATATTGAAGTTTAAAACCAAACACCAGATTATGAGGAAGCAATTAAAGTTTGACTTCAAAGAGATCTTATCAGTCAAGATCTTCCACCACAAGTGATGGATGCTGAGACTTATGCTACAGTATCAGCAGATTTTTTTTGTCCTAGATGTTTTGATCCTTCACATGTGAGCACAGAAAAAAAATATTTTCTTAAAGACCTTTTATCTGTTCGAGTCCCAAACTGTACATCCCTCCTTCTTCACAGAGCTCATCCAGCAAGGCCTTAGGCCTTTAATTATTCAATATTCAAGTGCAGAAAAATCGCAAGAGGCAGGAATTTCACATTAATTTGTACAGTGCTACAGGGATAACACAAAAAAACCCCATAGTACCTGGTGGTCATTTGGAGAAGGTGAAATTAGGATGTGCACAGGCCAAGTATGAGGCTGCATTTCTCCCAGAGTCTGTACTCCTGGGTATTTAAAAGGCAAACAAACAATTCCCCTACCTTACTGATTTACAATATTATCAGTCAAAAGAAAATGACCAAAAACATTTACAAAAGCCTCTAACGCAGGTGTAAGTCATGGCACAGTAAGACAAAGCTTGTACTCACACAGTGAGAGACATGGGGTGGGCATGGTGTTTAGAGATTGTAAGCTAGAAGTTTGCACTTGATGATCTTGAAGGTCTTTTCCAACCTTGACCATTCTGTTGGAGAGTAGCGCATGAGAAAGGGATTTGGGGGTTCTGGTAGCCAGCAGGATGGCCAAGAGGCAGCAAATGTACCCTTATGGCCAAGAAGGTCAAAGATATCCTGAGGTGGATTAGAAGGGGAGTGGTTAGTAGATGGCGAGAGGTTCTTCTCCCCCTCTACTCTACCCTGGTGAGACCACACCTGGAATGTTGTGTCCAGTTCTGGGCCCCTCAGTTCCAGAAGGACACAGAACTGCTGGAGAGAGTCCAGCACAGAGTCACAAAGATGATGAAGGGAGTGAAGCATCCCCCTGATGAGGAAAGGCTGAGGGAGCTGGGTCTCTTGAGCTTGAAGAAAAGGAGACTGAGGGGAGACCCCATGAATGTTGATAACTATGTGAAGGGTGGGTGTCAGGAGGATGGAGCCAGGCTCTGCTCAGTGGCATCTAATGATAGGACAAGGGGCACCAGGTGTGAGCTGGAACACAGGAGGTTCCACATCCAGTGTGAGAAGGAACTTCTTCCCAGTGAGGGTGACAGCAGTGGAATGGGCTGCCCATAGGAGTTGTGGAGTCTCATTTTCTGGAGATGTTTAAAACCTACCTGGACATGTTCCCGTGTGACTGGATCTAGGTGATTCTGCTGTGTCAGGGGGATTGGACTAGATGATCTTTCAAGGTCCCTTCCAATCCCTAATGCTTTGTGAATCTGTGATTCTATGAGCGCAACTCACCACATACCTCACTGGGTTCAACAGCCACGCAAGGCTGTAAATCTTAACCATAACTGCATGGTTTTAGCTATCCACAAAAGGCTGCTTTTATCAATAACAGTAAGTAATAACGCCTGACACATACTTTGCGGCTCTAAAAATAGTTTGCAACTGGGTGAAATAGTTTTGGATTTCTGTTCGACTGGGGTACCAGCCAATGGACTAACACCTGCCCTGTGCTTTGTATTACTCCTCTGCTCAATGCAGAAGTCTAAAAAGAACTTCTTACAGTACACTACGATGGATCCAAATCAGAGAATTTGAGAAAACACTTAAAGCAGGGTCAAGACAACCCCAATACACAGATCATTAGGGGTTGGAGGCAACCTCAAGGGGTCATTAAGCCCAACCCCGCTGCTCAAGCAGGATCATAAAATGTTCAAACAAAAGTTTACAAAGAAATGCATCCAGACAGGTCTTAAAAGTGTCCAGAGAAGGAGACTCCACAACCTACCTGGGCAGCCCCTTCCGGTGCTCTGTAATCCTTACAATAAAGTTGAGACTGAAATTCCTGTGCTCCCATTACCCCTTGTCCTATCCCTGTACTCCAATTGACACCCTACCCCTTGTCACAGGGTGCAAGTGAAAAGAGATTGTCTCTTTCTTCTTGACACTCAGCCCTCATGGATTTACCTACAGTGATTAAGTCCCCTAGTAGTTGTCTCCTCTCCAAGCTGAAAAGTCCCAGATTTCTTGATTTCTTCTCATAAAGCAGGTGCTTCAGTCTCCTCATCATCCTCACAGCCCTCCGCTGGACTCTCTCAATCAAGTCACTATCCCTCTTGAATTGGGGAGCCCAGAACCGGACACTATATTCCAATGAAAAAAGGTAACTCAGATATTTCTATCCAGTGGACCAGTACAGGTTGACAGGTGACCCGTGGGACAGGGCCTGGGAGTACTGGGGGAATAACAAATTGCCCAGCTGCCAGCAATAGGCCCTCATGGCCAAGAAGGCAAATGGGCTCATGAATGGAGAACATGGCCAGAAGATTAAGGCTATTGGATAAAATTTTTTAAAAAAATTTAATTCTACTTTCTAAGCTCAAATGGTACCTGATTTGAAAAGTAATTTGAAAGGACTCATGACTCCAGCAAAAAAGAAAAATAAAACCATCAAACAAGTATTTCCCAACCTTTGTACAGTTTCACCGTGTCAAAAAAGCCAAAACACAACTAATTTTAGTTTAGCATGTAGAACAAATTTTGGTGTAGATCTGCAACTGGGGACAGTTTAGCAGTGGCCTTGGGTTCATCGCTAGGCTCAATCTTCAAGGTCTTTTCGAACCTAAATGATTGTATGATTCTACGATTTATCAACCAACATGAACTGGCATTAAATGAAAGTTGAATTTAATAAATCTTATTTTAAAGACAAAAGTTTACTTTTACTACTGCAAACTGGTTTTGGGCCAAGAAGTGTTTTCTGATATAGCGCACACAAATAACAGACTGCAAATTCAGTCTGAAGGCCAGTGTCAGAGCAGAAGTCCTTCCTACAACAGTCAGGAGGTCCATAGTTAGGAAAATAAAACCACAATGCAGAGTTAATTCTGTTATACACCCTGAACTTCCAGGGATCTACCTCTCAGGAGTTCCCCGAGCTTGACAAGGTGTATTTGATTTCCACAAATTCAGGGGAACTAAGTTTTTTTTGCCTGTTTTATACAGAAACAACAAACACGTCCATATTTCACTGTCAAAGCAACAGTTAAACGCCCTCTGTGCAGCCACAGCACCTTTTGAATAAAGAACATTATCATCTGCTCCTGCCCTCCCTCAATCCCTATACCACCACTTTCAGTTTCCCTTGCACAGAAAACTTTTACCTCTAAGACTTTCAGTTTCAGTTTAGCAGGGGAGTGCAAAAGGATGAGGTTCTGCCTAAGTCATCCAGAGTGAGGACTACAGCAACCAGGACTGAAGGGAAATGGAAAAAACCAAGAGCCAGAGATCAGAAGACAACAGCCGGTTGGAGAAGAAATACTTCCACCTAAGTCTTACTTCAACATCACACGAGCCTTAATTATACCACTATGGCTTAGTATTTTGTTTAAAGCCAATCCTCCTTCACCCCACTTAGTCCCAAGTAGTTTAGAATACGAGACTGGGAATGAGAATTAAAATTGCTTCTGTAAAGTGATTTGCTATGTTTGCACAGTTTCTAGGAAATCAGCAGCTAAAACAGTCTTGTAGAAGAGACTGTTTGCAGTTCCCAGAAAAAAAGCAAAACAAATGACCAAACAGATAGAAGACCAAACATACACCAAGACAGTACCCAAAGCTACAAGATTCTGACTAAACCCTACAAATCTGCACCAAAATAAAGTCCGTAGGATGCTTTTGCTAACCATGACTTAAGAATTCTGCACTGATTAACATTCTCAATTATAAAAACAAAATAGAAAATACAACTCCACAAATAACACAGCACACAATAATCAGTTCAAGGCTTCCAGCCCATGTTCCTCCTTTCTTTAGGCAGACATGAAACAAGAAGCAGCCCATTGCTCTGGAAAGCTAGTTTCCATTTCATGTGGGTTTCATCTCCGTGCAGAAGCAGAAAAACAAACCAACCTACCCAAACTGTATCTGCTGTTATTCTGGTGCTATTCTCACAAAGCCCCCGCATCCCCGTCCCAGCCACCTGACACAGATACACCTATCGAGGTGGGAGGCAGCTCATCTGAGGACTCACCACACACCCCTCCTTCTCCTAATTATGACAAAGCAGATTAAGTGTTTCTGACTGTAGGTTAGAGGGAAGTGTCAAAACATTGTGTGTAGCATGACATGTCAGTTGGGGGAAGCTGTGACAGACAAGAACATGTTCCTAGAGAGCTATTTACCAACATATACTGCCAAAAAAAAAAAAAAAAGCCCATTAAAAAAAAAAAGACATCCCATACTTGGGTAACTTATACGCAGAGCTCATCACAAAGCTGGTTGCCTTCATTTGACATAATAAAAGGACAATTAGGGTGCTTTTAAGCAAAGGCTGTTATCAAACACTTATGGGAGCTTCTCTTCTCATATATTTTCCTACATGACTTGTGTAGACATAGAGAGTATTAGTGTTATTCTTCTCATTCCTTTATTTGCACACCCTTTGGATAGCGAGCTGTAGCCCCTTAAAGGCACACTGCCTTTTCCTGTAGAATTTCAAGAATATCCTCTGAACTCATCCCATTTCACATACAAACCAAACTCAAGCTGTTATTTATCAGCTTGTATCAAAACCCCCTACAAACCACACAAACAGTGATGCCCACACCAGCGCAGCCACCCAACTTTGTTTATTCTGTGCTGGTGCTTTGCTGTCGCTGCGTTCACCATTTCCTCTCGGCAATGTGTTCCCTCCATGTTGATCTACACAAATACTCCTCCTCCTTGGTCTTCTAAGCCAAGGTGAGTTTTTTAGGTTTGTTCTGCTGGGAAGACCTTAGAGACAAGGATCACGTTATTTACCTCCAGAAATATCAAGCTGAAAATATTCTTTATTCTAGAAGCCCTCTACATACATTCCAAATCTTTTCCTCCGTGCAAGTCTGGAAATTATTATTACCTCGTGCAATGCAATTCTGCATTGCTCCCTCTCTGGGAAATGAGCCCTTCCCTGATCTAAATATTTCCCTCTTATCTAGAGCAGCGTTTCCACTTCTTTGCAAACAGCAACACAAAGCACCTGCAGCTCTCCCTATAACCAAATCAAACATTTACACCAGGCCCTGATCTGCCAGGGCTGGAACAAACAATCCAGTGCTTCCTCTTCACAATACGGAGATCAAGAGAGTTATTTCCCCAATTATGACACAGATTTAATACAAAACCGAACGCAGAGAATCTCAGGGAGCACCGAGTTTCTTTCAGGATGCCAAGAGTCAGAGCTGGTTTATTTCTGAGCAGGTGTTTACTGCTCAGTTTACTATGACAACCACTCGTGTGATAGGCAACACACACAGGATTTATTTGCCAGGATCCTTTTGTTCAAGGAATTACATTGCTCTCTAGAGGAAGGCCACCAGTCAGGCTTCCTTTGCCTTCTTGCAGCCATACTGCTTGCAACACACTTCCAGAGCTTACAGGAACAACAACCTTTTAAAAATATCCTTTTAAAGTGGAATATCCACCATTTTAAAACCAAAATACCGTATCAGTTCAAATATCAGAATAAGCATTTAAAAGATAATGCTATTAATTCCATAGAGCAGGAATTGCATCTTCTTCCTCTCTGCTTTTACTGGCTGCACTGGTATCCTACAGGCTGGTGTTTGATGGGAAATAATCAAGCTCATGATTTGTTCTTGGAATTGGAGCACCACAGTCCTGGTAAACGTTGCTTACACGTTCTGTGCATTGCTGCACTTGGTGTTTTCCCCTCCCCTCACCCACCACCAGGAACCCAACGGTGTGGGCACACAGCTTCCTAAAGGAAGACTGCCCCAAACCTGGAATTCACCCAGACAAGCGCCACAACTCTGCACACCACACGACTTCATGAACCCATGCAAAGCCAGTTGGTGTTTCCACATTGATGAAGAACAGAGATTTATGACCAAAGTCAAGAGGCCAAAACAAGCCCTTGGCTCACACCATCACAAAACAGAAAAAGCAAGCTCTGCAGTATGACTATTCTGTTTCCTGAAGGAAATGAGATGCTTGTATTAGATACCCCTGTGGTTTTCAAACTGTAAATGTATCAGCTGGTACAAATCCTCTGGAGAGGGCTATTAACTAATACTTAGAAAGAGCAGCAGCAATAGCTGCCCACACGTAGCACCTCACAGAAAAGATGATGAAAGGTGGCAAGTCATCCCTGAAAGAATCCAAGAGCCAGATGCTGAAGAACATCTTGTAGTAGAATACACCTTGTAGTAGAGGTGAGTGTAAGGAATATGCAAAACACATGTACCCAAAACTCATCTCCTCTCACACCGCTTGCTGCTGCTCTCGGTAAGGAGCCAATTGCTCACCAGCACTCTCCTCATGGTAGGAGCTACTACTGCTCCTCATTAAACCACCCCTAGTTACACGCAGCAGATGAGGGTCACCCCCAGGCTACTCATTGCTTAAGCGTGACCATCCCTCCTTTCTACAGTGGGTTTTCCAGTTTTTTTTTAACTGATTCCAAATTGCTGGAGCTTCGAGCCAGCTCCTGCCCGAGGCAGAGCCACGGAGGACCTGCAGAACACCCCGGGGACCTGGGTGGAGCCCCAATGGTGGTTTTCCAAGGCAAAGCCACTACCAGGAGCGGAAGGGAGGAGGAAAGGAGGAGAAGGAGGAGGAGGAGAGGAGAAGGGGCAAACCCCTGTGAGGGGAGAGCCCGGGGAGGGAGGGGTGGCAGCGGGGAGACAAAGGATGGATGGAGGGATGGATGGAGGAGTGGGTGGATGAAGGGGTGGATGGATGGATGGCTGGCTGGCTCTCAACACACACGTACCGAGCAGCAGCAGGCGATGCGTCTGCTTGTACTCCCTCTTTTGCTCCTTGAGCGCCCGGTCGATGCTCTTGCTCACTTTCCTCGCCTCCTTCTCCGCTTCTCGCTCCTCCAACCGCAGCTTCTCCCAGGGTCTCTGCAGCGCCGGCGGCTGGGGCAGCCCCTGCTGCCTCCCCCCCGCCTTCCCGGCATCGCTCGCACTGCCGGCCCTGGGCACCGGCGGCCGCTCGGGGGCCGACCCGTTACCGCCGTTCTGCAGCAGCAGCAGTTGCGCCGGCCCGTCCGTGTCCCCGCCGGGCTTCCCGCCGGCCCGCCCCGGCGCTCCCAGCGGCTGCGGGGCTGCGGGAGGCTCCGCCGGCGCTTCGGGCTCGGAGGCGGCTCCGGCGCTGGAGATGGAGCCGTCGCCGCCGAAGAGCCGCGGGCGGAGGCTGTAGCAGAGCCCCATGGCTCGGTGCTCTCCGGCACGGCGCTCCGGGCTGCGCTCAGGCCCTACGAGCCGGGGAGGGCGGGGGCGGCGCGGAGCCCCTCACGGCCCCGCCGGGCCATTCTTGCTGTTTCCCTTCCCCGGGGCGGCGGCAGCGGCTCCTCCGTCCGCGCCGATCACCTGACGCTGCTGCTGCCGAGCCGCCAGCGCCGGGCCCACCTTACCGTAAATACCACCCAGCGCCCACCTTACCGTAACTACCCCAGCGCCAGCCCACCGCGCAGCACCCGCCGCCACGGGGGAAGGGCGGGGAGGCGCCGCACACAGGCGCACACGGACCGACGCCCCCCCCCGCTTCCCTCAGTCCCCTCATGCCTCCCAGCCCAAGGCAACCTCCTCCCGCCATCCTCAGAGACATCATCTCGTACTGGCTTAGGTTGGAAGGGACCTCAGAGATCATCCAGTCCCAACCCCCTGCCATGGACAGCGACACCTCTCACCAGACCAGGTTGCCCAGAGCCCCATCCAATCTGGCCCTGAACATTTCCAGGGATGGAGCAGCTACAGCCTCCCTGGACAACCTGTTCCAATGTCTTAGCACCTTCACAGGGAGGAATTTCTGCCTCAGATCTCATCTAAATCTCCTCTCCTTTAGCTTGAACCCATTCCCCTGGTCTCAGCACCAGAGTTCCTGGTGAAAAGTCCCACTTCAGCTTCCTGTAGGGCCTTCAGGTACTGGAAGCTGCTGTAAGATCCCCCCACTGGAGCTTTCCTTTCTTCAGGCTGAACAGCCCCAATTCCCTCAGCCTGTCTCCATAGCAGAGGTTCTCCAACCCTTGCACTGGGGACTCTGAAATTCGACACAGCCTACAAGTGAGCTATCACAAAAGCAGAGCAGAGTTGGGGGGAATTGCAGAGATGATGACGCCAAGGCCTCTCACAGGAAATATACCCCTCAGTGTGACCCCCCATCCCACCACTCTCACAGTCACCAGAAGGTTCTCAGCCCTGCATGCACACAGGTGGCTGCTGCCCACAGGCTGACAGGTCTGTGGAGGGAGGGAGGGAGGATTTGGGTGTAATGGCAGGAGAAAATGCTGGGTATTGTAGCTCTCTCACCAAACAGCCACAAGTCAGCCGGCGGCATCCATCCTCAAGAGAAATCCTGGACAAATGCAGGTCTCTTTGAATGTATCTCAAATGGCCTCTCCTGAAGAATGGTCTCCAACATTTTTCTACTAGAATGTTGCATGTAGTTGTAAGTGTTTTGAAAGGGGAATGTGGCTACTGGGTGCAACAACCTGTCTCTAAATCCTGAAGGCCATGTGCTCACTATTATGACTGACCTGTTCTTTCACAGAATCACATAGTATTTTCGCTTGGAAGAGACCTTTAAGATCAAGTCCAGCTTTTGACCCGCTGCTACCTGGCCCCCAGGTCACTGCTAAACCTTGTCCCTCAGCAATAGGTCCACCCGTTGCTTAAATTCCTTCAGGGGTGGGGACTCCAGCCCTTCCCTGGGCAGCCTGTTCCAATAGCTGATCACCCTTTGAGTGAAGAAATTCTTCCGAACATCCAGCCTGAACCTGCCCCGGCTCAGCCTGCAGCTACTTTGTAGTCTCTTACTTGAGTAACATTGACTATCTTTACTTGAGAAGCATCATGAACCTCTTTATTCACACCGCGTCTCTTCAGATTCTGTGACCATACAAAGTTTACAACGATGACCTTATTGTATTTGGCCACTATTTTCACTTCCTAATTTTTTTCCGGTGACCAGGTAAACAGATGCCACTGTTTACTGGCAGCTCCATGAGGAATGGGAAGTGCAATTCCTATACTTTTTTTCTGAGGAACGAATCAAAACTAACTTGCCACAGGTTGTAGTTCTTGGATATGGGAAACAGAATTGGTTTAGTGGCAGATCTGTTAGTGTCATGCAATTTACTGAACATCCCCTGAAATAGGTATTTACCAAGAAGTGAGTTGTGCATTAAAATTCACTGGCAAAAACTCCTTCAAACCCATACATTAGCATAAAACAATCAGATGCCTTCTAACTGAAAGCATCAACAGTCTGTGACTGCACTGCACAAAGGACATTTTGACAGGAGGATCCAGCACAGTGCAGTTGCTGCTCTCTCATAGCCTTGAAATGGTTACCAGCAGCTGCCTTACACAGAATCACAGAACGTTAGAGATTGAAAGGAACCTTGAAAGATCATCTACTCCAATCCCTCCACCACAGCAGGATCCCCTAGATCAAGCTGCACAGGAACATGTCCAGGTGGGTTTTAAACTTCTCCAGTCTGCAGAGAAGGAGACTCCACAACTCTCTGGGGCAGCCTGTTCCAGTGCTCTGTCACCCTTACTGTGAAGAAATTCCTTCTCATACTGATGTGGCACCTCCTGTGTTCCAGCTCACACCCACTTCCCCATGTCCTACTATTGGCTGACACTGAGCAGAACCTGGCTCCATCCTCCTGACACCCACCTTTTACATATTTATTACATTAATGAGGTCACCCCTCAGTCTCCATTTCTCGAAGTCTTAGCCCCTACAGGAACACCCAATAGCTGCTGCTACACTTGTATGTTTTAATGCACAATTATTTAGTGTTGTCAGTGCAATCTTCTTGCAAAACATTTTAGGAGTTACATTACAGCAGAGGATGTTTCATCACTGTTGCAGCACTGATGCATCTTGACTGGTAGGTTTTCTAGACCGCAAGGACACACTAGCTTTGGAAGTGAGTGGTAGGTTCCAGCTTTCAGCTGAAGACAGAGCAGGAATTAGGATAAATGGAAAGTAAAAGCTCAATCTGAACTGAATAGCAGGGATCCTGGGATTAGTGGCTGTGAGCTCAGCAGTGTAATTGGATCATAGAATCATTAGGGATTGGAAGGGACCTTGAAAGATCATCTAGTCCAATCCCTCCGGCCAGAGTAGGATCACCTAGACCAAGTTGCACAGGAACATATCTAGGCAGGTTTTAAATGTCTCCAGAGAAGGAGGCTCCACAACCCCCTTCCAGTGCTCTGTCACCCTCACTGTGAAGAAGTTCCTTCTCATATTTATGTGGAACCTCCTATGTTCCAGGTCACACCCATTGCCTCTTGTCCTATCACTAGATGACACTGAGAAGAGCCTGGCTCCGTCCTGCTGACACTCGCCCTTCAAATATTTATAGACAGTAATGAGGTCACCCCACAGTCTCCTCTAAGATAAAGAGGCCCAGCTCCCTCAGCTTCTCCTCATAAGGGAGGTGTTCCACTTCCTTCATCATCTTCGTTGCCCTACGCTGGACTCCCTCTAGCAGCTCCACATTCCTCTTGAACTGAGGAGCCCAGAACTGGACACAATACTCCAGATGTGGTCTCACCAGAGCAGAGTAGGAGAAGGACCTCTCTTGATCTGCTAACTGATCCACACCAGGATGCTGTTGGCCCTCTTGGCCACAAGAGCACACTGCTGGCTCATGGTCATCATGGTCAACTCCCAGATCCCTTTCTCCTACACTGCTCTCCAACAGGTCAGTCCCCTACCTATACTGGTCCCTGGGGTTGTTCTTGTCCAGATGTAAGACTCTACACTTACCATTGTTAGAGTTCATTCAATGTCTCCCTGCCCAGCTCTCCAGCCTGTCCAGGTCTTGTTGGGTTGTCCAGCCAACAATTCAACAGCACATGAAAAGACCCACTGAAGTAACTGGGAGGGTTAGGGAGTTAACGTTTGGGATGTTGATGCATGTGTAGTTTGTGAAGGTGATCCTGAGAGGTTGCTCTATGTAACAGCATCTGCAGAGTCATAGAACCACAGAATTGTTTTGGTTGGGAAAGACCTTCAAGATCATTAAGTCCAGCTGGTAACCCAACACTACCAGGTCCCCACAAACCCCTGTCCGTCACACTGCATCTCCATGGCTTTTCAGCCCCTCCAGGGATGGGGACTGGCCTGGACAGATTGTTCTAGAGCTTGACAACCATTTTGAGGAAAAAATGTTTCCTTGTGTCCAGGCTAAACCTTCCCTGGTGCAACCTGTGGCCATCTCCTCTCGTTGTGTCGCTTGTTACTTAGAGAAGAGCTCTCCAGTTATAGAAGTGCCATAATCTGGCCAGATCAGTGCAGATCAGGTAAAATTTCTCCCACTGAAGTGCTCTTGGGCATGTACACTGAATGCTCAGTGAGTACCAGGGAAGGTGAGTGACGTATTCAGGGCTGCAGAGGAAACCTGGCAGAACACGTGCTGTGAAATGCCATTTGTTCTAAATAACTTTGAAATAGCAGCTGATGTAATAACAACTATGGATAGGGGACATCCTGGAAAAACAGGTCACTCAGCCAAGCACTGATATAGACATTCTAACTTATAAAATGTCAAACAGTGTACATTTGGTCCACTGAAAGATCCTTCAGTGACCCGTGAGAGCAAATAAGGTCCTGAAGGAGATGTAGCCTTGCTTTTTTTTTGTGTATGACTTCTAATAAAGAACAATAAGCAGCCCTCCTTTGTTTCCCAGGAGTAACAGTGGTCATCGCCACTTCTGGATTACCCTGAACTGGAGTTTTCAAACATTTCAGGTGAGAAAGCCAGTGTGATAAGGTTTTGTGATCTGAATGGAATGATGTTCAACTTTCCCAAGGTTAGTCATCCAGATCGGAGTTACTGACCAGCTTAGTTTGTCACTGATACTAATGCTCTGTGATTCTCACCCTGCTAACTGGAATTAGAATTACACAATCATAAAACAACCTATGGGAAAGGGACTCCAAAGGTCATCCCTTGAATAATCATGTGGTCCAGCATTTTATAGGAAAAGTAGCCTAGATTAGATTATCTAGCATCTTGTCCTATCGCATCTTGAAAACCTCCAGTGATGAGGACTCTCAATGACTGATTTCTTTCACTGTAAAAAAATCTTACATCAAGATGAAACCAGTCCTGATGCAACTCACACTCATGGCCCCTTGTCTTCTCCATGTGGCTCTTTGTGGTTCTCTTCCTTCCTCTTTATGGCCACCTTTTAAGTACAGGAATGCTGTGATGAGGTCCTACCTGAGTCTTCTCCAAGGAGAAAACAAGGTTAGTTCTGAGCCTTCTCCAATGATAAGAGATCAAACTCCTTTGACTTTATTGTGGGACAAGTTCTCCAGGCCTTCAATCACATTTCCAGTCTGCCCACTGTAGGGACAGTTAGTGAATAGCTACGTTGTTACAGCTGAACCTGAAGTAAAACACTTTAAACTGTTTTTTGTTTCCTGCTTTCAATTTATAATGAGCTGGAGGTGGTTGTTCCCCGTCATATGCAGCATCTGGCCGCATCCACAAGATATCTCTATCTACTCCAAGGATGGTACCTCTAGTAAGATAATTCCAGCGAGTAGATCTGTAAATATTGTTCTTCTGAAGAAGTATCTTTACTGTTTCCTAAAAAGGAATTAAATTTTTCTGTTTCTGGAACACTCATATGGAAATAATTCATATTCTTTAAAAAGTAATGAATGGTTTGTGTCAGCGTGGCCAGCACTACCAGGGCAGGGACTATCCCTCTATACTAGGCACTGGTGAGGTCACATCTTGTGATCAGGTTTGGGCTTGTCACCCTGGGAAGGATATTGAGGGGCTTGAGTGTGCCCAGAGAAGGGCAATGGAGCTGGGGAAAAGCCTGGAGCATAAGAGCTCTGAGGAGTGGTGAGGGAACTGGGAGGGATTTGCTTGGAGAAAAGAAGGCTCAGGGGAGCCCTTCTCATTCTTAACAAACTCCCCCAAAGGAGGTTGGAGACAGGTGGGTAATGGTCTCTTCTCTCAAAGAACAAGTGATAGGACAAGAGGAAAAGCCACAGAAAGAGCCAGGAGAGGTTTAGGTTTGTGTGAAGAACATTTCTTTGCTGAAAGCCTGTCCCAGGCTGCCCAGGGCAGTGGTGGAGCCTCATCAAGTGGATGTGTTTAAAACCTGTAGAGATGTGGTGTGAGGGACATGGATTAGTGGTGACTTGGCAGTGCTGGGTTAATGGTTGATCTTAAAGATTTCTTCCACCCACAGAGAATATGTGCTTCTGCAATGTTATAACTTTGATTAACAGTAGTTCACTATGTGGCTTTTGGAGATTCATACAGACTCCCACATTTTAACCAAGAGGTGTTTGTGATCAAACAAATGTTGTAACTGCAGTTCTCTTGAAAGTGTAATTGTGTAGGAAATGAAGTGTCCTTGGTTAAATGGATTTATAAGAATCACAGAATCGCAGAACCACAGAATCACAGAACATTAGGGATTGGAACAGACCTTGAAAGATCATCTAGTCCAATCCCCCCTCCAGAGCAGGATCACCTAGACCAAGTTGCACAGAAACATATCTAGGCAGGTTTTAAATGTCTCCAGAGAAGGAGACTCCACAACCGCCCTGGGCAGCCCCTTCCAGTGCTCTGTCACTCTCACTGTAAAGAAGTTCCTTCTCATACTGATGTGGAACCTCCTATGTTCCAGCTTACACCTACTGCTCCTTGTCCTATCATTAGATGACACTGAGAAGAATCTGGTTCTATCCTCCTGACACCCACCTTTTACATATTTGTCAGCATTCATGAGGTCACCCCACAATCTCCTCTTCTCCAAGCTAAAGAGACCCAGCTCCCTCAGGAAGGTGTTCTACTTCCTTCATCATCTTTGTGGCTCTGAGCTGAACTCTCCCAAGCATGTCTGTGTCCTTCTGGAACTGAGGGGCCCGGAACTGGACACAAGATGCCAGCTGTGGTGTCATCAGGGCAGAGTAGAGGAGGAGGAGAACCTCTTTTGATCTGCTAACCATCCCCCTTCTGATCCAACACAGGGTGCCATTGGCCTTCTTGGTCACAAGGGCACATGCTGACTCATGGTCATCCTGCTGGCCACCAGGACCAGGATTAAGCCTGCCCCTTAATCTGGACTCACAAACTCTCAAGTCTCTCTTCATCCACCCCTGGACAGAACTCAATACATTCCAGTTGCAATCTCATGTAAATAAAAACTCCTTGCTGACCTGACCATCCTGAAAAGGACATAGCCGTCCGTGACCACATTCTGGTCATGAGAGCTGTCCCACCAGGTCTCTATAATTGCCACCAGATCATAATCACAGGACTAAACACAGATTTCTAACTCCTCCTGCTTATTCCACATGCTGTGTGCATCGGTGTACAGGCATTTCAGGGAGCGGGCTGAGCACTCTAATTTCACCCTAGGACGATGGGAGGCCTTGTGATCTTCATCAAGACAGGAGTGCTGCCCCATTGGTGCCCACCCAGAAACAATCCCACCCTTCTTCAAACATAGTTTAAAGCCCTAGAATCGTAGAATCATAGAATCATTAGGGATCAGAAGGGACCTCAAAAGATCATCTAGTCCAATCCCCCTGACACAGCAGGATCACCTAGACCAAGTCATACAATCAGTCTGGGTTAGAAGGGACCACAGGATCATCCAGTTCCAACTCCCCTGCCATGGGCAGGGACACCCCACCCTACATCAGGCTGGCCAGAGCTTCGTCCATCCTGGCCTTAAACACCTCGGGGTTTGGACTCGATGATCTCTTGGGTCCCTTC
>VXBP01002189.1:2231-128059 GCA_013400115.1 Rhinopomastus cyanomelas | reverse complement strand
TTGGATGAGGTGTTGAGGGATGTGGTTTAGATGTGGATTTGTAAGGTGGGGTAGAGGGTTGAACCTGATGACCCCAGGGGTCTTTTCCAACCAGAGTGACCTCCCAGCGTGGTGACTGTGGAGCAGCACCAAGAGCTTCCCCTACTGTCCTGCTCTCAGACACATCCCACACCGCTGCCTGCCCACTTGTTGGCTAAATCTCCATCTATGAAGTGGCCACGCTGCTGCATTAAGGGGCTGGGCTGGGGCTTGGCAGGAAACATTCCAAGAGCGTTTCCTCACCACTTTCTTTGAAACATCAAACCCACAGAGGAGGTTTTTGGAGCCCATTGAGTTCCTACGAGACGAACCAGACGGAGAAGGCTGCAGAGCTCCTGGTGATGCTGCTGCAGAAGGTTTTTAATAAAGACATGACCGCACACACACACACACGCAAAGGCTCCCAGCGAGATAAAACCTCCCCTTGATCTGCTGATGGGAAGGAATCCACGCGAGTGGCAGATCAAAGGGAGAACAAAGACCCAACCTTTGCACAGCAGAGGCGGCTCCGGCTCCTCTTCTCCATCAGCCCCCCAAGTTCTATCTCCATCCTACATTCTTGAGGGCAAAGGATTTCCTACAGCAAATAATTTCCAGAAGTCCACTGTTTCAAGTGGAGCAACAAGCCAAGGAGCTCGGGGCGGGGGAAAGGAGGAGGGTTGTTTCCTTCAAGGCAGCTCTTGGAGGCTCCATGTCTTTCACTGTCTTATCAGCTTTGAAATACAAGGCACGAAGGTCCTAGCACCGTCGGGTCCAAAAGGTTATCAGTGTGTAAATACCTGGGCTGGAGAGACATGTTTGAGAAGGAACAGATAACATTTTAAACATACTTGGAGCCCGCATCCTGGCCGGCTTTTATCCCGGTCTCACCTGGACCTTCACAAGTAGAGGTGTGCTCCTAATAGCCAGGCAGATAACACATCAGGGGGGTTATCTCAGCTTGAGAGAGATAGAAGCAGCCCTGCCACCCTCTCTGGTGTTTACCTCTGGTCAGGCACTGGAATGGGCTGCCCAGGGTGGTGGTTGAGTCTCCATCCCTGGATGAGTTTAAAAGTTGCTTAGATGTGGTCTAGGTGATCCTGCAGTGGCAGGGGGTTTGGACTGGATGATCTCTTGAGGTCCCTTCCAATCACTCATGATTCTATGATTGGACTGGATGGTCTTTTGAGGTCCTTTCCAATTTCTAATGATTCTATGATTGGACTGGATGGTCTTTTGAGGTCCTTTCCAATTTCTAATGATTCTATGATTGGACTGGATGATCTCTTGAGGTCCCTTCCAATCCCTCGTGATTCTATGATTCTATGATTGGGCTGGATGATCTTTCAAGGTCCCTTCCAATTCCTAATGATTCCATGATTCTATGGTTCTATGGTTCTATGTGGTGCTGGGGGATCTGGTTCATCCCTCAGCTCAAGAGGGATGTGGAGCTGCTGAAGGGAGTCCAGTGTAGGGCAATGAGGATGATGAAGGGAGAAGGAGACTCCACAGGAGTCAGACAGGAAAGAGACTTTCCAGGGCTCTGTCACCCTCACTGGGAAGAAGGTCCTTCTCAGATGTGGAACCTCCTCTGTTCCAGCTCACACCTGTTGCCCCTTGTCCTATCATCAGATGCCCCTGAGAATTGGCATCACACCATCAACAACAAACTCCCACAGGGGGAGAGCAGAGTTTCCAGTGGACAACCCAACAACCATGACCACATTCCAACTGGTCTAACATTCAGTGGAGCAGTGAGATGGCACCGAATGAACTCGGGTAACAGGGAGAAAAGACAAAGAATCATAGAATCATTAGGGATTGGGATTGGAAGGGACCCCGAAGGACCATCCAGTCCAATCCCCCTGCCACAGCAGGACAAAGCTCATCCTCTCCCCATCCCCTTCCATCCCTGTAGAAGAGGAGAAACCAATCCCCAGAGGAGACTGAGCAAAACCCAGCTACTAAATCAAGAGTCAACTGAGTGTGTCCTGATACCTCCTTTGCAAGAAAAGACTCCTACGAAGGGAAGATGTGGGAGATCCCATCCTGCTGATGGCACCTGGACCAACACCGAACCAGTCCCTGCAGTAAATTCTGTCCTCTTTTACCTTCGTTTTCCTCTTCCCAAGTCAGCTCTGTGGTCAGGCTCATAAATCTCTGCCCAAAAGACGTGGCCCGTCGGTGTTTTATCTCTGGTATGTGCTACCCCATGTTCTCCCCACTCAGAGCCCCTTCGGCCTCACGCAGGTGGGGAGAAAGCAAAAATAAACACTATCAAACAAGGGCATCAAATATTTAATGTAGAGGGCTCTGAGTGCTTCGGGATGAGTGGGACTGTTTAGATATCAGATGTTCTCCTGCCAGGTCAAACGAAGCACCGCTGAGTAATGGGCTGAGCCCCCCTGGCCACCTTTGGCCGTCGGTGCGTTATCACCCCTGCCCTTTAGCTTTGTGTCCAGCGTCGCAGCCTGAAGCTGCTGCTGCTCAGGCAGGGGATTGTTTACAGAAGGTGCTGGCTCCCTCCCCTCCACCTGGTTTGTGTCTGGGCCACGCTGCTCGGGATGAGGGCCATGCATCATTTATCTTGGCCTCGTTTCACAGGCAGGTCCTGCTGTCACGGGGCTGGTGGTGTCTGGAGGTGCAGCGTCCCGATAAGCCCATCCAGCTCCCCGTCAGCCGATGGGCTGTGCTTTGCCTGATACCCCCCACCCTGTGCTGGGAGCCACAAAGTGCTGCAGGACACGGGATCCAGCTGGCAGGGGCTAACGGGAGTTTATGCCAAAGGGTCAAGTGGTTCTTGTGTTCAAGGGACCAACAGATACTGGATAGAGGGAAACTTCTTCTCTTCAATTTCTTCTCTTCAATTTCTTCTCTTCAGTTTCTTCTCTTTAATTTCTTCTCTTCCATTTTTTCTCTTTAATTTCTTCTCTTCAATTTCTTATCTTCAATTTCTTCTCTTTAATTTCTTCTCTTCAGTTTTTTCTCTTTAATTTCTTCTCTTCCATTTCTTCTCTTCCATTTCTTCTCTTTAATTTCTTCTCTTCCATTTCTTCTCTTCAATTTCTTCTCTTCCATTTTTTCTCTTTAATTTCTTCTCTTCCATTTCTTCTCTTCCATTTCTTTAATTTCTTCCCCTGCCCTGACCCAACCTGGGGAAAGAGGGTAGAGAGGGTGATGGGCAATTGTTGGTGTCTTGGGGCTGATTTAAACCCCGACAGAAGGTGCCCTTTAGACAGAAGGGTAGACTCTGTTTAAACCATTTTATCCAAGGGTTTAGGGTTTCCAAAACAAACGGGTCAGCTTTTTAAGTCTTGAAAGTGATTGCTGTCAGAAGTGCTTCCAGGAAGAACCCCCACCCAGGGCTGATAAAACTGAGGTGCAGGGATGAAGGAAACGTTCCGCCACTCAGCTCGGTGAAGTTTATAAACCTTCACGCCGAAGGGTAGGAACCAGCCTTGAGCTAATGGGTGTCAGGGAGAAAGTTGGGGGTGATTTGCAGCGGCTTCTTGCACTTTCCAGTAGAGCAGATGGTGTGGTGTCGCCTAGAAAAAGCCTCGGACCAGAGGAATCATAGACTCATAGAATCATTAGGAATTGGAAGGGACCTCAAAAGATCATCCAGTCCAATCCCCCTGCCACAGCAGGATCCCCTAGATCCAGTTGCACAGGAACACCTCCAGGTGGGTTTGAAATGTCTCCAGAGAAGGAGACTCCACAACCTCCTGGGCAGCCCTGGCACCCTCACTAGGAAGAAGGTCCTTCTCAGATGTGGAACCTCCTATGCTCCAGCTCACACCCGTTGCCCCTCGTCCTATCCTTAGGTGCCACTGAGCAGAGCCTGGCTCCATCCTCCTGACACCCAACCTTCCCATATCCATGAACATTCATGGGGTCACCCCTCAGGCTCCTTTTTTGAAGGTGAAGAGCCCCAGCTCCTTCAGCCTTTCCTCAGCTGCTCCACTCACAGAATGACTCTGCTTGGAAAAGACCCCTGGGATCATCGAGTCCAACCCTCTACCCTACCTCAGAAGTTCACCCAGCTCCCTCAGCCTTTCCTCATAAAGGAGGTGCAAATCACCGGGACCCCACTGCTGTGGGTCAGGGGACAATGATCCCAAGACAGCCCACGAGCTGGAACGGGGTGGTGAGGGGTGTGCTCTCTTCTTTAAATCCCCCATGCCTGCTTCTGTCCCCATATTGATTTCCCTCTCCTCAACAAGTGCTCGTAACTATAATATATAATAATATGACGTAATTACACTATGTTATTATTATATAATTATCATAACATAATTATTATTTGATAGTAATCCAATTATTATTCAATAATGATGTCATTATTAGGGCCTGGATAATAAAGCTTATGGAAAGAAAATGAATAGAGCTCATGAGGAGAGACTGAAAGAGTTGGGGCTGTTTAGTTTGAGGAAGAGGAGGCTGAGAGGGACCTCATCGCTCTCTACAACTACCTGAAGGGACCTTGTGGAGAGGTTGGTGCTGGTGTCTTCTCACAAGTGATGGAAGAAGAGGGAAGGGGTTCAAGTTACAACAGGGGAAGGTTAGACTTGACTTTGGGAAGAATGTTTTCACAGGAGGGGTGGTCAGGCACTGGAATGGGCTTCCTGGGCAGGTGGTTGAGTTGCCACCCCTGGATGTGTTTAAAGATGGTTTGGATGAGGTGTTGAGGGATGTGGTTTAGGGGTGGATTTGTAAGGTGGGATAGGTGGTTGGACTCGATGATCCCAGGGGTCTTTTCCAACCAGAGTCACTCTGTGACCCCGTGGCCGTGGGGCTGTTTGCTCCACCTGCTGCTCTGTCTGCTGTGCTGTCGTGACAGAGGTGAAAGCAACAGGATCTTCAGGGGCTGGTTTAGGATCTGAGACCACTGCCTGTCCTAGCAATAAGCAGAGTGATGCCTTTTGCACCAGAACAAGCAGCAGCAGCAAACTGACCAGCAGATTTCATCGGAGGAACCATCTCTGCTAACTTGAGACCCTTCCAACGTGGATGTTTCTATCCCACTCAGCCTTCCTGACTCCTTTTACAGCTGGTGGAGAGGAACTGGTGCGTTGCTTGGCCAGTTCAGCAAAGCTCTGGCTCTCTGGGAGGAGATGATCTGCCCCTTCAGAGTGCTGGTTCCCCCTGAGATGGTAAAAAGAACGTGTCACCCACCAGCTCAGAGCCAGACACCTCCCGTGACCACAATAATTCACCTGGACTATTATGGCTCCTTGTGTGGAAAAGCCAGACTTGCCCAGGAGAATCATTTCAAACGTCACTAGAAGGCTGTTCCAACATCTTCTCATGGGTCTTTGACACCTGGATGTAGTTTTGGAAGCAAAAACAGTACAGAAGGGTTTGCTTTTAGGGTTGGGATGGTTTCCCTCATGCTCCAGGCTCTGCTGAGTGTCATCTAGTGACAGGACAAGGTCTAATGGGTGTGAGCTGGAGCAGAGGAGGTTCCACATTAATATGACAGGGACCTTCTTCCCAGTGAGGGTGACAGAGCCCTGGAAGGGGCTGCCCAGGAGAGATGTGAAGTCTCCTTCTCTGGAGATGTTTAAAACCCCCCCCGGATGTGCTCCTGTGTGACTGGATCTAGATGATCCTGCTGTGGTGTTGGGATTGGACTGGATGATCTTTCGAGGTCCCTTCCAATCCCTGATGTTCTGTGAAAAGGATCAACCAGACGTGACCAGCTCTGGGGTCTGGATGGGGGCCTCTCCTTTCCTTTCTGCACTGACACAGTGGGATGCTGACAATGTTGAGCTGTTCTTCTCTGAACACCTGGTTTTGCAGACAAGATGCAGATAAGCAGCAGCAGCCTCTCTTAACAAACACAGCGACGTCTCCAGATAAACTGTCACCACTTCTGTTGTGCCCAGCGTCGGTATCACCAGAGGAGGAAACATCTCAAATCTTGTAAAAACACATCCCCCTCCATCCCCCAACATCCTCTCCCTCAAGTTAGAAACCATGGAAGGGCTTCTTTCCGATGGTTTTTGAACGAAGTAGAGATGAGGTGGCTCCCACTTTGCTACACACAGAACTATTCAGGTTGGAGAAGACCCTTGGGATCATCACGTCCAACCATCAACCCTAATCTACATGTTCACCCCCAAACCAGCTCTAGCCAGGTATGATCAGCCTGCACCAAGGCTCTAGATTATTCCAGGTTCTGCAAGGGCAAGTTGGTTCTAAAATCAGCTGAGAGGTTTACAGCTGCCCTGTGGGACTCGTGGACACCAGCCTGTGTGTGTAGGGGTGGTAGGTTGGAAGTTCACTGTCAGAAGGATCTGCAAAGAGAGCTGTCATGTATTTATGAGGACATCTAGTGTGAGGGCAACAGGGCTGGCTTCAGGCTCAAAGAGGGGGGACTGAGATGGGATCTGAGGCAGAAGACCCTCCCTGGGAGGGGGCTGAGGCCCTGGAGCAGGCTGCCCAGGGAGGTTGTGGCTGCTCCATCCCTGGTCAGGTTGGATGGGGCTGTAGGCACCCTGATCTGGTGAGAGGTGTCGTTGCCCATGGCAGGGGGTTGGCACTGGGTGATCTCAAGGTCCCTTCCAACATAACCCATTCTATGATCTGAGTGAATCAGGCACTATGAAGTCAACCCACAGAAGCCTGAGAGAAGTCCATGTGAAAATGTGCTTCAACAACAACACACTGAAGAGAAGGGTTGTTGAAGAGAAGGTTCCACATAAATATGAGAAGGAAGTCCTTTTCCAGGGTGACATCCAAGGGATGCCCAGGGGGTTGTGCACTGGGAAGAGGTTCCTTCTCAGATTGATTTGGAACCTCCTCTGCGCCAGCTCACACCTTCTGCCCCTTGTCCTATCACTAGATGACACTGAGCAGAGCCTGGCTCCATCCTCCTAACACCTGCCCTTTTCATGTTGATCAACATTCATGAGGTCACCCCTCAGGCCTCTTTGTTCCAAGGTCCCACAAGCATAGTAGGTTTGGCACCCACCTAGGATGAAATCCAGTGTCTTCATGGAGAGAGTGGTCAGGCACTGGAATGGGCTGCCCAGGGTGGTGGTTGAGTCCCTTGGGTCCCCATCCCTGCATGAGTTGAAAAGACACTTAGATGTAGTGTTGGGGGATCTGGTTTAAGGGTGACCTTGTAGAGTAGGGTTGATCATAGAATCATTAGGGATTGGAATGGACCTCAAAAGTTCATCTAGTCCAATCCCCCTGCCACAGATGATCCTGGGGGTCTTTTCCAACCTGAGTGATTCTCAGCAGGATCTCTTCCAGGCACTTTGCTCACTCCATTCTCTTGCCTCCATCCAAACGTCCGTCAGATCAATCCAGGCCCCTATCACAGTTCTTTAACCCGCTGTGGTTGAACCTCATGGGGTTCAACAAGACCAAGTGTAAGGTCCTGCATCTTGGTCGAGGCAATCCTAAGTGCAAATACAGGCTGGGCAGTGACTGGCTGATTCTATGGTCTTTTGAGGTCCCTTCCAATCCCTAATGATTCTAAAAATGACATTCCAGCCTTGGCAAGGGGTTGGAGAACAGTCCAGAATCTTCTACGAGTGCTCCTGGTGTTGGAGTTCAAATGCTGTTCACTTCTGCCTGTAGGGACCACCTGGTTGTCAGCAGCCCCTCGGCAGGGATCTCACCTCACTCTGGAGACCAACGCCGGCGCCAGCGCCATGGACTTGCAGGAACCAAAGCGACTCAGGAGAAAAGAACCCCAGTAGATCTCTGGATGTGTTGAGTGAGAGAGCGAGAAGAGGCCTTAAAGCAACTCAGACCAACGTCTGTGACAGCAGCTGAGGATGTGTCAGTCAGGCCACCGGTGACTCTACCCTCAGCAAACTCCCAGTGGAGACGCCCAGACCCGTCCTAATGGCTTTCAGTCCAGAAATGGCCACGAGGCAGCGGCTTAGGATTTCAAACACCTCAGGGATGAAGTCATTTCCCTTTCCCCTCCCCAAATGCTCAGATTCCTCATCCCAGTTCCTCCTCTGGAAGATTTTTGTTTGGAGATTCCATCTTTGCAAAGTTGTGAAGAGAGAAAAAATAGAGAAAGGGGAAAAAAAGGCAAAGAAAAAAACCAGGAGACATTTCAGAGGTGAAGCTGGCCAGCTGGCAGTTGATTTATGAAGTGCTGAAAAGCATCTTCGGAGCTGTCATTTATCTTCAAGCTCTCAGCCTAAATAAACAAAGAGCCCCCCTTCCTAATTATAGTTACAGTAGAAACAACCCCGAAGCCTCCTGGCTGGTGTCTGAAAGCAGGACCCTTCCACCAGCCAGCCCACAGATGCTCCCTAGTGGATCCCTGCCTCAGCCTCTCCTGGATCCAGCTAACCTGGCCCTTCCCTTCCCCACCTTAGGGATGGGAAATCAGATTGAAAGAGAAAGGGAAGCAAATCAAAAGCAGCAAAGACACCTCAGTCCTGCTGAGGAACTGCAGATGCGCATCGTGATGGCGAGGAGAACCTACCCTGATCCTAGTGTTAGAGTCACAACATCATTGAATCACACAGGATCACAGAGCTTTAGGGGTTGGAACGGACTTTGGAAGATCATCTAGTCCAACCCCCCAGCCATAGTAGGATCTCCTAGATCCAGTTCCACGGGAATATCCAGGTGGGTTTGAAATGTCTCCAGAGAAGGAGACTCCACAACCCCCCTGGGCAGCCACTTCCAGGGCTCTGTCACCCTCACCAGGAAGAAGGTCCTTCTCATATTGATGTGGAGCCTTCTCTGCTCCAGCTCACACCAGCTACCCCTTGTTCTGTCACTGGGTGCCCCTGAGCAGAGCCTGGCTCCATCCTCCTCACACCCACCCTTCACATATTGATCAACATCCATGGGGTCACCCCTCAGTCTCTTTTTTTCCAAGCTGAAGAGCCCCAGCTCCCTCAGCCTCTCCTCAGCAGGGAGATGCTCCCCTCCCTCCATCATCCCTGTGGTTCTGCTCTGGACTCTCTGCAGAGCTCCGTGTCCTTCCGGAACTAAGGGACCCACAGCTGGACACAAGATTCCAGATGTGGTCTCCCCAGGGCAGAGTAGAGGCAGAGGAGGGCCTCTGTCATTCTACTAAGCACCTCATTTCTAAGCCACTCCAGGATACCACTGACCTTCTTGGCCACCAAAGCCCATTGCTGGGTCCTGGCCACCCTGCTGACCAGCAGGACCTGCAGGTCCCTTTCTCCTCCGCTGCTCAATCAACCACAGTGCTGACTCCTGTGTGACTTGACCTGGGAGATCCTGCTGTGGCAGGGGGTTGGACTGGATGATCTTTGGAGGTCCTCTCCAAGCCCTAATGTTCTGTGAGTCTGTGGTTCTTCTCGTTTATTTAATGATGGATAAAAAACCACCCACATCACTCGACTGCTGTGGTTCCAGTCCTACCTGGGGTTCCTTCTGAGTCACTGGGCGATGAGGGCTACCTCCCCTCTTTGCCCCCAGCAGAACTCAACCCATTAGCAACCTCAGTTCAGAGTGGAAATATTCAACAGCAGCACCTTCACCTCCAACAGCTGAATATTCCCCTCCTCCTCCTCAGCCCTGAACAACATTCCCACCCTTGTCTCTCCGGATCTGCTTTTGGGGAGAGCAGGAAGAGTCTCCACTCCACCCAACATTCCACCCCTGGTCTCTCAGCAGGGCTCAGCCCGTCCCTACCTTTGATCAGTTTATAGCTCCTCTCTGGACCCTCTCCAGAGCTTGTGGATCAGATAAATCCCTCTATCTAACAGATAAGGGACCTGCCCAGATGCACCAGGCTCAGCCAGAGATAACGGTGGGGGTTCCACAAGCATGAAATCTGGATCCTTGTCTGGGGGCAGATACCGGTGTTTTGGGACTTGTTAAGTTGTTCTGTTAAACAACCCAGCCTGTATCAGATGGGCTTCAGGCAGGAGCTGCTAGGGCACATCTGGTGGAGGAGGGGAGGAGATGGAGAGGAGATAGAGGAGAGGAGAGGAGAGGAGAGGAGAGGAGATTTCGACTGCTTCAGCCTGTTCCAGTTTTAGCACCAGCCCAGCCAACTGCCTACAAGAGGTTGTGTCTCTTCACCCAGAAGAAGCAGAAGGGGGGAATTATCCTGGGCTCAGTGGAAACTGTGGCCAGCAGAAGTCGGTGTCTGCTTCTCCCTCCAGCTGTGAGCCATCTGCAGTCATCCCTGGTGTTTTTAAAGTCTGTATTAAATTGATAGCTCTGGGGGGGGTGGTGAGTGCACTGCAAGGCAGAGGCACAGGCTTCCAGGTCTGCCATCAAGAGGTGGTTCAAATGGATCGAATGGGAAAGGAGGAAGCTGGCTACTCCCCGCGGCCGTCGTAGCCAGTCGTGTGGCAATGAGGCAGCGACATGTCATCTCCTGGTAGCGATATGAGCCGTGGGGAGGGGGACAGGAGAAGAGAGACAGTTGGAAGCAGTTTCTGCAAGTCTGGAGCCAAGAGACTCCAGGGAATGTGTGTACACGTAGGGTGTGAAGATGAGGAGGTAGGAGGAACATCTGCCTGCTGGAAGGCTCCTGCGTCCACTGCTGGCTCCTGAAACAATGGGACCAAACTCAGCCCATGGCTACCCTGTGCTCATGTGGCCCTGGTGGCCTCTTGCTTGGCTGCTGGCACTAACAAGCAGAGCTGATGGAAATGAGGAATCTGCTCCTGTGCCAGCAAAGAATTTCTAACCAAGCAATGGATGTGAAAGTAGTTGGTTGAAAAGGCATCTCAGCTTTTAGCTGTGGAATCACAGACTGGTTTATGCTGGAAGGGACCTCAGAGCTCACCCAGTGCCAGCTCCCTGCCATGGGCAGCGATACCTCTCACCAGACCAGGCTGCCCACAGCCCCATCTGACCTGCCCTTGGACACTGCCAGGGATGGAGCAGCCTCAGCCTCCCTGGGCAGCCTGTTCCAGGGAGGGATTTCTGCTCAGATCTCATCTCAATCTCCCCTCTTTGAGCCTGAACCCAGCCCCCTTGTCCCAGCACTAGATCCCTCAGAAAAAGTCCCTCTCCAGCTTTTCTGGAGCCCCTTCTGGGTCTGGAAGGTGCCCTAAGGTTCCCCTTGGAGCCTTCTCTTCTCCAGGCTGAGCAGCTCCACCAGAATCCCAGACTGGGTTGGGTTGGGAGGGAGCTCAGAGCTCCCCCAGTGCCAACCCCTTGCCATGGGCAGTGACACTTCTCACCACAACAGGATAGATACAGCCCCATCCAACCTGGCCTGGGACACTGCCAGGGATGATGGAGCAGCCACATCCTACCTGGGCAACCTGTTCCAGAGCCTCAGCAGCCTTCCAGGGAGGGACTGAGCAGATTCAGTGCTTCACTGTTGTTCCAGCACAGCTCTGGGCTGTTCCTAAGGCTGCCTGAGCCTGCCAGCTGCAGGAAGCTGGGACACAGAGGTCACAGCAAGGGGAAAGTCCCAGCTTAGAAGCAGCTGAGCGCCCCAAAGCCCAGTCCCTCAGCAGACAGTCTGAGGTCAGCTCTTTCGGGGTGCAGGGACCGGCTCCGAGCCCGCGTGCAAACGGGCCGAGCAGATGGCTGCGCCGACCACAGGCATTCGCGTCCCATCTGCTCTCGAGCCCATCCTTCATCTCCCAGAAGAGATGAAGCCCCTTCTGCCTCTCCTCATCACCAGACACCTCATGATGCCAGGGACTGCTGAGGCTGCAAGTCCTCCTTCGGCCGCAGCCCTCGGTGCAGCTGATCCCTCACGGAGGTGTCAAACTGGGCTACTGGGGAGCCGCTCCCGTGGCCTCGGTACCCGGGGGCGGTGGCAGAGGGAGCAGGGCAGCTCTGCTCCAAGACAGGGCCATCCTCCAGAGCAGACACGACTTTTGATTTCAAGGGAATGCCGAGCATTTCTGAACCTGAGCCCCCGGCAGCTCCCTGGAGATCAAATGGCCGCTGAGCATCTCCAGGAGGCTGACTCAGGAACTTTGTGGAATTGCTGGGGCCGAACCCCCCTGCGTTGACAGCCAGAGGAAGAGCAGTTTATGGCCTCGTTCACCAGAAAGAAACCTTATCTCTGATCCCACAGTCACCCTGGGCTTACTGGGGGAGATGTGTGTGTTGTGTTAATTGCATATTTTACCGAGATGAAAGCTCTCTGCATCTCCCAGTAACTTCCTCTGCTCCCTTTTGTTCTCTGGGAGCCTCGTTTTTCCCCCTCCTAATATTTATTCATGAGGATTTTTGCTTTCAGAAGCTTTCGAGCAGCTGCTCCTGCTCTGATGGAATTCACTCAGCAGCAGAGATGTCTTTTCATCTGTTCAGCGCAGCCAGCTTCGCCATCGACCAGCATCTGCTCCTCTGGACCGGACTCCAGCCTCAGCACGGCCAGTATGTGTTTTATGGAGCTCGCTGGAGTCCCACATGTGAGACCCGTGGGCTACAGTGGCCACGTGGCCCCCCACATCTGCACACACCTGCCTGCAGAGTGGAGGCAACGTCTCCCCACGACAGACCCGGCTGCGTGAGCCACACGTGATGATGCTGGGTTGATGTGTGGAGGGATGTTGATGGTTTTGTTCAGGCTCTTGACTTTCTCTGGCTGATGCTGCAACTTGGCTGAGTTTCTCCTCGGTGCAACCCCAGAGTTCAGATTTTTAGAGTCATTAATCTGGTTGTGAGGTGAATGTTGATGATTCGGTCCCCACGACTGCCAACGGGCTTCAGTTCTATCGTCACAGAGTCACAGAACATTGGGGGAGCTGCTTCACGGTGAGGGTGAAGGGAACAGGGGAAGGGTGGGGGTCTGGAGGATGGAGCCAGGCTCTGCTCAGGGGCACCCAGTGACAGGACAAGGGGCACTGGGTGTCAGCTGGAGCAGAAGAGGTTCCACATCAGTGTGAGAAGGACCTTCTACGCGGTGAGGGCGGCAGAGCCCTGGCAGGGGCTGCCCAGGGGGGTTGTGGAGTCTCCTTCTCTGGAGACATTTCAAACCCACCTGGAGGTGTTCCTGTGTGACTGGATCTAGGGGATCCAGCTGTGGCAGTGGGATTGGACTGGATGATCTTTCAAGATCCCTAGTGTTCAGTGATTCTGTGATTCTCTGACTGGAAGGGACCTTGAAAGATCATCCAGTCCAACCTCCTACCGGAGCAGGATCACCTAGATCAAGTCACACAGGGACATATCCAGGTGGGTTTTAAACATCTCCACAGAAGGAGACTCCACAACCCCCCTGGGCAGCCCCTTCCAGGGCTCTGGCACCTTCATTAGGAAGAAATTCCTTCTCATATTTATGTGGAACCTCCAGGTCACTCAGGAACACCTCCAGGAGGGTTTTAAACATCTCCAGAGAAGGAAACTCCACAACCCCACTGGGCAGCCCCTTCCAGGCCTCTGGCACCCTCAGCATGAAGAAGTTCCTTCTCATATTGTTGACACCACAAGTCCTGTTGTCATTTTCACATTAGCACCGTAACAGCAGGAGAAGGTTTCCCCTTCTACCTGCCGTGCTCCTTCCTGCACACTCCACCAAATCCATCTAAGCATCGTGGATGTGCAGCTGATTTTTGGACTCACAGAACATCTGGCTTCACAGGCACATCTGGCAGCCGGAGAACCAACCACCTGCTGTGCAAAGTGGCAGCTGTGTGTCGGGAGTGGGGATGCACAACCCAAAGAGGAGCCAGTGCACGTGTAAACCAGAGGATGGCTTCAGGGTCATCTAGTGCTCCAGCTAATATTTCACCACTTCCTGGAGACATCCAGGACATCTCCTCAGCTGGGGCGCACGTCGCTCTGGCTGTTAAATCTCCAACATTCCCCCACCCCTTAAACCTCCTAATATAAAGCAGCCAGAGGTAGGGAATTCAGAGTTAGCAGACAAAAACCTCTCTGAATCATGGAAGCAAAGGACCACAGAGCATTAGGGACTGGAAGGGACCTTGAGAGATCATCTAGTCCAATCCCCCTGCCGCAGCAGCATCACTCAGAGCACGTTGCTCCTCCACACTCATTATCTACTAGAGGAAGTAACAACATTTCCCCTAGAAAAGAGAATTCTGCAGTTTCTGGGCACAAAAGAAGGTGGGAGATGAGGTTGGGGCTGTACTGGTACCAGTAGCCATGACTGCTTGGTCCAGTGTAATATATGGGTGATGTGAAGCATCTTTCCTTTGGGGTATCTCCAGGCTTCCTGAGACATCTTGGGTTGATTTGAAGCATCTCAGATCAGGAAATAGAAGGAAAAGGAAAGAAGGGAAAGGAAAGAAGGAAAAAGAATAAAGAACAAGGAAAAATGTGGAGTAAAGGAGGAAAAGAGGGAAAAGAGTAAAAAAAAGAAGGGGAAGACTGGGCCAGAGTTAATGTCACTGAGGTGAGTGAAACCAGCGTAATTGCTTCATTCTCCTCCCACTTTGCCCATCAGCTTTGAGAGGAACCTCCAGGTAATCACTGGTGTGGGATAAGTTTATCAGCTGCACCTTCCAGGAACGTGACCCCCTGGTGCCTCTGTGGTTCAGCTTCCCCCTCTGGAATGAAAAGGAGCTAAAACTTGTCCCCCCCCACCAAAAAAAACTCTGGAGAAGCTCAGGCTCATCCCACTGTGGAAACCTGGACCAGTGGCACTTAATTGCTTCATTAGAGAATTTCAGTGGAGTCTGGAGACCCAGGAGAGAGGGGTGGATGTGGCCAGATCTCTGCCAGCACGGAGGTGGCCTCTAAGGAGCCACGGACTTCCAGAAGGAAATCTGTGGAGCTGCAGGGCTTGCAGTGGGGCAGTGGCCAGAGCCTCTGCCTCGCCTGCCAGACCTTCCATCTGGATGTGTCGGGGAGCACTGGGGAGCCACCGAGCCAGAGACAGATGCCGTGAGGAGGGAGCAATGTTTCACTAGTCTGTCAACGTGTCATTAGGCTCTCATGAGGGAACATCGTGCAGAGGGCTGTGGGGAGGAGGAGGGGGGAGATGGTGGAGGGGAGAGAGGAAGAGAGAGAAAGAGGGGCGTAAATGACAGAGCATTGGAGAGATGGAGAGCTTGGTGCCAGTGCCATGTAAATCACTGCCAAGGGGAGAGCTCCATCAAACACGAGGCCAGGACCATAAATCAGCCCATAATTAGGTGCAAAGAGAAAGCTTTAACATCCTCATCAAATTGATTAATAGATCTGGTGGCTCAGGACAAATGTAGATGGTGTTTATGAACAACTGCAAAGCAGCCAAGGCTGCATCTGGGGCAGGAGGAAAAAGGGGCTGCAGTGATGGGTCTGGAAACAGAAGCTCCTTCTCTCCTCATCGCCACGTTCTCCTGGGCAAGGGCTGAGGGTGTCCTCTGCCTTTCAGCTCACCTGCCTGCAGGCTTGGTGGAGCTGAAGTAGTTAATATTTGCACAGCATGAAGGCAGTGGGAAGCCTTGATTTTAGGGGCTCTAACAAGCATCTTCCCATTGCTATTGGTGCAGTTTGAGTTAGATGGTAGATGAACCCCATCACAGGTAGTCTTGGGTGATGAGCAGAGCCTGGCTCCATCCTCCTGACACCTCCTGTAAGTAAGTGACTTACTTACACCCCTGAAAGCTACTGTCCGTGCTCAGTGCCACCACAGGCTCCAGAGACCCCCTCCAGAGTGATCCAGCTGCGTGGGATGAAGCACCAAAGGGATTTTGTCGTCCCCTCCTTCTGCCTTGGAGAAGACTTTGATAGAGAAAATCACAGAACATTAGGGATTGGAAGGGACCTCATAACCTTATCTGAGGGTAAGTGTGGAGTCTGGCATCTGGGCAGGAACAACCCCAGGGACCAGTATAGGTTGGGGACTGACCTGTTGGAGAGCAGCAGAGGAGAGAGGGATCTGGGGCCCTGGTGGACAGCAGGATGGCCATGAGCCAGCAATGTGCTCTTGTGGCCAAGAGGGCCAACAGCATCCTGGGGTGGATCAGAAGGGGGGTGGTTAGCAGACCAAGAGAGGTTCTTCTCCCCCTCTACTCTGCCCTGGTAAGACCACATCTGGAGTCTTGTGTCCAGTTCTGGGCCGCTCAGTTCAAGAAGAACATAGAGCTGATGGAGGGAGTCCAGCGTAGGGCAACGAGGGTGATGAAGGTAGTGGAGCACCCACCTTATGAGGAGAGGCTGAGGGAGCTGGGTCTCTTGAGCTTGGAGGAGACTGAGGGGTGACCTCATGAATGTCTATAAATATGTGAGGGGTGGGTGTCAGGAGGATGGAGCCAGGCTCTGCTCAGGGGAACCCAGTGATAGGAGAAGGAGCACCGTGTGTGGGCTGGAACAGAGGAGGTTTCACATCAAGATGAGAAGGACCTTCTTCCCAGAGCCCTTGAAGGGGCTGCCCAGGGGGGTTGTGAAGTCTCCTTCTCTGGAGACGTTTAAAACCCACCTGGGCATGTTCCTGTGTGACTGGATCTAGGGGATCCAATCAGGAGGATTGGACTGGATGATCTTTGGAGGTCCCTTCCGATCCTTAATGTTCTGTGATTGTGTAATTATAGAATCATCCAATCACTGAATTATTGACCCACAAAATCACTGTGGCTGGAAAGGACCTCCAGGCTCATAAGACCATGTTGAAACACCTGGAGATGTGCAATAAGCACAGACCAAGCTCCTTAAGCTCTGCCTGTTGTAAACACAGACAAGATTGGGGCACAGAATTTGCCACTGTGGTTTAACAGCCATTTGCTCAATGTTTCCCTCACTCCCAGGTAACAAAAGTGGAGCAACTCCTTCAGCAGCTCAGAACCAGGCGCCCCCACCCAGCTGTTGCTCTCCCCAGTTTTCCTCCCACCAAATCCAGTTGACTCAAGCAACAATAAATCAAAGGGAGTGGCTGCAGCTCACACAGCCCAGGCAACATCACAAGCCTCTAACCTTCACCTTCAAGATTCCCCTACAAGGGTTCCAACATCTGGAGCCCATTCAGCTGGAAGTGATGACAATTTCCAATAAGCCTTAATGGGGGATCCTGCCCAGTCCGTACTCCAGGACTATAACTCAGTCTGTCTGTCCATCTGTCAGGGTTTGTGACAGCCAGAGCTCACACACACAGCAACAAACTACAGCTACACATTTCCTAATGAGCTCGTAATGAAGTCAACCTGCTCCACAGGTTTTTTTGCAGCTCAGCTAATCGTTTCCATGGGACAGACTTCTCTTTGCTCTACCAGCTCTTGGTGCCAGGAGCGTGCCGGGATGTGGAGGAGCTGATGGGGGCAAAAAGCCATCAACAGGAACCCTGGCAACTCAAGGCTCTCTGCACTTTGCCACAGGTGGCTCCCAAAGCTGAATAAACCACCATCAGGGTGACTTCTGCTGCTTTTGCATCAGCCCCCAAGAAGGAGGGGGACTTTGGTTAGCAGATCAAGAGAGGTTCTCCTCCCTCTCTGCTCTGCCCTGGTGAGACTGCATCTGGAATCCTGTGTCCAGTTCTGGGCCACTCAGTTCCTCAAGGATATAGACCTGCTGGATAGAGTCCAACACAGAGCTGCAGAGATGATGAAGGGAGCGGAGCATCTCTTGAGAAGAAGTAGTGAGATCTGCATTAGCCACTGTCAAAGAATCACACAATCATAGAATCACAGAACATTAGGGATTGGAAAGGACCTCGAAAAATCATCTAGACCAATGCCCCCACCACAGCAGGATCACCTAGATCAAGTCTCGCTTCTTTTTCCTATGTGCCTTAGAAAACACTTCCTCAGTGGTCACTTGCTTGGGGATCTCAGTGGATCTATGAGGGCTCAGAAAACACTTCCTTAGTGGTCACTTGCTTGGGGATCTCAGTGGATCTATGAGGGCTCAGAAAACACTTCCTTAGTGGTCACTTGCTTGGGGATCTCAGTGGATCTGTGAGGGCTCAGAAAACACATCCTTAGTGGTCACTTGCTTGGGCATCTCAGTGGATCTATGAGGGCTCAGACAACACTTCCTCAGTGGTCACTTACTTGGGCATCTCAGTGGGTCTATGAGGGCTCAGAAAACACTTCCTTAGTGGTCACTTGCTTGGGGATCACAGTAGATCTATCAGGGCTTCTCTCATTCCCACTGAATAACCTCTTTGGCTCCAGAGGGAAGATGTCGAGAGCATCCTCCTGGAATCCCTCAACCTACCTAAACAGGTAGGTTGGGTGGCTGCTCATCAGCCCTTAAACCCTCCTGGCAGAGGCAACAGAGCAAAGCCTTCTGCTGTGGAATTGCAGCACCTGAGCTAAGGAGTTCAATGGGAGCTTCTTTCCTGCCCAGTTAAAATGACAAATTGGTACATGAGTGTTTAATGAAAGATGCTGGAAACGTCCATGAAGATCAGAAAAATCACCTCTTGGAATTGACAGGCAGGCCATCTGCATTCCTGCCTCCCATTAATTCCCTAACAACACACGACAGGAGAGCCTAGAGGGTTAAAAGCTTAATTCAATCTCCTCCATCCCTTCCAGGGGCCTGTCTGCATGTCGAATGAGAGAGGCATTTGCACAGGCGTTGTTTGCACACGGGGGCTCCGTGCACCAGGTATCAATCACGCCCCTCTCAGCCGGGGTGTCACCGTGCATCACCCAGCCCCGCCCGAGACGACACCTGCCACCCAGATTGATGACATCACACCCCCTGCACACCCCGTGTCACTGTTCCTGCAGCTGACACCGAGATGTTTAACCTGGTTCAAGGTTCCCTGATGTTTATCCCAAGTTCTGACATCAGACTGGAGTTGTTCTCTTTACTGGGCTGCACGTGAACACTCAGAGCCTGGGGAAGTTTGGAGCTAGGGCAGGGTTTTGTTTCTCTGCTGGTTGGTGATGCAGGGTGAATTCCATCACTGAAACGTCAGTCCTTGCACTCAAACACTCTGTGATCTCTGGATGGATCAGGCTTTGATGGGAGCTTAATTAAAACAACAGCCAAGCTCGTTCTGCTCCACTCTGAGAGAAGCCTCAGGCACAGATTCCCTGTGCGCTCCAGTGAAGGGTGGCAGCCTCCTGGTTCTCTTTGCTGAGGGTCTGTCTGCTGTGTGACTGGATCTAGGGGATCCTGCTCTGGCAGAGGGATGGGACTGGATGATCTTTCAAGGTCCCTTCCAACCCCTGATGTCCTGTGATCCTGTAAACTCACAGCAAGCTGGAAACTCCCAGATGTCTCAGTTTCCTCTCCCTTCAGCTCCTCTTTCCCTGCCTGTGGGAACAGTCAGACCTGGCACAATTTACTGCTTAAAGCTCACAGCATGGACTGAGCTCTAATTTTAATATTAGAAATTAGTTCCCCACCTCCTTCCATCTCTGCTCATCAACTTTGCTTCCCCATAGCTTGGACCAGCAACTACAAAATGGGTTTTAAATGTCTCCAGAGAAGGAGACTCCACAACTCCCCTGGACAGCCCCTTCCAGGGCTCTGTCACCCTCACTGGGAAGAAGGTCTTTCTCACACTGATGTGGATTCTGTGTTCCAGCTCACACCCCTTGTCCTATCATTAGATGCCCCTGAGCAGAGCCTGGCTCCATCCTCCTGACACCCACCCCTCACATATTGATCAACGTTCATGGGGTCACCCCTCAGTCTCTGTTTCCCTGAGCTGAAGAGCCCCAGCTCCCTCAGCCTTTCCTCAGCAGAGAGATGCTCCCCTCCCTTCATCATTTTTGTGGCTTCACCCTGGACTCTCTCCAGCAGCTCTGTGTCCTGTTGGAACTGAGGGGCCCAAAACTGGACATAACATTCCAGATGCACTCCACCAGGGTGAGGAGAACTTCTCCTGATCTGCTAACCACCCCCATTCGGATCCACCCCAGGAACTCATTGACCTTCTTGGCCACAAGGGCAGGTTGCTGGCTCGTGGTCATCCTGCTGGCCACAGGATTCCCAAGTCCCTTTCTCCTATGTTGTTTCCAACAGGTCAGTCCCCAACCTATCCTGGTCCCTGGGGTTGTTCTTGCCCAGATGCAGACTCTCCACTGCCCTGGCTATAGTTCATTCAGCGTCTCCCCACCCAGCTCTCCAACCTGTCCAGGTCCCACCGAACCGCAGCCCAGCCTGCAGGGGTGTCGCCCACTCCTCACAGCTCTCTCCAAGACCAAACACACACAGACTGGATGGTCCAGAATGTGCAGATGTTCCCCTGAGGGAGCATCACAACTAACTTCCTAAACAGCCAACTTCAACGCCCTGACCCGAACAAGACGCTGCGAGCACTCAGCTGCCAGAGCTTCCAGTCTCCTGCAAAGCTCAGACTCACAACAAGCTTCCTCAGCTGTTCTACCACGGCAGCTCATTCACTACAGGCTGAGGAGACCCTGTGCTGCTCTTTCTCAAGCTAGCTGAGGTAACACTGAGCCACCAAACCCTCCAGGAACCCAGGAGGTGGCCATTAGCCCGCGGGCTGCCTCCCCAGCTTCACAGCTCCTTTCCCTAAAGTGCAAAGTCAGACAGTTCCTAAGCTGTGATTGGCACCTGGGAATGTAGAAATCAGCTTCATAAAGGGCTCTGCTGGCTCACACTTCCCACTGGTGAGGAAGATGGATGAGATCCTGCAGCGTTAACATGTGGAAAGCTGCAATATTTCATCTGATTGTTCAGTCTGGAGGAAGGTGAGACACGGGCCCAGAGCGTCCAACCCGTGGACGTCTTGGATAAAGCTCTCCTTAAATTATTTCCATTGGAACTAATTCTCCTGCCCCTTTTGTCAGTGGCCCATCCATCTCTCCTTGCAGCTCTGCAACGTCTGGGACCCAGAACATGAAATATTCTGAGGAAAAAATAGTGTCCCAGGCTGAGAGCAGCTTAGGAAGTCTCAGAGGAAGGGCTGGGTTTGAGCTGCTTGTGCAGGTAGGAAGGTGGTGGTTGGCGACACCTGATGAAACAGACTTTTGCTCAGGTACCAGTGGAACTACAGCAGATTTTTCATTTCATCGAAGTGTCTTCTATGTGACCACCAGCTGGGCTACTCTCTGTGTGGAGTGATTCTCATTTACATGAGGAAAAGACCTCCACTGCTGAATGCTGTATGTGTCCACCTTCCCTAAAAACATAAAGGAGGAGAGTAATTCTTTGAATGAATTGGGTTAGAAGGGACCTCCAGAGGTCATCCAGTCCAACCACTCTGCACCAACCTGTGTGACTTGGTCTAGGGGATCCTGCTGCTGCAGGGGGATTGGACTGGATGATCTTTCGGGGTCCCTTCCAATCCCTAATGATTCTATGATTTTTTGAATCTATGTTTCTATGATTCTATGATTCTATGATCACTCCCCAGACCAGGTTGCCCAGAGCCCCAGCCAGCCTGACCTTGAATGGCTCCAGGGATGGGGCCTCCACCCCCTCTCTAGGCAGCCTGTTCCAGGGTTCCCCCACCATCACTTCCAACAACATTTTCCTCCCATCCAGCCTCAATCTGCCCTTTTCCATCTTCCCACCATGACCCTCTCATCTCATCATTCCCTACCCTATTGAACAGCTATTCCCCAGCCTTCTCAGAGACCCCTTTCAGGTACTGGGAGGTCACTCTGAGGTCCCCTGGGAGCCTTCTTGTCCTTCAAAATCCTCTCCTGAAAGGACTGATCCCTCAGGACCTCAGAATGTTAACTCAAGTTACTACAAGACATGAAACACATGGATGCCATCAAAAAATCATGGACACACGATTGAGGAGGATCAACTCTGGAGTAAACAGGAATGAGCAGACTTGAAGAGGTTGAAGACAGAGGTTGTGTTGGTTGTGTAGGGCAAAAATGTCAGCTCTGAAGCAGATGTGTGATTGTAAAGGGAGAAAGAAAGATCTGAAGGGAGAGAAGAGAAATCAGAAAATAAGGATGATGTGAAAGCAAAGGAATCACAGAACATTAGGGGTTGGAAGGGACCTTGAAAGATCATCCAGGCCAATCCCCCTGCCACAGCAGGATCCCCTAGATTCAGCTGCACAGTAACATCTCCAGGTGGGTTTGAAATGTCTCCAGAGAAGGAGACTCCATAACCCCCCTGGGCAGCCTGTTCCAGGGCTCTGGCACCCTCAGTGGGAAGAAGGTCCTTCTCACATTGATGTGGAACCTCCTCTGCTCCAGCTCACACCCAGTGCCCCTTGTCCCATCACTGGGTGCCCCTGAGCAGAGCCTGGCTCCATCCTCCTGACACCCACCCTTCACATATTGATCAACGTTCATGGGGTCACCTCTCAGTCTCCTTTTCTCCAAGGTGAAGAACCCCAGCTCCCTCAGCCTTTGCTCAGCAGGGAGATGCTCCCCTCCCTTCACCATCTCTGTGGCTCTGCACTGGGCTTCCTCCAGCAGCTCTGTGCCTTTCCTGAAGTGAGTGGCCCACAACTGGACACAAGACTCCAGATGTGGTCTCCCCAGTGCAGAGTAGAGTGGGAGGAGACCCTCTCTCCATCTACCAGCCACCCTCATTCTGATTCACACCCGGATGAAGAGGCAGAAAACACAGCACCAGAGATATCTAACTGGTATCAGCAAGACTGACCATCACAGACCAGTAGGAGGCTGTGGATACCCTCTGGATCAAACAGGTGGGATGCCCAGCACTTGTTCCACCCAGCTCTGGGAGGGCAGCCCTGACTCGCCGTGTCTTTGCTATTTCAGCGTCGCCGGTCTCACTTGGCTCTGCGAGGGATCTGTTTCAGACCCGGAGCCTCCGCTGCCTCTCCGTTGGCAGCCTTCTCCTGCAGAGCTGTCTCTGCGGGGCGTTGGGTTCCCCTCGCCCGGCTCCTTGGAGGCTGCCAACCACACCGGCTTGTGCTGAGGAGCGCAGCGCGTTCTGCTTCGCTCTGCACGACACGGACGAACGCCCGCCGGAGATCAGCCACTGGACCAGCTGGTTTTTGGAGCCGGCACCCTCTCAGCACAGCCTTCTCCAGGCCACGTGGGTCTGACTTGATGCTTCGTGAGATTCACTCACTGACCTTCCCAGGTACGAAACGAGGGAGGGGCAGCAGCAGGAGGGGAAGGACGGGGGGGAAATCAGCTCTGAAGCGGTTAATTTTGCCGGCTGCACTATTGATAAGCGGTGGGACGTCAGCCTGAAATGAACTTGCCTTGTTCAGTGAGGTTCTCAGACAGCGGAACTCAATCAGCAACGGGCCACACGGTTCAAAGCCGCAATCCATCCCGCCGCGCCGCTGAAAAATGGGAGGTGACAGTTCATTTTGCCAGTGACAGGCTGTCGGTCTCGCTCACTGCTTCTCCCGTCGATTGCGCTGCTGAGGTGGAGTGCGAGCGCCGAGACACCCTTGCTTTGTATTCCACTCAGCTGAACAGGACAATCCGAGGATCAAAGGGGCAAAAAAACCTCCGCTAGCCCAGCCCGACCCTCTTCTGTTGCTCCCTCTTTACTTCCAAAAGGCTTCGATTAGGGATTGGAAGGGACCTCCAAAGACCATCTAGTCCAATCCCCCTGCCACAGCAGGATCACCTAGACCAAGTCACACAGGAACACATCCAGGTGGGTCTTAAACATCTCCAGTGATAGAGACTCCACAACCCACCTGGGCAACCTGTTCCAGGGCTCTGCCACCCTCACTGGGAAGAAGGTCCTTCTCATATTGATGTGGAACCTTCTCTGTTCCAGCTCACACCCATTGCTCCTCATCCTATCACTAGATGACACTGAGCAGAACCTGGCTCCATTCTGACACCCACCCTTCACATCTTTATAGACATTAATGAGGTCACCCCTCAGTCTCCTCCAAGCTCAAGAGCCCCCGCTTCCTCAGCCTCTCCGCATCAGGGAGATGCTCCACCTCCTTCATCATCCTCATTGCCCTACGCTGGACTCCCTCCAGCAGCTCCACATCCCTCTTGAACTGAGGGGCCCACAACTGGACACAACACTCCAGATGTGACCTCACCAGTGCAGAGCAGAGGGGGAGAAGAAGCCAGATGCCAACAGCCCCGGAGGGCTCACCGGTTTCACCTCCCTCTTGTGGGTTCACAGTCCTCTTCCCGTCAGCACCTGGGTGCGCGCAGAGCAGTCGGCGCGACAGAGCGGCAACTCGACGCGCTGAGCCCGCTGCACACAACTAGACAGGATAATACTCCAGGTGACAGGGCTCGGGAGACGCGCGGCGTCCTGGCAGAGTTTCCACTCTCCGTCCGTGCAGAGCGCCGAGGCAGGCGACGCCACAACGATAATAGAGATGACAGGAGGAGAGATTTCTGCTCCTGAGCTTCGTCTTTAGCAATCGATTAGTTCCTCTCCAAGAGCACTCGCGGCAATGCACTCAGCAACTTCCCTCCCGAGCTCAGCGGTGGCGCTTGGAGAACTGGCAGAGCACGCTGTAGGGACTGGAGAACGCTCCCAGTGTATCACAGACCACGAGGGACTGGAAGGGAAAGATCATCCAGTCCAATCCCCCTGCCACAGCAGGATCCTCTAGACCAAGTTGCCCAGGAACAGGGTTTCAACCAGTATCAACCAGTGGTGAGGACACTTGCTCGCGTGCTGCAGATCTTGGAGCCTCTCAAAGTGTTTTCTCAGCCGTAGGTTGGAGGGGGCAGTTGTTGCCCCTCCAGGGTGAGCTGCTGGAGGGGCAGCACATCAGCTACGCAGTCCAATATGGGTTTGGCTAGCTGTGGAAGACAATCTGAGATGAGAATCATAGAATCATTGAGGTTGGAAGAGACCCCCAAGATGATCAAGTCCAACCATCAACTCCAACCCCACCCTAAACCCCGTCCCCCAGGGCCACATCTACACATTTTTTGAACCCCTCCAGGAACAGTGATTCCACCACCTCCCGGGACTGCCTGTTCCAACCCCTGACCACTCTGTTAGGGAAGAACCCAATGTCCAATCAGAACCTCCCCCAGCACAACATGAGGCCACTTTCATCCTATCACCAAGGACTTGAGAGAAGAGACCAACCTCCACCTCACCACAACCTCCTCTCAGGTGGCTGTAAAGAGCAATAAGGTCCCCTCTCAGCCTCCTCTTCTCTGGACTAAACAACCCCAGTTGTCTCCACCGCTCCTCAGCAGACCTGCCCTGCAGGCTCCTCATCAGCTTTGTTGCCCTTCTTCGGCCCTGCTCCAGCATCTCAACGTCCTTCTTGTATTGAGGTGTCCACATCCCCTTCTAATCCACCCCACACCTAGACCTCAGCCCAGACCCTACAAACCTCATCCCATGCCCCAACCACAAATCTTCTGTGAGTTCATTCAAACCCCCAAGTCCATCCTCAGAAAGCAGCAGGACACTCTATAAAATTCTAGAATTAGATGAAATTCTACAAACGTATGAAATTCTGCAAAATACTATAAATTTGACAAGTTCGATGAAATTCCACAAATACACTGACATTCTAGAAATTTGATGAAATTCTATGCAATTCTATAAATTCAATAAAATCTATGAATTTCTACAAAATTCAATAAATTCTGTGAAATCTATGATATTTGATGAAACTCCATAAATTTCTATAAATAACATGAAATTCTAGAAGTTCTATGCAATTCTAGAATGTATTCTATGAGTTCAATAAAGTCCACAAATTTCTATGAAATCCTACAAATTCTATGAAATTCCATAAAACTCTATAAAATTCTACTTTTGTTGCAGAGCCTGAAAGGTTGTTGGGGCAACCTCATCCCCAGGTGGAAATGTCCTGTTGGCACTTTAACATCAAATGCTCTGAAATTCTGTTGAAATTCTATAAACTTGACAAGTTCTATGGCATTCTATAAATTCTATGAAACCTCTATGAAATTCTAGAAACACCATGAAGTTCTATAAATGCTATTAATTTTATGAATTTCTATTAAAGTCTATGAAATTCTAGGAAAATCTATAAATTCTATTAAATTCTATTAAATGGTGAAATTCTATAAATTCTATTAAATTCTATGAAACTGAAATTCTATAAATACTATGAAATTATGGAAATTCCATGAAATTCTATAAATTCTATGCAACACTTTAAATTCAATAAAATCTATGAAATTCTTTTAAATTCTATTAAACTCTAGGAAATTATTCTATAAATTCTATGAAATTTGATGAAACTTTATGAAATTCCATAAAAACTATGAAATTATGGAAAGTCCATGAAACTCTATACATTCCATGCAATACTTTAAATTCAATAAAATCTATGAATGTCTATGAAATTCAATGAAAGTCTAGGAAATTTTATAAATTCAATGAAACTCTAGGAAATTCTATAAATTTGATGAAACTAGGAAATTCTATAAATTCAATGAAACTCTAGGAAATTCTATAAATTTGATGAAACTCTAGGAAATTCTATAAATTCAATGACAGTCTAGGAAATTCCATAAATTTGATGAAACTCTAGGAAAGTTTATAAATTCATTGAAACTCTAGGAAATTCTACAAATTCAGTGAAAGTCTAGGAAAGTCTGTAAATTCAATGAAAGTCTAGGCAATTCTATAAATTCGAGGAAACTCTGCAATTCCATTTGTTTTGCAAAGCCCAGGGCAGGGAAGCCGTGGAGGTGGCTGGGCCACCCTGGCTCCCAGATGGAAATCCTCTGCCAGCAGGCAAGACCGACCCACAGCCTCACAGAACATGAGGGATGGGGAGGGACCTCGGAAGACCATCCAGCCCAGTCCCCCCAGCACAGCAGGGACACCCCCGGGGGGGTGTGAGAGGTCTCCCCAGAAGGTGAGATGGCAGGAGAGGGCTGGCAGCAGGCGGCTCCGTGCCGACGATAACAGGTTGCCTGTCAGTGCGAGGAGCCCGTGGACACGTTGGACCACAGAGCTCCCGCTAACGGAGAAATTGAACCTGTCTCCACGCAGCGGTCCCAGAGCTCTGATTACATTTACAGAGGTTGTGACCTGCATCCTGTCACCATGGAAACCTCTCCTGCTGCCGATGTACAGGCAGGTTCTTGCTGTGGGTGGCTGATGTTTAAAGGCAGAGGCTGGGCTATCGCTAGCCAGGGCACCAAGTTGGCCAGCAACCCAGTGGTAAAACCCATTTCACCCCCTCTGATGCCTTGTAATCTCAGCTGGCGATGCCAGGAGGTGCTGACAAGCTGGTGGAGAAAGGGGGGGAGAAAAGGAGGGGGGGGAAAGAGGAGTGAGAAAGAGAATTCACTCCTCCTATCCAGCAAATACCCTGCCTAGGGAAGGGAATTCGTGTATTAAGCTCATTAGGAACCACAGAGCTATTAAAGTTCCATCCAAACAGCCTTCCCCTTCCAGTGCCCCCTTGGAGACAGCTCATGTCTCCCCCACACAAAACACACTCTTATTCCTACTGCGTCTCCATGAGAATTAAATCCTCTTCTACATCAACGTCTAAACGATCTTTGGAGTTGGATGGACCTGGGGTTTAATCCCATGACCGTCCCTGAAGTCAGGGGTGATGCTGTGGAGCTGGTCCTTAGTCCCTGCCTGAGACACCAGACCTCTGGCAGCAGGCTCTGCGTCTCACTGGTTCCATCACCCCGTGTGAAGGTGCTGTCCATGCCCACGGGTGTGAGGGGAGACCGCAGCACGTTGCTGCACAAGGGGAGTCCCCAGTGGCCCCGTGGCAAACGCCGGCACCGAGAGAGCGCGCGAGCAGGAGGGCTCTGCGGCTGACGCTCAGCGCGGAGACGGCTGACAGTGGAGCTGACTACGATGTCAGCCTCTCACGCGGGCGACAGACACTACCTGACAGGCAACTACTTAGCTTCCAATTTTCTCTGCTATAGAACTATTCTGTTAAGCAATGGAAGGCAGCGCAGTGAAGGTAAATAAAAGTGACACCGGGCTCGGCCGCTGCTCTCTCTCCGCTCTTCTCGCAGCCGTGACTCTCTGATCGTTGGGTGGAAGACGGAGGAGAGCTGGGAGCTGGGGACTTGCTGATGGAGGCAGCGTGAAAGGAGAGAAGCTGCAGGAGAAAGGCTCTTGGGATGACCAGGGCAAGGTGGTGGGGAGCACAGCAGTGCCCCACAGAGTGAGAGTAAAGATCTGTTGGGGTCTGAGATGAGCTTCATTCTGTTCTGGAGTCTTCTCTGTGCGATCTCAGGTGGTTCACGTGGAATCACAGGACAGTAGGGATTGGAAGGGGCCTCCACAGATCATCCAGGCCAGTCCTGCCGCAGCAGGATCCCCTAGATCCAGTCGCACAGGAACAGTCCAGGTGGGTTTGAAATGACTCCAGAGAAGAAGACTCCACAGCCTCCCTGGGCTGCATCTTCCAGGGCTCAGCCACCCTCACCATGAAGAAGTTCCTTCTCATCTTGATATGGAACCTCTTATGTTCCAGTTTACACCCATTTCCCCTTGTCCTGTCACTGGGTGCCCATGAGCAGAGCCTGGCTCCATCCTCCTGACACCCACCGTTCACATATTGATCAACATCCATGGGGTCACTCCTCAGGCTCCTTTTTCCCAGGTGAAGAGCCCCAGCTCCCTCAGCCTCTCCTCATCAGGGAGATGCTCCCCTCCCTTCATCATCCTAATGGCTCTGTGTTGGACTCTCTTCAGCACCTCTGTGTCCTTCTGGAACTGAGGACCCCACAACTGGACATAACATTCCAGATGTGGTCTCCCCAGTGCAGAACAGAGGAGGAGAAGAACCTCCCTCAGTCTAACCACCCCCATTCTGATCCACCCTGGGATACAGATGGCCTTCTTGTTTTAATGTGGCACAAAGAGCCAGTAGGAAGGACTGTCACGGGTTTACCTACCCAAAAGAGTGAGAGCTGTGGCAAGGAGAGCTGAAACACAGAGGGCTGACTGGAGAGCATGAAGCAAGAGAAAGAGAGCGACACATAAAAGGTATTTTGTAGTGTGAGGAGCTGCCACGGGTGCTTCCAGGGAGCTGCAGCAGCTGGGGACCAGGTTTTCCACTGGACCCTCATCCCTGTCCCCCTTGAGGTCCCACCACTTTGCTTCCTCTCTCTCATCTCCTGTAAACTCTCCAGGGCACCTCTTAAACCCTAAGGCAGCAGAAACCTGCTCTCTGAAAGGATCCAACAAAGCCATGGTGGCACAAAGAAGAGGTTGCATAGCAGCCCAGGAGCCCCTGGAGCCCAGCTCACCATAAGAGATCCATTGTTCAGGCCCCACAAGAGTGATGACTGCCAGTGCTGCAGACAAGAGGATGCAGGGCCATGACTAAGAGATCAGTTGGTTCAGGAGGAGGTGAGGAAGAAAAGGCATCAGCTGGAAGCCCAGATCAGCTTGTGCTGGGTTGGGTGTCTGACCTCTGTAGAGCTTTGATTTGAGATTGTAAACCCTTGTAATCCTGGTGGATTACATCTCCATGGCCTTTCATGTGTGCATCCCCCAAAGCCATGCAAATGCAGAGAGAGAGAGAATGGGGCAGCACAGCAGCCCCACAGACATCCCTACAGGAGGAGGTGACTTCTCCACTGCCCTCTCTTTCACCTTGAGCAATCTCCATCTGCTCTGGGCTGCAAGGGGAGAGGCAGAGACCAGGGGTTAAGAGTAGGGGGCTGCAGAAGTTTAGAGAAGTGCACACAGTGTGGTGGGTAATTGCACCAGAGGAGATAAGGAAAAGCAGGGAAGGGAGATTATCAGACTCAGTGGGATAATTGGCACTTAGCTGGCGAAGGGAGGAACCTCCAAGAGGGACACAAGACCCTTTACACTTACTGGGGACCCCAGCAGCCCAGCTTTCCACACAGGTTACCACCATCACTGTTGCAGCTGAAGCAGAGGCAGAGGAAGACCTGAGCAGCTCCACTGGGTGGAGTGAGGCTGTTGAGGTGTCACCCTGTTCCTCCACCACCAATGGACAGACCCTGGTGCGATGCAGCCTCCCGTGCAGATGGTTTTGCCGGCTGCCTTCTCCTGAGGTGGGAAGAATGAAGGATGGAAGCAGCTCTTTTCTCTTCAGAGCAACATTTGGAGCTCATCATGTCCTTAAGTGCTTCCCTGGACCGTGGCCAGAGCACCCAGCCCTTGGCAGAGCTGCACCCTTGGACCAAACCCATTGCAGGAGGAGTCGCTAGAACATGACTCTGGTTTTGGACCTGGAAATGAATTGAGCTGGTGGGAAGGGCATTGGGTGGAAGCTCAGAGGACGTGAGGTCTGCTCCTCATTCTTCCACCAGTTCAAGGTGCTGAGGTGAGACTCTTCCTTCCATCTCCCTTTCCTCTTTCATGGAGTAGCCGCTGGTTTTTTACACTCAGAATGTTCTGGAATCAGTCCACGAAGAGTGTAAGAGCCAGGCAGAAGTGTTGTTAGTTCGGAAGTGTTGTCCCTGTCCATGGTGGGAGGTTGGAACTGGATGATCTGTTGGTCCCTTCCAACCCTGAGTGATTCTGATTCCATAACTTCTCCAGTGAAGTGATGCTGCTGTGTCAGGGGGATTGGACTGGATGATCTTTCGGGGTCCCTTCCAATCCCTAATGATTCTATGATTCAAATATGTCTCTAGACTTTCACCTTGAGAGCAGCTCTGAGATGCCCAAACTCATCCCTTACCAAAGAGTGTTTGAAGCATCTGGCAGAAGGGGGCAACATCCTGACAGCTGCACAGAAGTTTGGGGTATTTTGCAAGCTGAATCCTCCTGCATCTGCAAGTGTCATCCTTTAATTTCATGATGAGAGAAGGGTGCCTACACTTTGCTTTGATAAACTGCAGCGTCACCCATCGGAGGAGCTCGAGGCAGTTTACAAACACTCACTGATTGCCTGACAAGCATGAAACCGAGGGGTGACTCTTCTGCATGATGACAGGAGAGAGACAATAAGCTCTTGAGTTTTGGGGAGTACTTCTGCCTTCCCAGTCTTTTTTAGCAGATAAGATCGCCGACTAACGGCCGTCGTTTGGGTGTTTAATTAATGATGTCGTGCAGCCAGCATCCAGCTCGCAGATAATGGGCTTGTGACACAGCCCAGCGTGCCTCCCATGTCATTAACTGCCACTGTCACACCAAATCCTGGATAGAAATGCAGCCTTGTCAGCTTCTGAAATGTCCTTTTTCCTTTTTATGTTCTTTTCTTTTCTTTAGCTTTTCTGTTTTCCTGTTCCTCTCCTCTCGTCTCCTCTCCTCTCCATCTATCTTCCCCTTCCCCTTCCCCTTCCCTTCCCAGTGCTGCCTTCTCCCCCATCCCAGCTCTGAAGGAAGAGGGAGGCAGTGGACACTCGCCGCCAGCCCCTGCTGTCGTGTCCCGCACACTGCAGGGCTGCTCCCAGCGCTGTCTGCATCTCCTTTGGCTGCTCGTTCTGGGAGGATTTCTGTTTTCTTTTCTTTGCTTTCCCCAATAAAATACTTGTTTTCTAAACCCTTGTTTTGTCTCCAACAAGGAAAAAGTCTCCGTTAGCTGCAGTGGAGCTTGTTTCCTCTTGCAGATCTGATGACAGAGCACATTGCATCTGGCTCACAGGGGCACAGAACTGAGGGATTCGAAGGGACCTCAAGAGATCATCCAGTCCAATCCCCCTCCCACAGCAGGATCCCCCAGATCCAGTTACACAGGAACAGTCCAGGAGGGTTTGAAATGTCTCCAGAGAAGGAGACTCCACAACCCCCCTGGGCAGACCCTTCCAGGGCTCTGCCACCCTCACTGGGAAGAAGGTCCTTCTCACACTGATGTGGAACCTCCTCTGCTCCAGCTCACACCCACTGCCCCTTGTCCTGTCACTGGGTGCCCCTGAGCAGAGCCTGGCTCCATCCTCCTGACACCCACCCTTCCCATATTGATCAACATTCATGGGGTCACCCCTCAGGCTCCTTTTTCCCAGCTCCAGAGCCCCAGCTCCCTCAGCCTTTGCTCAGCAGGGAGATGCTCCCCTCCCTTCACCATCTCTGTGGCTCTGCACTGGGCTCCCTCCAGCAGCTCTATGCCTTTCTTGAAGTGAGTGGCCCACAACTGGACACAAGATTCCAGCTGTGGTCTCCCCAGTACAGAATAGAGGAGGAGGAGAACTTCTCTTGATCTACTAACCACCCCATTTCTTACCCACCCCAGGATGCTGCTGGCATTCTTGGCCACAAAGGCACATTGCTGCCTCCCAGCCCCGCAGCAGGACTTCACACAATCGCTTCCTCAAGCCCTGCCCTCCCCTTGGCACCCTTGAGCATCCTCCGTGGGACGTGCTGTGCCCCCCAAGCCCAGGATCTCTTTGCCAAGATGAGTTGAGCACCACAGGGAAGGCTGCTTGGTTGAGGATGCTGCTCATACAGCCCCAAACACCCCAGTCCCTCCTCCCATGCAGCACCACGTCCGTAATCCCCAGGCATTTGATTTCAAGTCAAACTAGCTTGATTTTCAAATTTATACCAAAAGCATCACTTTCCTCAGGAAATTATGGAGGACCAAATCCTCCGTGGTGCTGCTCTGAGCCTCCATCCCCCAGCCCTCTGGCTCCATTTTTCTTCATCGAAGATTTATAGTAATTTCTCCCATACCACTGATTTCTTCATAAGAGGAAAAGATCACTTCGGGGACCTACCTCTGTCTCCAGCCACCCTGTTTAACACCTCCAAATATTCCTGTTTATGAACTAACATCTGGGTCAGTCCATCCAGCGTCGTTGGAAAGCCATTAAGACAGATGCCTGCATTTCATTAAGCAGGATTTGATAAGGTGGGTAGGGTTACAGGGCAAGATTACTGTGGGAATTCAGTGAGTTTAAACCTTCACTCCAGTTAATAAAATCAAACAATACATCATAAAAGTGTCTGGAAATTGGCTCAATAATTGAAATAGAACTGCCTGATGGATGGAGATTTATGGATGCTAATGCAGGAGCTGGGCTTCTATTTGAACGTCACATCCGAGTCTCTTCTGAATCCAGACCCTCGAGTCCAAATCTGTCTTTTCTGCTGAAGGAAAGCTCACAGAAAGGCTGGAGAGGTTTTAACCTGGAGTGTGAGCCAGCTGCCCATGAATCGCGGCGCCATCGACCGTAATGGAAACTGGAGAGGGGATTTTTCCTGAGGGACAAGTGCTGGGACAAGGGGGTGGGTTCAGGCTCCAAGAGGGGAGATTGAGATGGGATCTGAGGCAGAAATTGCTCCCTGGGAGGGGGCTGAGGCCCTGGAACAGGCTGCCCAGGGAGGTTGTGGCTGCTCCATCCCCCCTGGCAGCGCCCAAGGCCAGGTTGGATGGGACTGGGAGCACCCTGGTCTGGTGGCAGGGGGTTGGCACTGGGTGAGCTCTGAGATCCCTCCCAACCTAAGTTGTTCCATGACTCCATGACTGATGCTTAGATGTGGGTGAACTGGCTTTGAGCTGAGCTGGGGAAGCCTGGGTCTCGGTGCAGGAGAGACAACTATGAGATGTTAGTTGGGCAGCCTGGAGCAAACCCAGCACTGCATTACTGACCATGTTCCTCCTCACGGGTGCCTGACCCATGCTGCCCTCACCACCTTCCACGGCACTGTAGACCTACCCTGTTGCTATTATTCTGACTAGTAAGACCAAGGCTAAATTCAGCCATTAGCCACCCAACAATTTTTCATCTCTCATCTTCATCCTGAACGGAAATATTCAAGGAGTCTCGTGTCAATGTCCTTTGTACCCACCAAGACTCTTCTCCAGGGCTGATCTCTCCTTCCTCGAGCTCCTGCTTCTCTAATCACGTGGACTTTTGTTGTAAATCTTTGTGGTTCCTCAGCAGTGCATGTAGAACCCTCCCTTCTCCACAGATATAGAACCATAGAATCACAGACTGGCCTCGGTTGGAAGGGACCTCCAAAGGTCATCCAGTGCAACCCCCTTGCAGGGAGCAGGGGCAGCCTCAACTAGACCAGGTTGCCCAGAGCCTTGTCCAGCCTCCCCTTGAATAGCTCCAGGGATGAGGGCTCAACTCCCTCCCTGGGCAGCCCATTCCAGTGCTCAACCCCCCTCCTGCTAAAGAGCTTCTTCCCAACAGCCCAGTTCAATCTGCCCTTCTCTGCTGTGGAACCACTGGCCCTCATCCCATCACCCCAGGCCTTTGCAAACAGCCCTTCTGCAGCCTTCTTGTAGCTGAAGGAGCTACTGCAAGGTTGCTATCAGGTCCCCCCAGAGCCTTCTCCTCTCCAGGCTGAACAACTCCAGCTCAGAGGGTCCTCCTTCAGCTCCATCCTTCTCCCTCAGCCTCCATGGCAGCCCTTGGTCGTAGCTGTTCATAGAAGTGTCCCCTCTGCAGCCTTAATGAAGTGTGTGGCCGTCCTCCTCGTTTAGACTCAGCCTTGTCAATAAAAGAGTCATTAAAGTAGTTTGATGAGGATTGGGAGAAAGAGGAGAGGTGCTGCAACACATCTACAGGGCAGAGGGCAGCTCCATCACACACTGGAGCCAAACAGCAAGGGATCAATATCACCTTTGCATTAAACTGAAGCCCATCCATCAGCCTGAGGAGCAACAGCTTCCACAGCAGCTCTCTGCTTGGTTCTGGCTTCTGATCTGGCTAATCCCTTCCTTTGCAGTCTTCTGCCCTTCCCAGCGCTGGCCAGCTTCTGCCAGAGGCTGTAAAAATGCTGTCTCAGACCTGCTCAGGATCCCACTGGTGTTACCCATCACTTCGGGGTCACAAGTGCTCTGGGAACATGCTGCTGGAAGATGCCTCCTCCCTGTTGTCACCACACAAACTGCTTCCACTGATCTCTGTGGGGATCCCACAGGCAGACCTCCTTGCCACTGATGCAGCAGATGGACCAGCAGAATCCATTCATCATGAAGATGGAAGGAGATTTGTGTCATATGACATGTGTGCCCAGTCTCTGACCCATTTCTGGGGTGCTGTTGACATCAGCAGTGTGGAGCTGGGTAACCTGAACCCTAAAGCAGGGACTGACACTCAGGATCTTCTCTGAGGAGTGTTTCTCTGTGGTGATTTCTCAGAGATCCCCAGGCTCCTGCATTCAAGAAAACATTGATTCTTCACCAAAAGGGACAACCTCTTGTGAAGACCATCACACACACCAGCTTGTCCTCTCACAGGTCAGCTCCTTATGGAACACATCACACTGGGTGCCAGGCACTGTGATAGTCTGGCTGATGTTATAAGCTCAAGGGTCTTAAAAACTGGGTTAAGATTTGACTTCAGATGGACCCAAGGTCTACCCAGGGTCACTGGCAGGACAGGGGGTCCCTGGTAGTCCACCCTTTAAGCCAGTAGAATCATAGAATCATTCAGGCTGGAAAAGACCCCTGGGATCATTGAGTCCAACCATCAACTCTACTCTACAAGGTCACCCCTAAACCAGACCCTCCAGCACCACAATAAAGCGACTTTTAAACTCATCCAGGGATGGGGACTCAACCACCACCCTGGGCAGCCCATCCCAGTGCCTGACCCCTCTCTCTGGGAAGAATTTCTTCCTGGTGGCCAGTCTAACCTTCCCCTGTTGAGCCTGAAGCCCTTCCCCCTGGTGGCTTTGCCACACAGAAAGGTGCTCGAGCTGTTGGACAACCAGAGCCGCAGAAGCCCGTGAAGCATTGAGCTCGGAGCAGAGCACGGGCACAGCAGAGCTGATGGGACAGCAGGAGCCATCATCCAAGCAGTCAGCTGCATTTACCAGGTTGGCAAGTTGCCTTGTGCATTCTCCCTGAGTTGCTGGTCACCGTAAGAAGCAGCAAGTTCTACCCAGTGGCCCAACCACTTGCCCTGGAACGGCAGGAGCTGCGATGCACAAACGGATGGGCTGGCATCTGCTCCGTAAAACAGACCCCAAGAATTAGAAGCTGCTCTGATCTGGCAGCAGCTCCAGCACCCCGAAGAGAGGACAGAAGGGCCGGCCAGTGCCGTGTCCGGGGAGACGGAGCGAGATGAAGAGGAGGGGCTGGAAATGCACTTTGAGGGCTGCAGCACCGGACCAGGTGGACAACTAACCCGCTGCAGCCCAGTGGCAGCTCGGTGAAGCCTGTGATGCTGCAGCCGCGCTGCGGAGGGGGTGTCCCGGGGTCAGCGTGTGCCCGCACGAGCAGGCGCACCCGTCCTTATCTTATCTCATGACTAGAGGCTGCAGGTTCATTTCAGCGCAGCTGCTTGAGAGGGCTGTTATCAGCCAGGGCTTTGTGGTTTAACCTCGTTACCCTGCTGTTGTTAACCTCTCCGAAAGGCAGCGAGGGGAAGGCTGAGATGCTGATGGGCAGGAGGAGCAAAGGGAAGCGGGGAGACGGGGTCTGGCGGCTCTGAAACCACCTCCCCCCCCCCTCCTTGGAGCATTCAGCTCCACTTCAGGCTGCGTGACAGCACCGCTGGCTGCTTACCTCCGGTGACAGCCCTGGTAGCCAGCCACACAGAACAGCCCCTAACAGGGACACGTCTCCCGCCAGCCTCTCCAGATCCTTTGATATTTCCGACAGCGCAGCAGAGGACTCGGGCTTCTCTCGTCGTCTACCTTCCGCCGCCCAGCTCCTCCAAGGCTGCTCCGGCTCCGTTTCCATAGCGACCCCCAGCCGCATCCGCCTGCCTGTGAAACTGCGTGTCGAGGCGAGAGAAGCCTTCAGAGGAGTTTGGGCATTTAGCAGGACAGCGTTAGGACAGAGCCTGTCTGCGGAACTTGGGACCTAAAATGGTTAATGAGGGGGCTTGTGTCATGGAGGGAGGCAGTCTGGCGTCTCAAGCCTGCAGAGCGTGATGCTGCACAGCAGCGATGCAGGGGAGGTGGCTGGATGCTGCCAGGCTCACAGAGTCACGGAGCATTAGGGATGGGAAGGGACCTCCAAAGATCATCCAATCCAACCCCCTGCCACAGCAGGATCCCCTAGATCCAGTCACACAGGAACACATCCAGGTGGGTTTGAAACATCTCCAGTGAAGGAGACTCCACCACCCCCCTGGGCAGCCCCTGTCAGGGCTCTGTCACCCTCACTGTGAGGAAGGTCCTTCTCACACTGATGTGGAACCTCCTCTGTTCCAGCTCACACCCACTGCTCCTTGTCCTATCCTTGGGTGCCCCTGAGCAGAGCCTGGCTCCATCCTCCTCACAACCACCCTTCACATATTTATAGACATTAATGAGGGCACCCCTCAGTCTCTTCTCTAGCTGAACAAACCCAGCTCCCTCAGCCTCTCCTCAGCAGGGAGATGCTCCCCTCCCTTCACCATCTCTGTGGCTCTCTCCAGCAGCTCTGTGTCCTTCTGGAACTGAGGGGCCCACAACTGGCCACAATATCTTCCCATCCCTACTGTTCTGTGATTCTCTGACCTCAGAAGCTCAACAGAGTGATGCTGCAGACTCTGCAACAACAGGAAGTCTCCTCAGCAGAGATCCCAGCCAAGGCAGCAGTGGAAGGCAAAACCCCCCAAAACAGCTGCCAAATGGTTTATTCAGGATGAGGAAAAGAACCTTCCAGAACCCAAACATGGTAAGTTGGTGAAACTCTTGGGCACAACTCACAGATCAGGTATCTTCTGTCTCACTCATGGTGTTGTGCATCCAGATGATGAAGAAGGGGATGCTGAGGGGAGACTTCACTGCTCTCTACAGCTACCTGAGAAGACACTGTAGAGATGTTGGTGCTGGTCTCTTCTCACAGGTCCTTAGTGACAGAACCAGAGGGAAGGGCTTCAAGCCTCAACAGGGGAGGGTTAAATGCAGATGCTTTTTATTTATAGTCTGGAATGAAGTGGCTGGGAGCTGGACACAGACACCTTGGAATATTTACCCCCAAACACCCCGAGGTGAGAAGCCTGTGTCTACTGCAAACACCCACCTACACCCGCTGACGTTCCTCACGCACAGTCAGAACCCCCCGAGTGTGTCGGGAGCCGCAGGCAGCTGGTGGGGGGTCGTGTTCTGTGACAAGAGGAGATAGCCTCCAGCTGCCCCAGGGGAAGTTTAGGTTGGACATTAGGAAAATCTTCATGGGAAGGGCCATCAGGCTTTGGAACGGGCTGCCCAGGGAGGCAGTTGAATTGTCATCCCTGGACATATTTCAAAGCCATGGAGATCTGGAGCTCAGGGTTTGGGTGAGTTAGGACAGTGGGGTTAATAGCTGGACGTGATGAGCTTGATGGGCTTTTCCAACCTGAACAATTCCATGATTCCATGGTGATGCCACGCACTTCTCAGTGATGTCCAGTGATAGGACAAGGGTGTGAGCTGGAACAGAGGAGGTTCCACATCAAGATGAGAAGGACCTTCTTCCCAGTGAGTGTGAAAACACTCGTTGTTTCCCCACAGTCAACCCCTTCCTACACGAGAGGGGCAGAGGCAGGGCTGGGTGGGTCACTAATGTGAAGCCTTTCCTGCTCTGCATTTATTGCTGGCTATAAAGCAGGTTAGAGTGTGCAGCCCTATTAATTCTCTGGGCACTAGGAGAAGCTATTAACCACCCAACCCTCTTCCTACCCAGGATGCAGGAAGAGGGGAAGTTTTATTGCACGAGAGCCAAGCCCCATCCTGCATTAGAGGAGAGAGAGCCAGCTCTGCCTGGAACCATTCCAGCCCCCAGCTCCTGCTGTGGTGGGAACAGGTGGAGGAGGTTAAATCGAGCTGCTCGTGGAGCTCCTGGTGCTGCTCTGCCATCAGGTGCCCCCACTTGTGTGGTAATGGAGGGGATTGAAGGGCCACCTGGTTGCAATGTTGATGCTCAGGTGGGGCTGAGATGGGGGGGGTGGAGGGTCAGGCACTTTTATTTTGCAGCTGTGCTGGCCAGAGCTCTGGCTCTTGGGAGCACTGAGAGAACAGAGGTGCTGGGCAGCTCAGTTGAGCTGCCTGCAAGGAGGTAGCTTGAGCAGGCTGGGACTGGAAGAGGAGGAAGAGGAAGAGGAGGGGGTATCTGAGCAGGGCTCAGTGGGTCCTCCTACTTTTTTTGGGGTGTCCCCGCCCTCCCTTCCTCCTTTGCCCCTGCTGCTGAGAGCCAAGGAGCTGCACAACACGTTGGAGACCTGTGGAAAGGGAGGAGGAGGAGGAGGCTGGTATCATGATCCCAGTGGAGGTTCAGAGGCTCCTGGAAGGTAACCATGAATTTCTCCTCCTTGTCCTTGCTCCCTCTCTGCTCTGTGGGGAAAACTGGCTGTGGCTGCAGGGAAAGAAACTAAAAGTCCTTTAGCTTCTTCCTGTGCTGAGACATGGAGAAGTAGAAGGACTGTGGGAGCTACTTCTTCTCTAAGGCTGCTGCTTTCTCTTTAGCTTGGAAAAAAGGGGACTGAGGGGTGACCCCATGAATGTCGATCAACATGTGAAGGGTGGGTGTCAGGAGGATGGAGCCAGGCTCTGCTCAGGGGCATCTAGTGATAGTACAAGGGGTGATGGATGTGAGCTGGAACAGAGGATGTTCCACATCAATCTGAGAAGAAACTTCTTCCCAGTGAGGGTGACTGAGCCCTGGAAGGGGCTGCCCAGTTGTGGTTGTGGAGTCTCCTTCACTGGAGATGTTTCAAACCCACCTGGAGATGTTCCTGTGTGACTGGGTCTAGCAGGGGATTGGACTGGTTGATCTTTTGAGATCCCTCCAATCCTTAATGTTCTGTGATTCTGTGTGCTTTTAGGTGTCCTTGTCCCCTCCCCTGTCAACCCCAAAGAGAGTTTAGGGGCGGTGACTGCCTGTCCCAGTGTTTTTGGAGCTGTCTCCTGTTCATGGCTCAGGAGCTGGGATGGGGGGGTCCATGTCTGTGTTGGAATGAGACAAGAGGAAGCAGCTGTGTGCTGCAGGGAGACCTCCCAGCAGGTTTCCATGTGGCTGGGACAGCATTGCCTGCTGCCTTTAGCTGCTGGGTCTCACAGTGGGGGTGAGGTGAGTTTGCTCAGTGTTGGGGTGCAGCCTTGGGAGAGCTTCAAACCCCCATAGAAAGTGGGGTTATGGCTGAGGGAGCAGCTCTGGCATCAACCTCTGCTTCTGCTGGGTGACTGGCAAGTGCCCTCCTGAGGCCCCTCTGTGCTTGGAGCTGATACAGCTGAGTAGTATTTTCCACCGAGGAGTAAAGCCTTGCTAAGTTCTTCTACCAAAACAAGCTGCAGTGTTTAAAACCACCTTCTGTGTGGATCTTAGCAGCTGCTGCTGACCCCAAAGGCACGTTGAGGTTGCTGCCACACAGAGGTGACAGCACGGAAACCAGAGCAGCAGCATCACGGGCTGAAGGGAGGCTGTTCCCCTTCTCGGGGGTGTCACCAGCACATCCTGCCAGCACAGATGTGGGTGGCTGGTGGGAAAGGAGCCATCAGCATCTTGCTGGCTTTGGGTTGCCTGGCTCTCCCAGGGCTTGGTGACCTCTTGTTCCTCGTCACCCTGGAGAGCAGATGTGATGAGGAGAGGCTGAGGGGAGACCTCACTGCTCTCTACAACTACCTGAAGGGAGGTTGGAGTGAGGCTGCTTCTCCCTAGGGACTAGCAATAGTAGCAGAGGACATGGGGTCAGGTTGGATCTGAGGGAAAATCTCTTTCCAGAAAGAGTGGGGAGTCCTTGGAACAGGCTGCTGAGGGAAGGGTGTGGAGACACCATCCCTGGAAGGGTTCAACAAAGGGTAGCCAAGGTGTTTGAGGAGCTGGGTCAGTAGCTGGGGGTTTGTAGGGTGGATGATTCTACTTGATGACCTTGAAGGTCTTTTCCGACCTGGATGATTCAGTGCTTCCCAGCAGCACCGATCGCCCACCTTCCCACCTCTGAGACGACTCCCAGCCATCTGTCAGTCTGGGGGAGGCTCAGGCAGCCGGCGAAGCCCGTCAGAGCTCTGCACCAGACTCTCTGTGTCTCCCCCAGATGGAGGTGTAAATGTCCTCCTCTGGTTCTTGATGGTGGGGCCGCGGTGGGGTTCGCCCTCCCGCGTGCTCTGATGTGCGGCGCTGCTGACGCTTCCGTAAACAGCTCATTTCTGCAGCTGCCACCTTCCTCTGAACTGGGATTATTTTCTTGTTAGCTGGCTGGTTTTAATTGAGGGCTTCAGATCTCCTTTGGAAGCGCAGCCTTTCCTTGCTGACAGGTGGAGCAGGCTATGAATGTAGATTAATTGCGTGTCACACGCCTCCGCGTCAAACTCGCCGCGTCTTCGCAGCCCGCGCGCTCCCGAGGACTTCCAGTGGCCAAGGAGGCTCCTAGCGGTGCAGGCTGGAGGGGAGGGAGCTGGTGCTGGTTTAAATGGCATCACCGTGAGGGTTCTTGTAGGGAAAATGTAGATGACAGGCTGAGGATGAAATTGTTCCTGTAGCACCATGTGTTTCCTGATGCTGAAGGTTGCAGGGCAGGACCCTTCATATGATGCTCACCAGCAGAGAACCACTGGAGCTGGAAAGGACCTCTACTATCATCAAGCCCAGTCTTGACCTCAGCACAGAACTGTTTAGGTTGGAAAAGNTTCCAATCCCTAATGATTCTGTGATTCCCTTCTGACCCAAATTATGACTCTGTAACTACTTCCACCACTAGCCCGTGTCCCAGAGTGCCAGATCTACTTGCCTTCCTGACATCTACAGAGCTGGGGACTCCACCCCATCCCTGGGCAGCCTCTTCCAGTGTTTAACTGGTCTTGCACTGAAGAAATTCTTCTTAACTTCTCATCTGAACTTCCCCTGGTCCTGCCAGCAGTTATCTGGGAGAAGAGATGAGCATCAGCCTTCCTGCACTCTTCCTTCAGGCAGCTGTAAAGGGCAGAGGAGTTGTCTGCAAAGGTAGTTGGTGTCTCACCGGTAACGGTGGCACCGCTATCGCTTGAGTCATCTCTGCAGTTGCAGCAGCTGAAGGGCAACAGGACGTGGCTCTGCAATTCTTACCAACACAGAGTGACTGAGGCTGGAGAAGCCCTCGGAGCTCGCCCAGCCCCTAACATCAGCCCATCAGCCAGACCAGGGTGCTACTGGCCACAGCCAGGCTGTCCTTCAGCACCTCCAGGGATGGAGACTCCCCCAGTGCCCTGGGCAGCGCAGTCCAGTGTCTGATCACCCCCTCCATGAGGAGGGGCTTCCTGACACGAGTGATTTTGTGTTTGTGAGTGGCTGTGGCAGTTAATGCTCAGTCCCACCCTGCAAACGAGTTAGCACTAACGCTGTGCTGCTGGTTAATTGCACTGAGCATCACTTTTAGCTCTTGCAGCTGCTTTTGCTTCGGGGTGTTTTGTGTTTGTTTAGTGCAGATTCCTTCCCAAGGCTGAAACTGCTGCTACTTCTCCTTTTTTTTTTTTTACAAAAAGTGATAAATCTCTGCCAAACCCAGGACTTCTGCTTCCCTTTGCAGAAGGAAAAGCAACCTGGCAGCCTGAATCGTTTCGTCCCCTTTATCTCACGTGGTGGGTCTGGAGAAGTGTTCTCCTGCTGGATTCTGGGCGGTGGGAAGGATGGAGCAGGTGCTGCGCTGGGAGTCTGTGGCTGCACCTGCACGACCCACCGAGGCTGGGAGCTGCCAACTGTCAGGCCAGCAGCCTCCACACTGCTTTGAGTGAAACGTGTCGTGAGGGCTGATCAGCCCCAGGCAGCTCTGATGGGCTGAAGGTAATACAGCTCCAGAATATGAGTGTCAGGTCAAGACCTGGAAGTTGAAAATTTGGGCAGGTCATCTCTGTTCCCCTCATTGCACAGAGGAGAGGCTGAGGGAGCTGGGGCTCTGGAGCTTGGAGAAAAGGAGCCTGAGGGGTGACCCCATGGATGTTGATCAATATGTGAAGGGTGGGTGTCAGAAGGATGGAGCCAGGCTCTGCTCAGGGGCATCTAGTGATAGTACAAGGGGCAGTGGGTGTGAGCTGGGGCAGAGGAGGTTCCACATCAATGTGAGAAGGACCTTCTTCCCAGTGAGGGTGACAGAGCCCTGGCAGGGGCTGCCCAGGGGGGTGGTGGAGTCTCCTTCTCTGGAGACATTTCAAACCCACCTGGAGATGTTCATGTGAGACTGGATTTAGGGGATCCTGCTGTAGCAGGGGGATTGGACTGGATGATCTCTCGAGGTCCCTTCCAATCTCTACTGCTCTGTGATACTGGGATGCAGAGTGTCCCCCATTCAGTCCTTGCAGGAGGATGGATGGAGGTAGCTTCTGTTCTCAAGGTCTCCTCTGGCTCAGCCCCACAGAAGCTGCAAAGCTCATCTGAAAAACCTTGTTTCCCACAGAACTCCTCCTTCCTCCAGCTTGCAGAAAAGGCAAGAAGTCTGTGGGTGTGATAGGTCACAGTTTTATTGTGACAGGTAGGACAGGGAGTGATACACCTGACCTTCCAAATCCCTGGCTGCCTTGGGATGCATCCTGCAGGTATTGATGCAGCCTCAGGGGAGCTCAAGGTATCTGCACTCTGTATTGATAGGTGTCCTCAAGATTGCTCCACATTAATTTTCCCAAGGCAGCCAGGGTGATAAACTGCAGGAAGGACCCAGCGAAGCAGCAAACACATGTTGGAGCAGAGCTGTTGGAGCAGAGCTGTCAGCTCCGCGGTCTCTGCGGAGCCAAAGTCTGTGGGAACTGGGATTGTAAAACCCTCCTGGACGTGTTCCTGTGTGACTGGATCTAGGGGATCCTGCTGTGGCAGGGGGATTGGACTGGGTGATCTTTTGAGGTCCCTTCCAATCCCTAACGACTGGACCTAGGGGATCCTGCTGTTGCAGGGGGATTGGACTGGGTGATCTTTTGAGGTCCCTTCCAATCCCTAATGCTCTGGGATTGTGTGGGGCTGCTCCCTCTGCCCGTGGAGCGGAGGATTTGTGTTGGTAGCAGAAGGGAGAGGGGTGAAAGTAAATAAATCAGATACACACAGCATCCTAATACCTTTGAGCTCTGCTCGTTGGGTGCTGCTTAACTCCTAGACTTTAGTGCTGCCATTAACAGGTTATTTACTGCCTGGGATGCGCTTCTTGCGGCTTTTCCACAGGATTAAAGGGGATCACTCCAATTACCTCTGGAAACTCCCCCAAAACACTCGATGAAACCTCAACTGGTTGGGGCTTTTTTGTCCCCCCTTCCCCTCTCCTACCTTTTCAGCAGCAGGAAATGAGAAGGAGGGTCCTGTAAACTCTCGGAGTGGATGGCGGAGGGCAGTCCATAAACATCAAGACGATAATGTTACCGACAAGCAGTAAAACTAACACGAGGGTGATTTACTCTAGAGCTGCTTACATGCTGCTCTTCCTGATCCACTTTGAGAGTTTATGGCTGGGCTTTCTTTTTCATTTCCTGCTGCTATAAACATCGGGGCTGCCTCCGCGAGGGGCTCTCCGCCTGCTCCGCAGAAGTGACCCTACTTGTGCTATAACTTACCGGTGGCTGATCTGTGCTGACATCCCAGTGAGTAAAGACCGTGTGGGAGCTCGTCGTGTGCTCTTGGAGCTAAGCTCTGTTGAAACGTGAGCGAGGGGGTGCAGCTGATCTTTGGGCGACTTCTGGGGGCAGCTGGTTTCTTGCTTGTTCTCTCAATAGGACCTGTTGGCAGCTCCTCTTGCTTGACCCACTTCTGCTGCCCTGGTTTGTGTAGTCAGTTGTCCCCTCGACCTCCTAGGAGCAAGATGCATCCTTAGAGAGAGGTCCTTGGGTGCTTTCTGTGCCATCTGTAAGTGCTGTAGCCTTGGAGTGGTCAAGCCTCTGATGAGCAGGACCTGTGTTGTGGATAGAACAGAATGACAGAGTCTGTTGGAGAGCAGTGCAGGAGAAAGGGACCTGGGGGTCCTGGTGGCCAGCAGGACGGCCAGGAGCCAGCAGTGGGCCTTTGTGGCCAAGAGGGTCAACAGCATCCTGGGGTGCATGAGAAGTGGGGTGGTTAGCAGATCAAGAGAGGTCCTTCTCCCCCTCTATTCTGCCCTGGTGAGGCCACATCTGGAATCTTGTGTCCAATTGTGGGCCCCTCAGTTCCAGAAGGACACAGAGCCAGTGGAGAGGGTTGGACGTAGAGCCACAAGGATGATGGAGTGGAGCATCATCCTGGCAAGGAAAGGTTGAGGGAGCTGGGGCTCTTGAGCTTGGAGAAAAGGAGACTGAGGGGTGACCTCATCAATGTTGGTCAATATGTGAAGTGTGGGTGTCAGGAGAATGGAGCCAGGGTCTGCTCAGGGGCACCTNAAGTGTGGGTGTCAGGAGGATGGAGCCAGGGTCTGCTCAGGGGTACCTAGTGATAGGATGAGGGGTAGTGGGTGTGAGCTGGAGCAGAGGAGGTTCCACATCAATGTGAGAAGGAACTTCTTCGTGGTGAGGGTGGCAGAGCCCTGGAAGGGGCTTCCCAGGAGTGTTGTGGAGTCTCCTTCTCTGGAGATGTTTAAAACCCACCTGGATGTGTTCCTGTGTGACTTGGTCTAGATGATTCTGCTCTAGCAGGGGAATGGGACTGGATGATCTTTCAAGGTCACTTCCAATCCCTAATGTTCTGTGAGTCTGTGAAACTGGTGCATTGAGCTGAATAAAACCAGAAAGGAGAACTGGACTGTTATGGAGACAAGTGTTATAAACTGGTTTACTTCTTGTCAGGCTGGTGTGGGGTGAGTTGAGTGTTCCTGGTCATTCCCAGCTCTGTCTCCTCTTCCAGGAGCCTCAGCCTTGTTCCACTCCATGTCTCTCCTTCTGCTCCATCACTTTAAAAAGCTCCTTTTCTTTCCTCCAATCTCCAAGCTTTTAGAGCAGCCAACAAAGAAGAAACGAGGGCTCCCGATTTGAACAGGAAACCCCTCCTCCCAAGTGTCTCTTGTGACACTTTGATCTTGAGATGTGCTCAAAGGTAGAGGAGCTCTGTGGCTTCCTGGGGTGTGCTGAGCAGCGCTGGCTGATGCACGGGCAGCAGGAGCATAAGGAGCTCCAAGTCCTGCAAGCAGGATATTAAACTGACATTAGTGCCCAGCGTGGGGTGTGAGCTGGAGGTTGGAGAGGCCACTGGATGTGGAGTTAGAGCCAATCTTTCCTTTACTAGGGGGGAAACTGAAGCACGGGGTGATGCTGTCCTCTGCAGAGCAGGTGGGGTTGGAACTGGTTTGTTTGCTGCTGAGAGCTTGGGGCTGTTTTTTACATTTCTGTAAATATTTATGCAAATAGAAGCCACTTAATCCTTTTATCTTCCCGTTCAGGCTAGATTTCTGCATGTAGATGTGGCTTCCAGGCGAGAGAAGGCTGTGTTTACCTTCCTCTAGCTGCCTCTGTTGAGGAAGCACAGGGTGTTGTAGTTCAGCTGTAACCTCGCAGGAGATCCCACCTTGTGATGCAAGTGCACGGAGGTGGCTGCAGGACCAGCTTCTCAGTGCTTGTCCTTAACCAAGGTCGACCACGTGAAAGCCACAGGTTGGGGTTTTGCCCTGGGATAACTTCTGGGTCCTTAATGACAGAACATTAGGGATTGGCAGGGGGATTGGACTAGATGATCTTTCGAGGTCTGTTACAATCACTAATGATTCTATGATCACTCCCCAGACCAGGTTGCCCAGAGCCCCAGCCAGCCTGACCTTGAATGGCTCCAGGGATGGGGCCTCCACCCCCTCTCTAGGCAGCCTGTTCCAGGGATCCCCCACCATCACTTCCAACAACATTTTCCTTCCATCCAGCCTTAATCTGCCCTTTTCCATCTTCCCATCATGACCCTCCCATCTCATCATTCCCTACCCTATTGAACAGCTATTCCCCAGCCTTCTCAGAGACCCCTTTCAGGTACTGGGAGGTCACTCTGAGGTCCCCTGGGAGCCTTCTTGTCCTTCAAAATCCTCTCCTGAAAGGACTGATCCTCAGGACCTCAGAATGTTAACTCAAGTTACTACAAGACATGAAACACACAGATGCCATCAAAAAATCATGGACACATGATTGAGGAGGATCAACTCTGGAGTAAACAGGAATGAGCAGACTTGAAGAGGTTGAAGACAGAGGTTGTGTTGGTTGTGTAGGGCAAAAATGTCAGCTCTGAAGCAGATGTGTGATTGTAAAGGGAGAAAGAAAGATCTGAAGGGAGAGAAGAGAGATCAGAAAATAAGGATGATGTGAAATCTTCTTCCATTTGGAGTCACTTCAGTGTCTTAACTTCTCCAAATGAAGTCTTCCAGTACAGTGAGGGTGATGGAGCACTGGAAGGGGCTCTCCAAGGGGGTTGTGGAGTGTCTTTCTCTGGAGATGTTTAAAACCCACTTGGACATGTTCCTGTGTGACTGGATCTAGGAGATCCTGCTCCTGCAGGGGTCTTGGACTGGCTGATGTTTCAAGGTCCCTTCCAGTCCCTAACGCTTGGTGATTCTAGAGCAAATGGTTCAGAGCCTTGAGGTCTTCACAGCCAGTTCCAAGGCTGCCTGTGAGTTTTCACCTGTGATTCTCTTTCCTAGATGTCGAGACCTTCCTGACAGATGGGCTGGAGAGTGAAAACTTGAGTGACAAGGCATGGGAGCAGAGGGAGGCGATTCTCTTTGGCTTCCAGCAGGTCAAAGCCAGGTTTGTGTTTATTTCTACATAAATAGGACAGTTGGCTGTGATGTTGTCATCAATTGCATTTGATATCTCTCTTTCAAACTGTTCAAAACCCACCTGGAGATGTTCCCGTGTGACTTGGTCTTGGGGATCTTGCTGTGTGAGGGGGATTGGACTGGATGATCTTTCAAGGTCCCTTCCAGTCCCTAATGTTGTGTGATTCTGCAAACTCAGCTCTGAACCTGCTGCCCGGGGTCCTCAGGACCGCTCAAGCCTTGGGTGAGAACATGAGCTGCATCACTCGGGCAAGCAAACGAGGCACAAGCCTGTTCTCCTCTGCTGGGGGAAAATCAAGGGCCATTCACACAAACCAAGTTGTCAGAGGTTTACATAAAACCTCCAGCCTCAGCCATCTCGTAGCCTTTTTGGCTAGGAACGTGATCCAGAGCTTGCTGTTAATGCTCCAGTTCTCGGAGTTGTGCCTGGTGCTGTTAAGGTCTGACAGCAGCACTGAGGGTGGCTGATGGATCTAAACATCCAGCTTAAATGAAGCTGCTGAGAAGTGGAGAATTTTATCCTTTGGAAGGGCACAGCCAGGTTCTACTCCCTGCAGCCCCACTGCAGAACTTTGCAGGATGCCCTGCTGCACCTTAATCGATCTTTCCCGCTGGCTAATTAAGCATCAGTTTTACTCAGCAGCTCAGGACTCTGTAATTATCAGCCTGGGTTGCCCTGAATAATTGAAACAAGCTGGATCCAGGAGGTGGAGACCTTTGGAGAATGGGGCTGTGCTGCATCCAACAGAAGAATGAGGGGTGGGAGGATGTGGGGCAGAGGCCTGTGGTGCTGCAGAAGAACAAGTGACTTGACCTCACGTTTGTACCAGGTGAAGGTGGCTTGTCTGGAGCTTGATAAATACGTGAGGCAGCTGGTGGACTTGGGAATAGGGATTGTTCTTGCTTCATGAAGTAGTTGGTCTGTCTTCCTGTGCCCTTAGGGGTGGGAATGGTGCATGAGCAGTGGGAAAAGCTGCTGCTGCAGTCGTTGTCTCCATGGACCTCTGAAATGCTGTGGTGTGGGTTTGACAGCTCTGAGAAGGAGCAACCTTTAGGGTTCTGGGGTAAACCCTTGTGCTGTGATGCAGAGCTCAGCCTTAGAATCATAGAACCATTCAGGTTGGAAAAGACCCCTGGGATCATTGGGTCAAACCATCAACACTACAAGGTCACCTCTAAACAAGATTCCCCAGCTCCACATCTAAGCATCTTTTAAACTCATCCAGGGATGGGGACTCGGCCACCACCCTGGGTAGCCCACCCCAGGGCCTGACCACTCTGTCTGGGAAGAATTTCTTCCTGATGGCCAGTCTAATCCTCCCCTGCTGGAGCTTGAAGCCCTTCCTTCTGCTTCTGTTGCTAATGACCTGTGAGAAGAGCCCAGCACCAACATCTCCACGGGGTCCTTTCAGGTAGTTGTAGACAGCGATGAGGTCTCCCCTCAGCCTCCTCTTCCTCAAACTAAACAGACCCAGTTCTCCCCATCTCTCCTCATCAGATTGATTCTCCAGCCCTTCCCCAGCCTCATTGCCCTTCTCTGCTCTTGCTCCAGCACCTCTGTGTCTCCCTTGTACTGAGGTGCCCACACTGGCCCCAGTGTGACTGCTCACCTCCCCAGTGCTGAGTCCAGGGGGACAATCACCTCCCTACTCCTGGTGGACCCACAGTTTCCAACACATCTTTCACAGCCTAATGTGGGACAAAGCTCCAGAGGAACCTTCTAGCTGCCTTCCAGTACCTGAAGGGGACCTCCAGGAAGGCTGGAGAGGGACTTTCCTCAAGGGGACCTAGTGACAGGACAACAGGAAGTGGTTTGAAACTGAAGGAGAGGAGGCTCAGTCTAGATCTGAGGAAGTTCTTTAGTGCAAGGGTGGAGAGACTGTGAAACTGATTGCCTGGAGACCTTGTGGCTGCTCTCTCCCTGGAAATGTTCAAGGTCAGGTTGGATGAGCCCTTGAGCATCCAAGTCTGGTTGAGAGGAGATTAGAGTAGATGATCTCCAAGGTCCCTGCCAACCTAAACCAGTCTGTGAGTCTTCTAAAGCAAAGTCATAGGAAACAAGTGGTTGTATTTTCTCCCCCTCTAACCACCTCTCTGTCCTGGTGAGACCACATCTGGAATCTTGTGTCCAGTTCTGGGCTCCTCAGTTCTGGAAGGACACAGAGCTGCTGGAGAGAGTCCAGTGCAGAGCTATAGAGGTGATGAAGGCAGGGGAGCATCTCCCTGATGAGGAGAGGCTGAGGGAGCTGGGTCTCTTGAGCTGGGAAAACAGGAGGCTGAGGGCTGATGCAGCCTTGCAGGAGAGGTCTGGGTAGGCTCCTCCTGGATGCTCAGGTTCAGATGAGAGTCTCAGTCCTGTTAGTTACTGGAATAAATCGCAGCTACTTCTTTAGGGGAAAGTGAGACCCTTGAGCCAACACTCTGGGGCTCTGCTGGCTTCCTCCTCGTGCTTTATTGCTCGGTGGCACTTGGCAAGTGCCAGAACAGCCTGAACAAACCTTCTTCTTCTGACCTGGAGCCATTAACACGATGATTTGTGGTGGGAGATTACTGTAAGGGGTGACTGGATGTTTTGATTTGAAAGGATCTGAGTGAGTCTCACTCTTTGGGGGGGGATGAGGCACAGGTTTGTCTCCCTGGGGAGCTGCCTGTGGCTTTTGTGGTGGCCGCTCAGGAAATCATCTGCTGTCATCTTCAGGAAGCTCCTGCCTACCCCCCTGCCCAACTCGGTAGCCCTCTGCGGGGTGAAACCCAACACGGCGTGTAGGGTTTCGCTCTTCGAGTCCATAATGGACAGTAAGTACAACTGCTCAGCTACGGGGGGAGACTCATCAGTCTCTGGGAAGGAAGAGCCTCATCTAGCAGGATTATCCTGAGCCAGCCTCAGCCACTGTTCCTGTAACTGGCCCATCAGATCTTTATATCCCTGCTCACCCCATGGCCTCATCATGTTCCCCCACCAGGAGGTTCACTGATGACTCTCATGTGAACGAGTGGTTGGGCTTTGTGTCTCCATGTGCTACCTGGAGGACGTCTGGCTCCCGTCTCGCTGCGGGTCATGCAGGAGGGAGGCAGGGCATCGTGTTTGCAGGTTATAGCATTTTCTTCCAAGGCAGTCCAGATGATCTTCCTTTTGCTCGTGGAGCCGTGGCGGTGGGGGAGGCAGTCGCCAAACGGTTGGGTTACGCGTCCCGGCGCCGTTTCACTTTCAGGTTCCACTTGGTTATTTAAAGTGCTCGGTGCTGAAGCAGTTTTCTTCCCCTCCCCACTGCTACTAACTCAGATCCTGTTTGGTTTTCCAATCTCTTAGATGGAAATCCTAGCCTGGTTGTATTTCCCCCCCAAAAGCCTCTCTGCCCTGGGGAGACTACAGCTGGAATCTTGTGTCCAGCTGTGGGCCCCTCAGATCCAGAAGGACATGGAGCTGCTGGAGAGAGTCCAGTGCAGAGTCACAGGGGATGGTGGAGGGAGGAGAGCATCTCCCTGCTGAGGAGAGGCTGAGGGAGCTGGGAGAAGAGGAGTCTCGGAGTTGACCCCATGAATGTTGATCAATATGTGAAGGGTGGGTGTCAGGAGGATGGAGCCAGGCTCTTCTTGGTGTCATCTAATGACAGAACAAGGGGCAGTGGGTGTGAGCTGGAACAGAGGAGGTTCCACATCAATGTGAGAAGGACCTTCTTCCCAGTGAGGGTGACAGACCCCTGGAAGGTGCTGCCCAGGGGGTTGTGGAGTCTCCTTCTCTGGAGACATTTCAAACCTGCCTGGATGTGACTGGATCCTGCTGTGGTAGGAGGATTGGGCTGGATGATCTTTTGAGGTCCCTCCCAATCCCTCATGGTCCCTGATTTTGTAGACCCTTTAGGTTGTCTTCCTGGGTTGCTGTGGGTGGCACCCAGGTAAATAAAGGAGAGAACACAACTGGGGGGTCAGTGCCCATCCCACCCCTGTGTGAGGGATGCCGCTCTCCCAGCACAGCATCGCTTGCCCGTGGCCTGACCACAGGCTGCTCCACTCTTGAGCTGAAAACCAAAGCGCTTGTCACGGGTGGAGCTGGCTTGAAACCGTCTTTTGACTTGTGGGAAGCTAAAGGGAGGATGTGGTGCCGCAGCAGAGTCTCTCTCAGTGCTTGAAGAACCCTCCAAGGTTCTCAGCTGCTTCTGTTTTAGGTCTGTAGGGGCTGAGGGTTAGCTCCAAGTTGTTCCTTGGGAGCATCACTGCTGTGTCTTGACCAAGGTGGCCGCAGAGCTCGCAGCAGATCCACCTGGAGTGGGCTGGCCACACGCTCAGGAGCACAAGCCCATTCTTGTCCTTTGGCAAGAGCAGCAACAACAACTCCCCCTCCTCTCGCTGCCAGATGACCTCGCCTCGGCGCTTCGAGAGCGGCCGCGACGGCAGGGGGTGGGATGTGCAGAATGAGATCTGGTTAAAGCCACAGAGATAAATAGTCCCTCTCTCTCCTTGGAGCCAGCCAGTCACTTCAGCTCCCTGTTGGAAGGCAACGGTGCATCGATAGAGACAAGCTCTTGTGTTGTCTTTCCCCATGGGGTGACACCTGATAGCGCCAGGCGGACCCGCCGTCCATCAAAGTGGCGATGGGGAGAGAGGGGCTTAACCAGCGCTGAGCCCGCTAGGAGATCCCAAATAGACACTGAAATTCAGCCTCCAGCTGTGCCTCTGTGGTGAGAACAGCCTGGGGTTCCATCCTGCTGCTCATAATTAATACGTGGGATTGGTTTCTGACGTTGCTGCCAGCAGCAGGAGCTCCAGTGGGGTTGAGGCTCCTCAACTCAAGCCCTGTCTAACCGCCTTGTCTGGCCCTCCTTGATGTCAGTGGCAACAGACCCAGGGAGACTTTACCTCCCTCCCCTGTGTTGCCGGGGAGGGAAATGCTCCATGTGGCCTTTTCACTCTGCAGTGAGACATCTTAGACCCCTCTAGGTCATGTCCTGCTCTGCCCTGTTGGCATCTGCATAGGGTCCACCAGTGCAGGTTGGCAGCGTGTTTGCTTTCCTTGGGATTCTAGTCTCTAATGTTCTGTGAGATTTGTAGAAGGGACCTCTTGGCCTAGAAGTGTATGTTCCTGTGTGACTTAGAATCATAGAATCCTTAGGGAGGGACCTCAAAAGACCTTCTAGTCCAACCCCCCAGCCAGAGCAGGATACCCTCTAGATCAAGTCGCACAGGAACACGTCCAGCATCTGATTCACACACGGTGTCACAAACCAATAAGCTACTGGTTTTACTGGTTTAGAGGTGTCACTGAACTGTAGGTACTTCAACTCTAGAGATCTCCAGCCTCATTATCAGGCTGTAGTTGACACTTCCCATGACGAGGTGCTAGGGCAGGACTGTAAAGCCCCCCAGCTAACGGCAGCACATCCAAACCTTTGTCGGAAGCAGCACGTTCAGCCCTTTAATCCACTCCTGACCGTATTAACTTCATTTATGACTTCCATTTCCAGGCTGATTTTGAAAACTCTGAGCTGGAAATTAAAGAAGGGTAATTTTGCTTCATTAGTGCGAAATGGACTGCCTGTAATTCTGACCAAGGCTGAGCTCATTACGCGGGGGAACGTGCGATACCGAGATAAAAAGGAAGTTAAGGATGTGACCTGATGGGCAGATAATTGAGCCGGGTGCGTTAGAGCCAGGGCTGGACTCGAGCCCCACCGCGTTGTCCTTAATTAGGCAAAGTGCTCTTCTCCTCCTTGAGGCTCTTCCAAGAGCTGGAATTTATTTGCTCCGTGAGGAAACGATCTGCCCGGGCAGGGCTGCGTTCACACGTCCTTTGGCCATTAACCACTGATTTATTCAGCCATCCAAAAAATAAGGGAGAATAAATAAAAGCAAGAAGCCCCGTAGCCCCTCGAGGCCTTTGCACGCTCTGGATTAGCATTTTCTCTTCTAAAAACGAGCTGCTTCAGGGTTTTTCTGCTCTTCATTCTCAGCTCCAGGGCTGGGGTGCGTTGGGTCTGGGGATGTGGAGCGAGCGCTGCGCCAGCTGGTGTTAATGGAGATCTAAAGCCTCTCACCACCCCACACCGGTACATCTGCGCCCGTGTGTGTCTGTGAGAGAGCATGGACATTCCTTCTCTTTTCAACAGTCACATTTAATAGTCACCCTGGTGGTTATTTCCTTTTAAAGTCTGGCAGCGTGGCTCTTGGGATGGTCCCAATTTAGTCTGTAGTCTCGGTGGGAGGTTCTTTTTCCTCTCCTGCTTCTCGAGAGTGATGAGGCAGGAGTTCTCCAAGAGGGCCAACAGCATCCTGGGGTAGATCACAACAGGGGTGGTTAGCAGGTTGAGAGAGGTGGTTCTTCCCCCTCTGCTCTGCTCTGGTGAAACCACATCTGGAGTGTTGTGTCCAGCTCTGGGCCCCTCAGCTCAAGAGGGATGTGGAACTGCTGGAGGGAGTCCAATGTAGAGGGAAGAGGATGATGAAGGAGGTAGAGCCTCTCCCTGATGAGGAGAGGCTGAGGGAGCTGGGTCTCTTGAGCTTGGAGGAGACTAAGGGGTGACCTCGTGAATGTTGATCAACATGTGAAGGGTGGGTGTCAGGAGGATGGAGCCAGGCTCTGCTCAGGGGCATCTAGTGGTAGGACAAGGGGCAGTGGGTGTGAGCTGGAGCAGAGGTTCCACATCAGTGTGAGAAGGACCTTCTTCCCAGTGAGGGTGCCAGAGCCCTGGAAGGGGCTGCCCAGGGGGGTGCTGTGGAGTCTCCACCACTGGAGATGTTGAAGACCCACCTGGACGTGTTCCTGTGCGACTTGGTCTAGATGATCCTGCTGTGTCGGGGGGATTGGACTAGATGATCTTTCGAGGTCCCTTCCAATCCCTAATGACTCTATGATCACATCTGCACTAGCAGGGGCACAAATCCAATTCAGCTGGTGTCTCCCCCTCTTTTTATACCTGGGGGTGAGCACGGCCGTTCTCTCTGCCCGTAATGCCCTCCGGTGCCTCCTGCCTTCGATTCCTTTCCATCATCTGCATCACTTTCCATTCCAGCTGATAAAATTACCCCCATCCATTTCCTTGCAAACACGTCGTTAGGCTGAAACCTGAGGAGTGTAAATGACTGAGGCTGCGTAACCGGAGTCTTCGCGGAGCTGCCGCCGCCGCCTTCTCTAACGTGGACCCGGCAAATGCATCGGGGCTGGTTCGTCACTGACTTCTTGCTAATGGTGAAGCTCCTCCACCCCATTTTCATCTCTTTATTGTTGGATTAATTTTTTCTGCTGGAGCAGCATTGATTTTGATGTTTATGCTGGTTTATTTTCTGAAGCCCAGCCAATGCCCTGCACCCAGCAAATCAGACCGGCTTCGCCTCCCTCGTTTCATCCCCTCTGTGGTGACCTCAGCAGCCTTAATTGGACAGGAAAATGCAGGAAACTTGATTGAAACCTGGTTTCTTCTTTTATGGTTCCTGCTCAGAAATGGACTCTGAGAGGAAAGTGGGGTTTAGACTTTTATAGACTCTTAGAGGTGAAATGGGACCATTATAACCATCAAGTTTGACCCCCCTCCCTGTATAGCACAGACCATAAGATTTCAGACAGCAATTTGGGGCTAGAAGCCCCAAATGGGTCTGGTCTGACTCCTTCAGTTCAGGGGTTGGCTGCAGGTAGTGGATGCTGGTCAGCAGAGACCAGAGATGGGAGGAAGGGGGGTGTTAATTGTGTGTTTTACTGGATTCCTGTGTGTTGATGGGATTCACAACCCCTCCTCCTCCCCTGTACGACAGAGGACTGGAGACCTGGGGTAGATCTGCTGCTTGAATCTTGTGTAAAGATTGGGAATCACAGAACATTGGGGATTGGAAGGGACCTCGAAGGATCATCCAGTCTAGCAACAGAATCACAGAGCATTAGGGACTGGAAGGGACCTCGAAGGATCATCCAGTCCAGTAACAGAATCACCGAGCATTAGGGATTGGAAGGGACCTCAGAAGATCATCCAGTTCAGCAACAGAATCACAGGACATTAGGGACTGGAAGGGACCTCCAAAGATCATCCAGTCCAGTAACAGAATCACAGGACATTAGGGACTGGAAGGGACCTCCAAAGATCATCCAGTCCAGCAACAGAATCACAGGACATTAGGGACTGGAAGGGACCTCCAAAGATCATCCAGTCCAGTCCCCCCACCACAGCAGGATCACAAGTCCCACAAGAACATGGCTAGGTGGATTTTAAACATCTCCAGAGAAGAAGACTCCACAACCCCTCCCATGGGCAGCCCCTTCCAGTGCTCTGGCACCCTTAGGAGGAAGAAGTAAACTAAATTAACTTGGTGTTTCAAGAAAACATGGTCCTGTGCTTGTACCAAAGGGCTAACCTAGACCTACTGGGACAGGAATAATCCTGATCCAGGGGGGATTTTGTCCTTGTGTAATCCAGGGCTTAGTCTGCCATTCCTTTTGGAACAAGAAGGGGTTTTTTAGGTACCTGTGGTTTAAACTTTGCTGCTGAGGTCTTCTGTGGTTGTATGATACTGGACTGAATGGTCTCTCAAGGTCCCACCCAACCCCTAGAGTTCTGTGATTGTGTGGTACTGGGCTGGATGGTCTCTCAAGGTCCCTCCCAACCCCTAGTGTTGTGTGATTGTGTGGTACTGGGCTGGATGGTCTCTCAAGGTCCCTCCCAACCCCTAGTGTTGTGTGATTGTGTGGTACTGGGCTGGATGGTCTCTCAAGGTCCCTCCCAACCCCTAGTGTTCTGTGGTACTGGGCTGGATGGTCTCTCAAGGTCCCTCCCAACCCCTAGTGTTGTGTGATTTAGGTGGGTGCCTCTCCAGATAAGCAGTTTGCTCACGACTCTCATGCAGCCAGTGGCAGATGAAGGAGCTAGTTCATTACTCTTTCATCTTCCATACAATCAAGATCCTCTTCACCCCACTCCCTATTTCTTTGAGTCTAAACCAACTTTCATTCCCCGCTTAAGCCTTTCCAGAGTGAAAATGATCAAAGCACGAGATTAAAGACACATCCTGCCCCGTTGAGATTAGAGTTTGTGACTGTTTCCTTATGCTAAAGAATTAAAATAATGAAGAAAAGAATGAAGTAAAAGCATCTTTTGGAGGTTCTTTTTGGGGGGTTTTCCTCTCCCCCAGCTCCTCGTCCTTTAAGTTTGATCAGAGCGCCGCTAACCTGAGGTTTTGCTGGTCCAGTAGGAAATGGAGCTCAATTCCACATTTTTTTTTTGTAAACCATTTTCCTGTATTAAAAATGACAGAGGTTAGAAACAAAGCTCTTGCACTCTTATTGAACTGGAATTAGAAGTGACAGAAAATCATTTTGGCCCTGGTGCAGTAAATGTTATCACTAAAACATGTTCAGGGGAGATTAGGACAGTCTCTCAAGCACAGGAGACAAAAGTTCACCGGAGTGATGCCGGGGTGGTTTGGGGTTTGGTTTTTTTGCTGTCCTTGTCTTTTTAGGAGACAAAAAACCTACTTGAACTCTTGGGGATTTTGAGGGGGGAGTGGGAGGTACCTCTCGCAGAGCAGAGCTTGAGCAGAGGGAGGACGAGCTCCTGCAGTCACGAGGGTTGAGTTGTCAGAGCAAACGTTGAGCAGCGGTTAATGCCGGCTGGAAACAAAAGGATGGAGCTGCTGCTGTGGTTCCCCTGACCTTGGGCGAGTGATGTCAGTTCTCTGGGCTTCAGAGATAAGATGTAGCTGCCCGGGGATGAGGAGAAAAAGAGTTGTTTAAAAAAGGAAAGAAACAAAAAGAAGGGGGGGGACGCACCACTGCCAAGAGCATCCACAAGCCCAGAGGAATCTGCAGCCTTTTCTGCCTACGAAGCCCAGGGGTGGCTCTTTCCAGCCTCCTACAGCTGTTATTTATCACCCAGCCCCCTTTTCCCAGGGAAGTTTCTTCTATCTGTGCATTTTCCATCTTTGTTTGATTTTTTTTTTTGGGGGGGGGGTATCCAAAGCAAACAAGTCAAATAAATACGAAGCCCTTCATCAGGATTCTGTGGCTGTTTTCTAATTAATCTGTGTCAGGAGCTGGAATGTTTGTGTTAAATCATTTTCTTCACGAGAGCCTTTAATGAGGAAGTGAATTGATTGGGGTTTTTTTTCCTCCTAACGTACTGGATTCTTGCCACCACTGCCTGTAGACCGGCCCTTTGGTGCACATCTTCCCTGGGAATGGGTCACCAGGGCTTGTTCCCAGTCCTTAGTCCCTCTCCAAAACTCACCAGGACTGATGTCTTATTAAAATGACTCTGATGTCAACATGGGTTGTGCTCAAACTGTGAAGGATGAAGTCATGGAGGGGTCTTTTTGCTGCTGCTGCTGGGAGGGAAGGTTTGAGATGAGGTGAAGAAGAGTCAGGGAATAGAATGATGGAAGGATTTGGGTTAGAAGGGGCTTTAAAACAGACTTTGGAATTGGTTGCTCAGAGAGGCTGTGGCTGCCCCCTCTCTGGAGGTGTCCAAGGCCGGGCTGGATGGAGCCAGGCTCTGCTCGGTGTCATCTAATGATAGGACAAGGGGCAGTGGGTGTGAGCTGGAACAGAGGAGGTTCCACATCAATATGAGAAGGACCTTCTTCCCAGTGAGGATGACAGAGCCCTGGAAGGGGCTGCCCAGGGGAGTTGTGGACTCTCCTTCTCTGGAGATGTTTCAAACCCACCTTGATGTGTTCCTATGCAACTTGGTCTAGAGGATCCTGCTGTGGCAGGAGGATTGGACTGGATGATCCCTTCCCATCCCTGATGTTCAGTAATTCTGCAGATGAGGCACTGAGCATCCAAATCTGGTTGAGAGGCATCACTGCCCACGGCAGGGGGTTGGAATAGATGGTCTCTAAGGTCCCTTCCAACCTCAGCCAGTCTGATTTAAAGGCTCCTAACTAAGACTGTAAAGCACTAAGATCAAGAGGTCACTTAAACCCTTTGATTCGGAGAGAGGGAGCTGATAGAAGCTCTTCTGATGCAGAGAAGGTGGGAACCTTTGAGGGTTTTCAAGAGGAGATGTGAAGAGGGTTCCTTGGGTAGCAGCTGATGCCTCAGGGGCCAGGACACCTCTGTAGGGCTCACAATTCCTCTTGGGGCTTCTTGTGTCAAATGAGTGGTGACCATTTGCAGTGGATTCCTGGCCGTGCTCCTGGTGGGATTCTACTACCTGTTGCTTGTTTGTCAGGTTGGAACAAGTCATGAAGGGGATGATGTCATGCTTATGGCTTTTTTCTGTTGTTTTTGTGTCTTTTAGGTGTCACTTGACATTCCTGGCCCGAGGTGAGTGCAAGCCAGGGCAAGGAGGGGTGAGTTCCTGCTGCTATGACCTTGGGAATAGGGAAGGGTTGGCTATGAGGTGTCTTCTACGCAAAATCAACGAGGAGAAGGGCTTAAACCAAGTCTATAGCTGTGTGTGGCTGTTCTTAGGGTCTGAAAGAGGCAAGCCAGTGGTGAGGGCTGCAGCAGGGCTTGGGGTTAGTCGTCTCTCTGAGCAGCAGAAGTCCGTTTCTCCTTGTCCTTACTGCAAATCTCTGTGGTGCCGACACGAACGTGTTGTCTTGGAGGAGCCAGGAACTTTTCCTGTGAAAACTTCTGTCTCCAGAAAGGGCTTAAAGTTCAGAAGGGGCAGTGTATTCCCATGGGCCGGTGACTTGAGAGCAAAGGCTGCCGGATAGCCTTCGGCAAGTTTCCTCCAGCCTCGTTGCTTCATGTTGACCCGAACTTGAAACGGAATCAGCCTCCAGGTGTAGACAAATGGTTGGGCTGTAAATTTTTTCAGGACCATGACCATCTCTTGTTGCGTCTGTTAACAAGCTGGGAGACTCGGATTGGGGCTTTGATCTTCATTTCCACAACAATGGGGGCGATGATTTAAACCTTCCAGGGTGCCTGCGGGGTCACAAGCCGTGTCGGGGGGATATTTCTGCATATTTGGGGTAATGATGGATGTGGATTTGCTCGGAGCTGACCCAGAGCTCTTCGGACTCCGTGTCGGATCGCTGGAGCTCAGCTCCAATTCCTGATTTGGAGCAGTGGGCACGGCCAGGGCAGGGAGCTCCTCGGGTTTGTCTTTTCCCCTTAAACACGTCCACGGTACGTGAGCAGAGCCAGGATCTGCCACCGAGTCTCAAACGAGATGGGAGCCAGGGCTGCAATAAGATGACGACCCTCACGAGCCTTCCAACTCAGCTCATCCTTCATTTACTCCAGGAATGAATTCCAGTAGGTTACCTCCTCATTCGGGGCCCACTTCCAGCACATCCTGTCTGTCTGGCAGCGCAGAGACGTCAGCAGAAGCGCGGCAGCGCAGCAATTCCCCCCAGAACGGCGTTATCGCGTCTTAATGTGCAGCCTCGGCGCTTCTAATTGCTTCCAAACCATTGTTCTCGTGCGTTCGGCTGATGAACCCGGCATCTGGCATCATTTGAGGATGTGCAACAGACAGCTGTGCTCAAAATTAAAACAAAAAAAGAGTGAGAGCGGGCTGGAAGGAGGGAAAAGGGCTCAAAATTAGGCTGTCGCTGCAGCGTGGACGTTCGGGTGTGTGAAGGGTGGAGGAGCGATGGCTTTTTGCTCTTTGGAAGCATTATTAGTTCTCTTGTTGAGTTGGAAGGTGAAGTAGGGGGATTGGACTAGGTGATCGTTCGGGGTCTCTTCCAATCCCCAATGCTCTGTGATTCTGTGTAATAGTCATTGAGTCATAGAAACTTTAGGGATTGGAAGGGACCTTGAAACATCATCTAGTCCAGTGCCTGGCCCTCGAAATATCATCTAGTCCAGCCCCCCTGCCACAGCAGGATCACTTAGGTCAACTCCCTGATGAGGGGAGGCTGAAGGAGCTGGGTGTCTTGAGATTGGAGAAGAGGAGACTGAGGGGTGACGTCAATAATGTCTATAAATATGTGAAGGATGGGTGTCAGGAGGATGGAGCCAGGCTCTGCTCAATGTCCTCTAGTGATAGGACAAGGGGCAGTGGGTGTGAGCTGGAACATAGGGGGTTCCATATAAATATCAGAAGGAACTTCTTCACCATGAGGGTGACAGAGCCCTGGAAGGGGCTGCCCGGGGGGGTTGTGGAGTCTCCTTCTCTGGAGATGTTTTAAACCCACCTGGATGTGTTCCTGTGTGACTGGATGTGGGGGATCCTGCCCTGTCAGGGGGTTGGACTGGATGATCTTTCAAGGTCCCTTCCACTCCCTAACATTCTGTGATGGTGCAGAGAGGTGGGAGAAGACCTGAGCTGGGATAAAACACAATTGTAAAACCAGGAGGCTTCAAGTTCCATAAAAGGACTAAGTAAGGAACAACGTGGAAAGTCTTTGTGGGCCACTTACCTCGCAGTTTATACTCTGTAGATGAGGTGCCTCTCATTGTACCTCGACAGGTCCTGCCCGCCCTGGCTCGGCTGTGGAGCCCATCACGGGTCACCGGTCATTGTCGGGGTTGGGTGTGGGAGCAGCGCGCGAGGTATGCGGATACCTGAGGCGCACGCGTGGTTTTTCTTCCATTAACCAGCTTCATACAAACCCCTCGAGGGTTTAGATTTATGAAGTAGGCTGGTGGCAGGCGGGTTGTGTTTCCTTTGCTTCAATAAAGCCCAAACCTACTGATCTGAACCGAAGCGGAGCAGGACAGGAGGCGGAACCGCGCGTTTCCCTACCCCGCCGCTCCCCGCCGTCGCATAGTTGCGTCGTGTAGTTATGACAAGTACAAGTAGCAAATCATTAAGGCAGCAAAGCCGCCGACTTCTTGCCGTAAAGATCCCCCTTTGAAGCCCGGCCGGAGTGTTCCCGAATTAATGGAGTGGCCGGCGATTTTTTTACTAAGTCTTATTTATAAAGCCTCCTCTTTGCGCTCATGCCAAGAGGCTCCGGCTCGGTGGTCAGCAGGGCTCATGCACAGAAACCCAGCCTGGATTTATGATGTGTTTGGAAATGCAAAGAAGAAGAAGAGGAGGGAGGTGGAGGGAAGGGGAGGATTGAATCAACGATATTTGTGGCAGATGGAAAGAACCTCTGTCCTGTCGCCATGCGTGGAATTCCCCGGCTCTTATAAACACCGGCTGCAGCCCATGAAGGGTCATAACATAGAGTCATAGAATCATTAGGGATTGGATGGGACCTTGAAAGAGCATCCAGTTCAGTCAGAGAATCATTAGGGATTGGAAGGGACCTCAAAAGATCATCCAGTTCAATCATAGAATCATTAGGGATTGGATGGGACCTTGAAAGAGCATCCAGTTCAGTCAGAGAATCATTAGGGATTGGAAGGGACCTCAAAAGATCATCCAGTTCAATCATAGAATCATCAGGGATGGGAAGGGACCTCCAAAGATCACCCAGTCCAATCCCCCTGCCACAGCAGGATCACCTAGACCAAGTCATAGAATCAGTAACACACCCCACCAAAAAATAAGATAAATAAAACTACTTTGGGTAGAACCGTGTAGAGAGCAGAGTTAATTAATGACAACTAAAATGCACACACACAGGCAAGAGCTCCTGAACCCGGAGAAGAAACGCTTCGATACCAGCCCTCCTGAGATGTCCCGTCATCAGTGCTGAGGCTCCGCGTCCCGCGGCTGGCTGCGCGCGGGGCGTTGCCTCCGGGGGTATCTGTGGCAGCCTGAGCGAACGGGGCTGTGGTGAGACGGTTGTTTTGAGTTTTTAAATTCTACTTCTTAAAAGCCCTTCTGGTTCTAGGGAGGGTTCTTGTTCCTGCAGACCCCACGGTGGCTGCTTCTTCCTAGGTTTGTCGGTTATTCTGCGCCGGTTTTGGAGGAGAGTTAATGGTTCTAGGAGAAAACAGGATGGAGAAATGGGCTGCCCAGGGTGGGTTGTGGAGTCTCCTTCTCTGGAGACATTTCAAACCCACCTGGATATGTTCCTGTGCAGCTGGATCTAGGGGATCCTGCTGTGGCAGGGGGATTGGGCTGGATGATCTTTGGAGGTCCCTTCCAATCCCTAATGTTCTGTGATTCTAACCTCAGCCTGAGAAGGGGCTGGGACAGAGTCTCTTGATTCCCATCCCTTCCTTGGACACTAGTGATTGTGGTTCTGTAGTGGTCAGAGGTGGGTTCAGCTTTGTGGGTGCACACAGCAATTACTGGGGAGATAAATTGGCCTTAATTAGGGAAAAAAGGAAAGAGGAAAGTCTGATGAGGCTGAGGGAGCTGTGGGTGTTCAGCCTGGAGAAGAGGGGACTAAGGGAGGGGCTTTCTCCTTCTCTCCATTTCCCTGAAGGGAGGTTGGAGTCAGGTGGGGGTCAGGCTCTTCTCCCAGGCAACCAGTACCAGGAGGAGAGGGCAGGACCTCAAGCTGCCAGGGGAGGGTTAGGTTGGGTGTCAGGAAGCCCTTCCTCAGGCAAAGGGAAATCAGAGCCTGGACTGGACTGTCTAGGGCAGTGGTGGAGTCCCCATCCCTGGAGGTGTTGAAGGACACACTGGCTGTGGCCCTTAGTGCCCAGGTCTGGCCACTGGGGTGATGTTAGGTCCTGTTCTGGTCTGGATGAGCTCAGAGGGCTTCTCCAGCCTCCACCATCGTGTGACTCAGTGACTGAGATCCCTGTTGCTGTAGCCCAAGGAAGCACCAAGGACTGTCCTGCATTTCTTGACGCTGTTTGGATGCTTTCTTGTTCATTCCGGGCACGTTCCCTGCATGGAACAGGGATGAGAAGAAGGGAAAAGCCTCCAAGAATAAACATGTCATTTGATTTAAGGAGAAGGGAGAATAATAAAGTGGGGTTGCTGTTATCAATCTTTCCTTGGGGCCAGCGGATGTGGAACATGCAGAATTTATAACAGGAGGGGAAGAGCAGGTAACAGCAACTAGCAGTTTGAGTGGGTTATCCTGCAGTTAATGTCAAAACTTTCCTGACCTTTATTAAGAAGAATTAGGTTAATGAGGGGGGCTTTTTGAACCCTCTTTAAACCAGCCCATTGATTCTCAAACTTCTTACAAACTCGAGGCGAGCTTCCTGGTTTGGATTACGTAAGGTGCTGCTGGATGATCTCTGCTTCATTAATCAGAGCCTCCGAGTTACCGACTCAGCCCTTTGGAACCCACCCCTGGTGCAGCACCTCGGGGCAGCTCTGGCTCCCTTCTGCTCACGTTCAGCTCTGCCCTTCGCTCCCCCAACCCCTTCAAAATCATGGAGTCATAAAAGTTGGGAGAGAGCTACAAGGTCATCGGGTCCAGCCGTCAAATAAGGCGATGCACTGTGAACAAGGAGGTGTAAAGATGTCAGTAACGATGCTGAAATATACAGCAGCTTGGGGAGCCCCCCAGTAACCTGATACTGAGGTTGTATCGGGCTCTCTTTAGCCAGTTTAATAAAATAGCTCTAATTATTAGTTGTCTGAATTGCCTGATGAGGAGCTCTGGAGGGTAGAGCAGCTCCTCAAATGAACCCTCAGTGTTTTCTCAAGTTGTTTGTGTAGCAGGAGCGGGCTGCAGGTTCTTTTTGGAAGGAGATCTCTGGGGTTATTGCAATGTGCTTAGATGAACGTGCACCCCCAGTGCTGCTCCAAGCTCTCTGCTCTAGAGGAACGTTCCAGAAATTGCCCGATAAAGTGTGAGAGAGCTCCTGTTTGCCATCACCTGAGCTTTGGTGCAGTGGGGAGTAGACCCTCCAGCTCAACACAAACTGGGGGGGTGGAAAGAGATAGAAAACCTCTAGGTTTGGTCATTCTTCCCTGGGGAGACCACAGCTGGAATCTTGTGTCCAGCTGTGGACCCCTCAGTTCCAGAAGGACACAGAGCTGCTGAAGAGAGCCCAGCACAGAGCCACAGGGAGTAAAACACCTCCCTGATGAGGAAAGGCTGAGGGAGCTGGGGCTCTTCACCTTAGGAAAAAAGGAGCCTGAGGGGTGACCCCATGGATGTTGATCAATATGGGAAGGGTGGGTGTCAGGAGGATGGAGCCAGGCTCTGCTCAGGGGCATCTAATGACAGGACAAGGGGCAATGGGTGTGAGCTGGAGCAGAGGAGGTTCCACATCAGTGTGAGAAGGACCTTCTTCATGCTGAGGGTGACAGAGCCCTGGCAGGGGCTGCGCAGGGAGGTTGTGGAATCTCCTTCTCTGGAGACTTTTAAAACCAGCCTGGACATGTGCCTGTGCGACTTGGTGTAGATGATCCTGCTGTGTTGGGGGATTGGACTAGATGGTCTTTTGAGGTCCCTTCCAACCCCTAATGTTCTGAGATTCTGTGATTAAGGAGCTGTGAAGCTCTTAGGAAAAGGGTATCTCCTGTACTCCCACTGGGACACCACTGGGTATCCCTCTGTGGGAGTAGGGCTGGATGTGCAGCACCAGGTCCCAACTCCTAGGTCTTGCAAGTCATCAGCTGGCACAGATTTGGATTTGTGAGTCTCTCTCCACGTGATGATTTTGATTTGTAGAGCAGATCCAAGTGATGTAGAAGCAGGGGGATTGGACTGGATGATCTTCCGAGGTCCCTTCTAATCCCTAATGATTCTATGAGTTGTGCCCTTTGGTGAGACTCCATCCCAAAACATGATAGAACCCTTAGCACTCCCCTAAACACCTAGTGGGCACCTCCTCCAGCCCCTGGAGCTCCTGTTGCTCTGCTTCACCCTCCTGCTTCTGCAGTTGCTGTCTCTGCTTATTTTTGAACAGCGAAAACTGCTGCAGACACGGGCAAGACAGCCTCCTTGTGTCTTGTCACTGGAACACGCTCGCTGCGCCCCAGCTCCCTCTGTTCTATTCACTCCTCCCTCTCTTGGAAGGGATTCAGCAGTTAGAACCTCCTGGCACCGCTGTGGACATCCAGCAGAACCTCGTGCTCTCCTCTTTGGGCAGCAGTGATGTTGAGGTCTTCCCACTTGACGGCTGCTGGATCCCCGACTGAACTTGCAGAAGGGTTTGTTAATTACTGAGCAGCGAGAGCGTGGAGACACTCTGGTCCTACAAGAGCTGCCGCCTCACGGGATGAGCCACAGCGCCAGTTTGTCACCCCCCTTCTTCCTCGGTGTCCCCAGCCCTTAGACCTTCCCTCTCCAGAGCGGCTGGCGAGGAACGAGGCGTTAGCAGGCACAAACGCCAGCCGGCGGTGGCTGTGGGCTGGTTGCGCCGGCGCTGGCTGGGTCTTGTGTTTCACCGGCGTGTTAGCAGGTGATAAAAGAAGGGATAAGTCTTGTCTCCTTGTTTATGTCCCGTGGGAATCTCCTGCAGCACCGGGCTTCAGGCGTGTGCCAGGCAAGGCTGGGCTGTGCTTCCCCTGGCAGGCAGCGGCGCCGTGTAGCTGCTGCCCGCTCGAGAGGCTGAACGTGCAGTGCCTCTGCTGGAAGGGTGTCAGGGAGCTGCAGGGGGAAGGAATGGGGACAGACCTGGAGCTGGGGGGTGACACTGTGCAGCTGCCTGAAGGGAGGTTGCACTGAGGTGGGGTTGGCTTCTTCTCCCTGGGGACTGGCGAGAGGAGCAGAGGAAGTGGGGTCAGGTTGTGCCAGGGGAGGGTCAGGTTGGATCTGAGGGAAAACTTCTTCCCAGCAAGAGTGGGGAGCCCTTGGACCAGGCTGCCCAGGGAGGGGTGGAGGCAGCATCCCTGGAGGGGCTCAACAACCGGGCAGCCAGAGGCTTTGGGGAGCTGGATTAGGGGTTCACAGTGCTGTAGATCTGTTGTAGTTGCTAAACTAGCTGCTCTTAAGTTTGACTTGATCATGAAGGTCTTTTCCAACCTGGATGACTCTGTGACACATGGGGGATTAGGAAATAGAGAGTGAGAGGGGAGATGCTGTGTGAGCTCAGCTGCATCATCTTGTCCTTGTGGGTTTGGGGGTACCTCAGGGCCCAGCTGAGCTCCTCAGCTGTTGGGGCTCCGGAGGATGAGCTTTGCTGTCTCACAGAGCAGCCCTGCCCAAGCCCATGCCCATCACAAACTCCTTGGGTGTCCTCTGCGTGGCTGCCTTGCGAGGAAGGACCTGGGTTTCTTCCTTGTTGCAGCCTCCTTTTTGCCCCATGGCCAGCTGTGGGGAGGGTGTCTTGTTGGAATCTCTGCACGTCCAATTAGCTGCCTACAAATTAATGACTTCCCGGGTATTTACTGCTCTGCACCGTCGTGACGTTTCGTTGCCACGTGACAGGGAGAGGAAATAATTTAACCCCAGCCTGCTCTGGGCTTCTCTGGGGAAGCTCTTGCAAAGCAGAGGGTTGCCAGCCTTGAATTCCTTTCATGTAATAAATGACTTGAGCCCGCTGTAGGGTTTGTAGGTACCTCTACACAGTTGATTTTTCATAGAATCTCTTTGCTTGGAAGAGGTTTTTAAGGTTATCAAGTCCCACTTTTAACCCATCGAAGCCAGGTCACCACTAAAACCACATCTCTCAGCACCACATCTACGTGTCCTTTAAATCCTTCCGGGGCTGGGGACTCCACCACTGCCCTGAGCAGCCTCTTCCAATATCCATCGACTCTTTCAGTGCAGAGACTCTTTCAAATATCCAGCATAAACCTCCCCTGGCACAAACTTGCAGCTGTTGGATCTAGTCCTGTTGCTGGCTACCAGGGAGAAGAGACTGATCATGGAATCAGACAGAATCACAGAGCATTAGGGATTGGAAGGGTCTCCAAAGACCATCCAGTCCAATCCCCCTGCCACAGCAGGATCCCCTAGATCTAGTGACACAGGAACATGTCCAGGTGGTTTGGAAACATCTCCAGAGAAGGAGACTCCACAACCCCCTTGGGCAGCCCCTTCCAGCCCCCAGCTTGCTCCAACCGTGTTTCAGGTCACTGCAGAAAGTAGAGGACTCCCCTGAGCTTCCTTTTCTCCAGTTAAACCCCCCCAGTTCCCTCAGATGTTCCTCAGAGCACTTGTTCTCCACACAGTCACAGAATATTAGGGATTGGAAGGGACCTTGAAAGATCATTGATGGATTGGACTAGATGATCTTTCGAGGTCCCTTCTAATCCCTGATGATGATTCTATGATCATCTAGTCCAATCCTCCTGCACACCCCTCCCCAGCTTCATTGCCCTCTCTGAACAAGTTCTGCACCCCAGAAACCTTTAGGGGGTCTCCCTGTTGCATGACCCAGCTCCTGGCTGATGGATTTTGCTGATCCCAGGCAGGTTATTCCCACTGCCACCTCCCCCCTCCATCCCTGAGCTGGGCTGCTCCTGCGTGGAGCTGCCGATGCTGCAGCCCGACCTGCTGGGCACTGGGACTCACTGCAGCCCCCAGCCCAGCAGCCAAGGGAACCTCCAGCAGAAAAGGGACTTTGCGCCTCCTCTGCTGCGTTTGAACCTCGCCGGTGGTTTTAGTGGCCCTGTAGTTTGCTTTCGCTGATGTAATTAGCACAAGCTGGGTGCACAAGAATTAGGCTCGGACTGGATTCCCTCGCCAGGCAGCCAAGCCCTGGTCAGGGTGACCAGTGATAAATCAGCTCCTCCCGCCTGCCAGGACTTCCTCTCACTTTGCTTTTGACCCTCTGGTCCTGAGGTAAGACCCATCCTGCTGAGAGAACACCCCAAAAGCAGAACCAGGTCCTGCTCTCACCGTGGCCTCGCTGGCCAAGTGACAGAGTTATTCCCCTCCTGTGTGTCCGGGAAGTATTTATTGAGCAGGATAAACAGCTGGGGATCCACAGGGAGAGGAGCATCTCCTGCAGTTTGTTGATGCAGAGGCTCTTGGCAGGCTCCTGGCACTGCCGGGACCAGGGAGGAAGGGCAGGGGTGTGTCTGCTGCAACGGAACACTTGGCATCTCCAGGCAAACGCATTCCCCTGGTGCTGACACTAAGGAACGTGGACACCATCCTGCGTGACCTACTGTAGGGGATCCTGCTCTGGCAGCGGGCTTGGACTAGATGGTCTTTTGAGGTCCTTTCCAACCCCGACCACTGTGTGATTCTCTGTGAGTTGAGTAGTTGGTGTGAAGTTTAAACCCACCTGGGCGTGTTCCTGTGCGACTTGGTCTGGATGATTCTCCTCTAGGAGGGGGATTGGGCTGGATGATCTTCCGAGGTCCCTTCCAATCCCTGATGTTCTGTGATTCTGTGAGGAATAGTGTGTCCAGTTCTGAGCTCCTCAGCTCCAGAAGGACACAGAGCTGCTGGAGAGAGTCCAGCACAGGGCCACAAAGATGATGAAGATTGAGGAGCATCTCCCGGATGAGCAAAGGCTGAGGGAGCTGGGGCTCTTCAGCTGGGAACAAAGAAGGCTGAGGGGTGACCCCATGGATGTTGATCAATATGGGAAGGGTGGGTGTCAGGAGGATGGAGCCAGGCTCTGCTCAGGGGCACCCAGTGACAGGACAAGGGGCAGCAGGTGTGAGCTGGAGCAGAGGAGGTTCCACATCAGTGTGAGAAGGACCTTCTTCATGCTGAGGGTGCCAGAGCCCTGGCAGGGGCTGCCCACGGGGGTTGTGGAGTCTCCTTCTCTGGAGACATTTCAAACCCACCTGGACACGTTCCTGTGTGACTGGATCTAGGAGATCCCGCTGTGGCAGGGGGATGGGACTGGATGATCTTTCAAAGCTGGGTGCTGGTACCCTTCTGCTGCATCCATGGGTCCTGCAGGTCCTGCCGTGTCTGCTGCCACCCCCAACCTCTCTTTCCACTGTTGTACAAGGAGCTGCTTCTGCAGAGGGTGGCTAGAAGTTCCACCATTTCTTTTCATTTCACTTCCCCCCAACCTCCTTTCTGAGGCAGAATCCTGTGTATCTCACACCCTGAGGGCTGGGCAAACGGTGCCAGGGGACCTCTTGGTTGAGGTGTAGACCCAAGAATCCTCCTGCTCGTTCCCCTCGGAGCCAACCTCGCTGCTCTGCACGCTCCAGAGAGCGCTACGCCAGGGGATCTGCTGGGCGCTCGAGCGGGTAGAGCAGCTCAACGCTGGGTGCAGAGTTAATTATTTGCTGAGTTCTCTGCTATTTGCTTTTTATTCCCTGTATTTTCATTAAGCACTAATGGGCTGGGGTGGGTTTTTTCCACCACGAAGACGTTTGGCCCCTGATGAAGCTGCCTGGGCTCGACTCGCTGTCGCTGCTCCATAAACTTTATGGAGAAGCCCATCAGAGCACGAGAAGTTCTCCTGACGTGATGCAAAGGGAAAGGCAGTGGGATTCAGTTTAGGGAGCTACATCTGCAGAGTTCCCATCCATCTCCTCTCTTATTTCTTCTTATTATTACTGTGAGGCTTGGAAATGCCAGGCAAGAGGGCTGTTTGTGCTTGTTCAAGGATGGCTCTGCCAAACCAGAGACCTGGGAGAGAGACTCGATGATCCCAGGGGTCTTTTCCAATCTGATTGATTCTACTGGCTTAAAGGGTGGGCTACTAGGGACCCCCCTGTTGCTTGAGAGCTTCACTCTCAGAGACCACCACAGAGCTGTGATGATCTCAGAGACCATCACAGAGCTTCACTCTCAGAGACCACCACAGAGCTGTGATGATCTCAGAGACCATCACAGAGCTTCACTCTCAGAGACCACCACAGAGCTGTGATGATCTCAGATCATCACAGAGCTTCACCCTGAGATCTTCACTCTCAGGGCCAGCAATGGAAGGTTACAAGCTGGGATGCTGAAAATGAAGCCCATCCAAAATATAGTGTCATGTCTTTCTGCAGCTGGAGACTCGATGGCATCTCTGCTGGGTTTCTTGATCACAGAGTCACAGAACATGAGGGATTGGAAGGGACCTTGAAAGATCATCCAGTCCAATCCCCCTGCCACAGCAGTATCCCCTAGATCCAGTCACTCAGGAACATGGCCAGGAGGGTTTTAAATGTCTCCAGAGAAGGAGAGATTCCACAACCCCCCTGGGCAGCCCCTTCCAGGGCTCTGTCACCCTCATTGGGAAGAAGGTTCTTCTCACACTGATGTGGAACCTCCTCTGCTCCAGCTCACACCCACTGCCCCTTGTCCTAGCACTGGGTGCCCCTGAGCAGAGCCTGGCTCCATCCTCCTGACACCCACCCTTCCCATACTAATCAACACTCCGGGGGTCAGTGCTCAGTCTCCTCCAAGCTCAAGAGACCCAGCTCCCTCAGCCTTGATGGAAGGAAGACCTTTGTAACCCTCTGTTCCAGCTCTTCACACCCTTTCATCAGCATTTGATTCTAAACCAAGGGGCACAGCTCCTCTGTTTGCTGGGATCAGCCCAGCTCTCTGGTGTTTGCACACGATGAGCACGAGCTGAAAGCTCCCTTCTCTCGCTGTTTGAGGTCTGTTGAGTGAGAGAGCAGCTGGATTTGCCCCCCTCCCTGTTATCAGCCCTCAGACCTCTGTGTGTTCAGGAAATACAAAGGCAAAGGCTTGAAAGATGACTCTCCCCTGTCTTTGTTGGGGTCGAGCCGTGTTCTCTTCTCCAGGTAACACCTGTCACCGCGGCGGCGCAAGTGCCTCCTGCCTCCGGTCCAGTATCGGCGGCGGGTCCGCCAGCAGAGTGCCCACTCCGAGGGAAACTCAACGTGGCATCAAGCCTGGGGAGGTGATAGCTCCCCGGAGCTGTCGTGGAGAGTCAGTCTTTACTTCCCTGCTTTGACCTTTAGGGTCTTCAGTAGGAGAAGAGTCTTCATTCTAGGGGAGCAGCAGAGTCCTCTCTTTCACAGAGGGGTGGTTCGTGCACTGAGGGCAAGAAGGAAGGGGGTGGTTTGGCCCCCAAAACTGCTGTTTCCAGTCTCCTCCTTGTGTGTTCTCCAGGTGTGAATCCATGTGTAGCCAGCACCAGGGTTCCTCCAGTGGCAACAGCTTGACCCTAAATGGTTGATCTTGTTAATGGTTCTGACCCTAAATCACAGAATCATTAGGGATTGGAAGGGATCTCGAAAGATCATAGACTGGTCAGGGTTGGAAGGGACCTTAAAGATCATAGAATCATAGAAGGGACCTCGAAAGATCATCCAGTCCATTCCCTCTGCCACAGCAGGATCCCTTAGACCAAGTCACACAGGAACACATCCAAATGGGTCTTAAACTTCTCCAGAGAAGGAGACTCCACAACCCCCCTGGGCAGCCCCTGCCAGGGCTCTGGCACCCTCACTGGGAACAAGGTCCTTCTCACATTGATGTGGAACCTCCTCTGTTCCAGCTCACACCCACTGCCCCTTGTCCTATCACTGGGTGCCACTGAGCAGAGGTCCCTTCCAATCCCTAACGACTCCATGATTCTCTGAAAAGGTGGGTTTGGGTTTACAGAGGACCTCAGAGAAAGATGGGAAGCAGGAGGAACCACATCTCACCATGTAGGTGGTAGGATTTGAGTTTGTGTCGTCTTCACTCAAATCAGGTTCTCCTTCCAGGAGAGGATCCACACGACGCTGCCGGTTTTGGACAGGACAGTTCTGATGAAAATCAGAGCTGGAGCTTCGCCCCTTCCATGACATCTGATGCTTCAGCTCCATCAGACTTCCAGGATGAGGGTAAGTCACGGATATTCTTTGCGCCCTTGAGTGAGGAAGATGGAGCAATAAGTGCAGTCTGGTGGGACCCTGTGGTCATTCGTCCCTCCCGTAACGCAGGAGATGTGGTTTCTGGCCTTTCTGTGGTCGCCTGGCATTTGTTTTGTCAATGGCCATCAAACGTTCCGGTGATCCCCAATCGACTTTGATATCGCTGAATTGAATCGTGTTTCTCCACCGTCCTTGTGCAAACTGTGGCCAGTGGTTGTGATTTAGATCGACACCAGTGATGGAAAAGAGCAGAGTCTGACCTGGTGGCTACTCTTCCCCAGCCACGCGACTGTTGGGCGCTCAGTCTCTTGCCTCCTCCCACCCTTGGAGAGCTTTTAGTGGGACCTTCTGAGCCTGGGAGCTCCTGTGAGCACAGAAGGGCTCCCCGTCCTGCAGTGGCGTCGAGGCTGATGTATTGGATGTCAGGCAAGAGGGTTTCTGTGCAAGAGGTTGTTGAGGAGCGGACGTCTACTTGCGAGCGGTGCTTTAGGAGTGATGGATTTACAACAGGCTGTTGAGGCTGAAGCCCAGAGAGCTGTGATTGTTCTGATCTTCTCAGAGGTTATCTCTGGGCCCTTAAGTGAAGGCTTGGCTGCTTTGGTCTCAGGTTCTCAACCTCCCACTTCCCCCAGATCTTGTTTCCTCCTCCTCTTTCGCTTCCTTTGCACTTTTCCCCCCACGTTTCTTACCCTCTCCCCCGCCTCCTCCTTCCTCTTCCATTTGCAGCGCTTCCGTCCCTCCTCTTCTCCACCTCTCTCTGCCCAAAGTGCTCTTTCATGTCTGCTCCCACTCGTGTGAGGGGATCAGTGGTCATCGGTCACGGAGGCAAAAGGAACGAGGATTTATTTGGGAGGAGGCCAGAAGAGCTGTTGCAAACCCCATCAGGCTGACCTGCTGCTTGAGCTGATTTATGCCATGAAAGAAACATCTCGGCTTTGACCGGTCAGATGGGCTCGCTCGTTGGGAAGGGGCTTGTAGGGTTTGGGATTGGCTGGTCAGGCTAACCCGAGCGGTCAGATCCACCGCACTTAGGGCCGAGAGGGGATGATGGAGACCCGCGTGACGGGGATAACGGATGTTGGCCTAAATGGGACATGAAAGGGCTCTGAAGACCTCAAGCTTGGCCTCATCAGGCGAGCAACATCTTGATGAGGTCTAGGGTCTCTCCTGGCTGTTTATGAACTTGTCTGCAGAACTATTTGCTTGGCTAACTGAGTCGTGGGGTTTGGTAGCCCAAAGGGGCAGAGCTTGACAGAACACTTGGAGGGGCTGCGAGCCCTTGGCACTGGTCTCAGCCCCACGTGAAACACCAGGCTCGATGGAGAGGTGCCCCACTGAGGCTGAGACTGCCCAGAAAGGATGGGTGGGCTCTGAAGAGGAAGGAAGGGGGAGGAAAGCTGCCTCGGGGGGCAGTGATGCTCAAATGAGGTGTTAGCTCCTGGAAATGGGGTAACGCTGAGTTACAGCAAAGCCACAGCCTTGGCTCTGTGTGAGTGTTGCAGAATGACAGCACCTTAGCAACTGGAAGGGACCTCAAAAGGGCATCCAGTCCAATCCTCCTGCCAGAGCAGGATCCCATAGATCCAGTCACACAGGAACCTGTCCAACCTCCACAGAGAAGGAGACTCCACAACCCCTCTGGGCAGCCCCTTCCAGTGCTCTGGCACCCTCACGGGGAGGAAGTTCCTTCTCATCTTGATGTGGAACCTCCTCTGTTCCAGTCACCTGAGAGTTGACTTGAAGTAGCTTAAGGTATGGGTTGAGTCAAAGAGTCTAGATGTCTGAGCTGAAACATCCTTATGGCCAAGTAGGAAGCCTTAAGACTGCACAGTCTGGGTTTTGTAGTGGTCAAAGTGTCCTTTGGCTTCTCTGAGTGTCCAAACCATCACCTCTGCCATCTTCCTTTTGGCTTTTGACCTCTCTTGTCCATGTAGCCAGGAGCAGGCGCCCTGCTCCTCTGTGCTGGGCCACCACGGGCCACCTTGGGATGCTGCTGCCATACAGATGAGGGGCCAATTGCTGCTCCTTTCATGCAGCCCAGATGGTTGCTCCATGGATAATGACCTTGCAACCCCTGAAAGGAGCCTCTCACAAGGTTCTTCCCAAGGGCAGGGAATGACAGGGCAAGAGGTCCTGGTTTGAAGCTGGAAAAGGGCAGAATGAGGTTGGACAGGGAAAAAGGTCCTGAATCTGAGGACGTGGGAGCCCTGGAACAGGAGGGGTGGTGGAGTCCACATCCCTGGAGCCATTCAAGGCCAGGCTGGCTGGGGCTCTGGGCAACCTGGTCTCCCTGGAACAGGCTTCCTGGAGAGGTGGTGGACCCCCCATTCCTGGAGCCATTCAAGGCCATGCTGGCTGGGGCTCTGGGCAACCTGCTCTGATGAATGCTGGCCCTGCTTGGTGCAGGGGGGTTGGACTGGATGCCCTTTGGAGATCCCTCCCAACCCAACACATTCTATCATTCTATGCTTCCTGTGTGTTTATTTCATCCCTTCTTAGCCCAAATCTGCAACAACAAGGGGGTTTGTCCTTAGGCACAACCCCAGAGCAGGATTAAGTGGCCACTGTCTCCCACCTTCCTGAATTCCCTGACTTTATTAATTGAAGCCTTTAATGGAAACAGATCCTCTGCCTCTCCTTACCATGAAAAACTGGGGGGGGAAAGGCTCCTCTGGAGCAGGCATTTCCTTGCTTGCTCTGAGCCTCTTGTGGGAATCAGAGAGAACCTTCCAAGTTGTCTCTGGAGGGAGCGAGAGGGCCTGAGCGAGTTGGGGATGACTTTACTCAATGAGGCATGGCCCAGCTCCATAGGATGGTCCCTAATGAGTGATTAAGGAGCTAATGTTTGTGCAGTGCTGAGAGGCTGGGAAGGCTGGGGAAGTGTTAAGTGCTGTTATAATGATCAGTATTTCTTAGGAGACACTTCCCACGTAATGTGCTCTGCTCACATCACTGAAAGGCTTTTGCCTCTTGAACTGGTGGATCACTTCATTTGACAGCGTTGGGCCATTTAGTTTAAGAGAACCTGCTGGTTTTGGCTGGGGTAGAGCTGGTTTCATTTAAGGTAGATACCACAGTGTCCTGAGGGGGTAGGAGCTGCATGTCTTTCATATTTAGCCTTCCATAGAATGACAGAACTGTTTAGGTTGGAAGGGAGCTCAGAGAACATCCAGTTCTGAGGGAGGGAGGTCTCTCACCAGACCAGATTGCCCAGAGCCCCGTTCAGCCTGGAATCCTATAAATTCCAGAGTCTCTCCACTCTTGGTTCTGAAGAACTTCTTCCTAAGATCAATTCACACAGAGTCACAGAACTTTAGGGGTTGGAANCCTCTGTGGCTCTGCACTGGACTCTCTCCAGCAGTCCTTCTCTCCTTCAGTTTCAAACTATTTCTTGAGCCCCCTGGGAAAAGTTCTTTCTCAACCTTCCTGCAGGTTCCCTTCAGGTGTTGGAAGGCAACTGTAACACCCCCCCAACCCCAGAGTCTTCTCTTCCCTGGGCTGAGCAAGAGATTTGATGTTCAGATGCTCCAAATACACACCTTAACCCCCCCCCCCGTCCACCACACTGACTGAATGAGCTGTAAGTGTGCTCGGCCAAAGTTCTCTGCTGACATGATGGAAGGGTCTTGGAAGTCAGAGGCAAGATCTCTTCCCCCTGGAGACGGTGCCTGAGAGAACCCGTAAAGTACCTTCCTGTCACTGTGAGTTATGGTGCCCTCCACGTGCTAACAGTTACCTGTGTCATTGGGAAGGAAATATATTGTCTGCTCTGTTGTTGTGACACGGCAGGACCGCCCGGCACAGAGGCGGTGCTCGCCCACCCCCTGCTCAGCCTTCGGTGATCTCACCGTGGCATCAAGTGAATCATGGGGAACCAGAGCCAGGATGAGAGGGCAGAGCCTGGAGCTGCCAGGGGAGGGTTAGGTTGGGTGTCAGGAAGCCCTTCCTCATGGAAAGGGTGATCAGAGCCTGGACTGGACTGTCTAGGGTAGTGGTGGAGTCCCCATCCCTGGAGGTGTTGAAGGACAGATTGGCTTAGTGCCCTGTTGTGGTCGATGGGGTGATGTTAGGTCCTGGGCTGGATGCTCTGAGAGGGCTCTTCCAGCCTCAATGAGTCTGGGATTCTGTGATATAGGACCAGGCTCAGCATCCCTCCACCAGCCAGAGGTCAGACGCTCTGTGGTGATCACAGAAGTGGCACCATGGAGCTATGGGGAACCCCCAGCTGATAAACCTGGTGCCTAGAATTCCAGTACCTGCCAGGGGACTGACTGGGGAAGGACTTTTTACAAGAGTTTGTAGTGATAGGACAGAGGGAAATGGCTTTAAGCTCAAACAGGAGGGATTTACATTAGATATTAAGAGAAACTTCTTTACAGTGAAGGTGCTGAGGCCCTGGAACAGGCTGCCCAGGGAGGCTGTGGCCGCTCCATCCCTGGCAATGTCCAAGGCCAGGCTGGATGGGGCTCTGGGCACCCTGGTCTGGCGAGAAGTGTCACTGCCCCTGGGCAGGGTGTTGGAATTAGATGATCTGTGAGGTCCCTTCCAACCCAAACCGATCTGTGATTCTGGGATAGTAAAACTTTTGAGGGGGTTTGGTCACCCTACAGAGTGTCTTTCATCCATCTCCAGGTGCTTCTCGAACCCATTTGCATCGCAGAGAAGTCCTCACTTGCCCTCTATAGGGAACCAAAAATATAACAGTGAGTTCTGCACTTAACTCTCCAAAAACAACCCTTTGGTTTGCAAATCCAGGGGAGAAGTCTTCTCAGAGGGGCTCCTCACCTGGTCCATCTCAGCTGCCAGCTCGTGGTCATTCTTAGTGGTGGTGGAATTAACTGCCTGAAATATTGTAGCATCATCTAGGCTGGAGAAGAGCTTTAAGATGATCAAGTCCAACCCTGAACCCAGCTGGATATGAGGGGTGGCCGAGCAGGGGTGCCTATGTGTGCTCAGAGCAGGATGTCCATCACCAGGGTGTGGGGTGGCTGTTGGGGTTACCTGTGGGTGCCCAGTGCTGTGCAGGGTGTTGGTGGGTGGGTGTTAGGGGTGTCTGTGGGGTGTGGGTGGGTGTTTGAGAGGGGTCTGAGTGTGCACAGTGAGGTGTGCGTGGATGCTGGGGGTATCTGTGGGGTGTGGGTAGGCATTGAGGGGTGTCTTCAGGTGCACAGCACAATGCAGGGTGTGGGTGGGTATTGGGGCTTCTGTGGGTGTCTGTGGGGTGGAAGTGGGCTCTGAGGTGGTGTCCGTACGTGCACAGCGCTGCTCAGGGTGTGGTTGGATACCTGGGGGGGTGCCCGTGGGTATCTCTGGGGTGCGTGTGGGCATTAAAGGGGAGTCAGAGGGTGCACAGAGCCCTGCAGGGTGTCGGTAGGTGGGTAACGAGGGTACCTACGGGGTGCAGATGGCTATTAGAGGTTTCTGTGGGTGTTTGCAGGGAGAGGGTGGGCACTGAGGAGGTGTCTGTGGGTGCACAGCGCCACACAGGGTGTTGGTGGGTGGGTACTGGGAGTCTCTGTGGGGTGCAGTGAGCATCGGGGGTGTCTGTGGGGTGCAGGCGAATGTTTTGGGGGTGTCCGTGGGTGCACAGCCCCATGCAGGATGTTGGTGGGTGGGTATTGTGGGGTCCCCGTGGGGTGCAGGTGGGTATTGGGGGTGTCTGTGGCGTGCAATGGGTACCGGGGGTGTCTGTGGGTGTCTATGGGGTGCGGGTGTGCGCTGAGAGAGGGAGTCCGTGGGTGCACAGCGCCGTACGGGGTGCGGGCAGGCACCGGGTGGTTCCGCGGGCGCTTGAAGGGGCGGGATCAGACCCGGCGCCGTTCGAAGGGGGCGTGACCAGCACCGCTCACGGGGCGGGGGCGTGACCAGGAGGGGGCGTGACAAGGAGGGGGCGTGACCAGCGCTGAGCGAAGCGGGCGGAGCCAGCGAGCTCTGCCGGGCGCTTGGCGGCAGCGGAGTTCTGCAGCGCCCCCTTGTGGCGCAGAGCGGTGCCGCGGAGCGGTGCCGCTGCCTCGGGCTCGGGGCGGGGAGCCCTTTTATCGCTCTGACTTCAAAGAAACAAACAACCCCCAGAGCCAAAAACAACCCCAAATCTCCAACCCTGCGGCTCCTGCCAATTAATTCTTCCTACCGCAGCTCAGCAAAGCTCCTTTTGGTGGAGTAACCGCCCATTGCTCCTTTTCCGCACCGAACTGGGAGCACTGGTTTTCTTCCCCCTCTCACCCATAACTGCCCGGTGGACGCTGCACTGGGGCAAACAGCGGTGCTGGGGCATGAGGTGACCAACCTGTGGCCCAAAGGAGCCGCTCGCCCAGATATAGCTGAATTTCAGGTGTGATAAAGTGGATGAGACTGGGAACAACTGGGCATCTGCTGGTCTGTAGAGGTCAAAGCCTGGATGCCCACAGCCGAGTGGAGATGCCTCTTAGGCTGGAGTTGAAAGCTTTAGGTTTTTCTTCTCAAATAGCCATTAAGGCAATTAGCTCTGGCTCCCTGATGGCCAGAAGTGCCTTTTGCTGCTTTAGGTTGGTACCGAGTGGCTGTCGATGCAATTTTTTACCTTTATTGAAGAAGAGCAGGAATCATTCGGGGAAGGGTTTCAGAACAAACACAATCATCAAAAGCTCTTCCTGCTTCGTGTCCTTTTCTGATCCTGGGCATCATCCAAACGAGCCCAAAGGTTAAACCCTTCGATCACTTATTCCTCCCAGTTCCTTTAGGGCAGCTCGGAGCAGGTTTGACCGGTTTTGCGAAGGGGAGGAGAATGGGAACAACAAGAGAAACAACAAAAAATATTGACTAAAAAAATACTGGCTGTGTGATGTTTTCTGGAGGAATCAGCCTCCTATAAAGCTCCAGAGCTGAGGGCTTTTGAGTTCTCATTTTCAGAATGGAAATGCACCTTGGTGTGCTCTAACCCGGGCTGATGATGGCTCTGGCATCAGGCAGATAAGGTCCTGGAGGGGTTCCTCTGGCTGGTTCAAAGGTTTGGTTGTGTTTTGTCCAGAGCAATTTGGTTCACCTCTAGGTTAAGGTGGAGAGGAAGGGGGGGTGGTGTTCCTTTGCAGGCTTCTAGAAATCATAAAATCATTTGGGTTGGAAAAGACCTTCAAGATCATCAAGTCCAACCATCTGCCCTACAAACCCCAACCACTAACCCAGCTCCTCAAACACCCTGGCTGCCCCTTTGTTGAACCCCTCCAGGGATGTTGCCTCTACCCCCTCCATGGGCAGCCTGTTTCAAGGTCTCCCCACTCTTTCTGAACTAGGGGTGTGAATTAGATGGGGAGAGCTCAGGGCTCTGTAGGGAGCGAGCAGAGTGGTGATGCTACTGGTATTTTCAGCTTTCATTTGAAACAGGCAAACCCACCAAGAAAACCCCAAACCCAAAGCAGCTTCATGTTCTCACTGGGGATTTGCCAGCTGCAACGAATTGTGGCGCAAGGAATTGCTGTGGGAATCATGTCTGGTAGCCACAGTGGCCATCAGCTGGCCACATCCAGCTGGAGATGCTAGTCCTGAGGGTGGCTGGTGGAGTCTGTGGTTCTGTGGGTGCCCATGTCAAGCTTCAAAGTCATTTTTCACCAAGCTGAAGACATTTGGAAGTTGATCTGAGAGGCTGTTCTTGTGTCTGGAGAAGAGTAGGTGGTTGCAAGTGTCTTCTGCCTCATCTCATCTCCCTCTTATCTTCCCCCACACCCCATAAAACCAGCAGCTCTTTCTGAAGTGTTGAAACATCTCATGTTGGCCCTGACTGATGGGAGGACCAGAGGGTGAGTCCCTGCTGCTGCTCAGCTCCACTTGGGGCCACCAGCCTGGAGCACCCCATTTAGCGTCTCCTTAGGGGTTGGATAGGCACCAAATCCTGACCCAAAGCAGCTCTGACCCCAAACTGTTCTGGCCCAGCCTATCCTTTGTGTTCCCACATATCAACAGGATGTGATTTCATGGTGGTTTTTTTCAATAGAGAATGATGACCTCAGGAGTCCTGGGGTGGATCAGAAGGATGGTGGTTAGCAGACCAAGAGAGGTTCTCCTCCCTCTCTGCTCTGCCCTGGTAAGACCACATCTGGGATCTTGTGTCCATCTCTGGACTCTTCAGTTCCAGAAGGACACAGAGCTGCTGGAGAGAGCCCAGCGCAGAGCCATGGGGATGATGAAGGGAGAGGAACACCTCCGTGATGAGGAAAGGCTGAGGGTGCTGAGTCTCTTTAGCTGGGAGAAGAGGAGACTTCAGGGTGACCTCATGAATGTTGATCAATATGGAAAAGGTGGGTGTCAGGAGGATGGAGCCAGGGGCACCCAATGATAGGACAAGGGGCAGTGGGTGTGAGCTGGAACAGAAGTGGTTCCACATCAATGTGAGAAGGAACCTCTTCATGGTGAGGGTGATCAAGACCTGGAAGCGGCTTCCCAGGGGGGTTGTGGAGTCTCCTTCTCTGGAGGCATCTAAAACCCACCTGGACATGTTCCTATGTGACTGGACCTAGGGGATCCTGCTGTAGCAGGGGGATTGGGACTGGATGATCTTTGGAGGTCCCTAACGTTCTGTGATTCAGTGATTCCAGCATTGGCTCTAAAACCACGAGTTGCTCTCACACCAAACAAGGGGTTTGTGATCGGGGTCTTTGGGTGTCTCGTTGTCTGGGCTTGTGGTTTCTGCCCAACCCTTGCCCTGGCTGCTTGTTTCAAGTCACCTCCTCCGTCGCAAGAGCTCCAAAGCAAAACAAAACCGCTCCGGAACACGCGGGGTGACGTCGCAGCCGCTCGGCGGGTCCGCGGGGCCCCAGAACAGGAGCCGTAGCCACAATCCCTTTAGAAAGTCAGCAGATAACTTATTAATGCGGCTTTTCCAAGGCAGGGAGGAACAACACCCCCTCCTGCCGCCGTTTGCCGACAGGGGAAAACCCGTAATTAAAGTTTCTTTGTGCTGCTTTATAAGCGCAGGAGCAGACAAAGAGATTCATTTTCCATACCTAGAGGACAGTCTTTAGTGCCAAGGTGGGAGCTGGGATCTTTTTTAATCAGTCTTCTTTTTTTATCTTAGCAAGGAGGCTGCTAACGCCGGCCCGTTCGCGTGAGGACGGGGAGCGGCGGCTGCGCTCGGCTGCAGATGGATGGCAGGAGAGGATGCCCTCGGCACGGAGATTATTTCAGAGGGAGCGGGGAGGGAGCGGAGTGTGGGTGCTCGGGAGCTGCTGGTGATGGGTGCCTGGTCCTGGGTGATGCGGCAGCTGTCAGGAGCCGGGATGGAACTTCCTCTCGCTGGTTCCTCATGTCAAACACACGTGAATTATCGATGCTGGGTCGGGGTAGGGGAGTTGGGATAACTGGCCCACCCGCCTCCTAAAGGTCTTTTTATTCATGAGGATGTAAATCCAAGGCGTAAAGGCTTTGTGTCTCTGTATCATCCCCGGCAGAGGGATCGATATGCAGGATGTCGTAGGATCATAGAGTTTTATGAGATGGAAGAGAATCATAGAGTCATGGAATCATTAGGGATTGGAAGGGACCTTGAAAGATCATAGAATCATACAATCATTAGGGATTGGAAGGGACCTCCAAAGATCATAGAATCACAGAGTCATTAGGGATTGGAAGGGACCTTGAAAGACCATAGAATCACAGAATCGTTAGGGATTGGAAGGGACCTCGTAAGATCATCTAGTCCAATCCCCCTGCCACAGCAGGATCACCTAGAACAAGTCATAGAATCAGTCAGGGTTGGAGGGGACCACAGGATCATCCAGTTCCAACCCCCCTACCATGGACAGGGACAACCCACCCTACATGAGGCTGGCCAGAGCCCCATCCAGCCTGGCCTTAAACACCTCAACGACGGGGCCCCAACCACCTCCATGGGCAACTCATTCCAGGCTCTCGCCACTCTCACGGTGAAGAACTTCCTCCTCACATCCACTCTAAATCTACCCATCTCCAGCTTTGCTCCACTCCCCTTAGTCCTGTTGCTACCTGATAGACCTTAAAGGTCATCAAGTCCAACCATTAACCAAGCTCTACCAAGCCCATTGCTAAATCTTGTCCCTGAGCTCTGGACCTCCACGACTGTGGAACACATCTAGGGATGACAACTGAAGCCCCTTCCTCAGCACCCTGTTCCAAGTCCTGATGACCCATTCAATGAAGAAGTTTATCCTAATGTCCAGCCTAAACTTCCCTTGATGCAGCTTGAGGCCACTACTCATCTCTCTCCAACCTCCTTTCAGGTCATTGGAGATAGCAGTGAGGTCTCCTCTCGGCCTCTCTTTTGCAATTTAACCACAATTGTTGTCAGTTGACGAAGTGTTAGGGTGGGACTTCATTGCAGCTTCTCTTCTGCCCTTTTCCCAATGAAAATTATTCCAGTTTCCTAAATTAATGGGACACTGGAGTCTCTCACGACTGACCTGTATGGGTTTTGCCCTGTAGGAGGGATGTTGGAGGGTGTGGGACACTGAGACATGAACGTTGGGCAGTGTGTTGGAGGAGGTGCCAGACTTGGATCAGCCATTGGTACCCTCTGGCCATGCCAAAGCAGTTTGGATGCCCACAGCTTGTGGAGTCTCCTTCTCTGGATATGTTTAAAACCCACCTGGCCACGTTCTTGTGTGACTTGATCCAGGTGATCCTTCTGTGGCAGAGGGATTGGGCTTTATGATCTTTCGAGGTCCCTTCCAATCCCTAATGCTCTGTGATTCTGTGATCTGTCCCCTCCTCCCTTGGGGGGAAGAAGCCAAGATTTGTTGTGAGTAAAGACAGCTCATAGAATCATAGACTCATTAGGGATTGGAAGGGGCCTTGAAAGATCATCTAGTCCAATGCTCCTGCCACAGCAGGGTCACCTAGACCAAGTCACACAGGAACATGGCCATGGGGGATTTAAATCATAGAATCATAGACTCATAGACTCATTAGGGATCGGAAGGGACCCCAAAAGATCATCCAGTCCAACCCCCTGCCACAGCAGGGTCACCTAGACCATGTCACACAGGAACACATCCAGGTGGGTCTTAAACCTCTCCAGTGAGCGTTGCCCACTCACCTGGGTGGAACCACTCGCGGTTGTTATTGGCGGCGGTACCCGCATCAGGATCCATCTCTAAACACTTATGAATCTTGAAACATGAAATTCCCAGCTGAGAGAAATGGTCTGGACAGCAATAACCGCCGCGGCCGTGCGCGCGTTAACACGAGCCAAACTACCCGTGGCTCCTCTGCGAGCGAAGCGTGTGCTTGAGTGCGTGGTTCAACGGGAGCCACGGGGAACACGTTAAATTATGGCTCGGGTTACGTCGAGCTGAAAATCACCCTGTGCAAAAACAAAGCCACTGTCCTGAAGAATTTAATTTAAAGGCTGCTCCTCTAATAAATTCAAAAAGGGAGACGCGTTGAGGACAACTGGAGGGAAGAAGAAAGGAAGAAAAGACTTTGTCCCTCCCCACCTACCCCTTCCCTGCCTCCCCTTTAATGTCTCTTTTCAATTGAAGGAGTCAACTATAACTTTATTCAGTGAGTTTCTCCCCAGAGCCCCTGGAACCTGCCAGTGGGGTTTGCTCAAGCAACGAGGCCACGTTGGCTGCTCAGTCACTGTCATTTTACACCTCGTGCCTGCCCACGGCTGTTTGAAAGAGGAGCTTTGTTTAAGACTTGGGGTGATGAACTGCTCCTTAAACCAAGTTCAACTTTGATTGTTTAACCCTCGGACAGATGTGGCAGTTGAAAGAGACGGGACATCCGGATTGATCTTCGGCCGAGGGCGCGGGCGCGTACCTGGGCATGGCGGGGGCAGAGCCGGCGGGGCCGCTGAGCAAACACCGGGGCTTCTCCTAAATCCGGTGTCACGGGGAGAGCAGCAGAAACAATCGGCATCATCCCTCACCCTGATAATGCCTTCTCGCCGACTAATAGCTCCTTGTTCATCAAGGAAACGAATGTGTGCCGAGGTGACACGCTCTTCACCCACCACTCTTTGTTCCAGGGTCCTCCAGACTGATTGTATCAGCTCCAGCGCTGACAAATATCCCCCCAAACTTTAACACTATGTAAAATTGAGTTATGGGGGTTTAAGGTTAGAATCCTCTGGCTGAGGGTTGATTGTCTCCGAGAGATAAAGGAATCAGCGCTCAACAATAACAAAATCTTTGCCATAGGATAATGCCTGTTATTGAGCTCCCAGCTCTCTTTTATTTGGTTACAAAGCTCCCCCCCTGGTTTTTCTCCCTCTGCACTCCTAGGTTGAAGTGGGAGCTGCTGCTTGAAATTGGTGAATTGCTGCTGATCCTCCAGCTGCCCTCATCCCCGCGCCTGAACAGACGCCCCGGCAGATAGATCAACCCCTGGGAACGTCCCATCAGCCAGGGCTGCGTCTCTGCAGCTGCAGTTTGTAACCGAGTTGTCCTCCCCGTGGCACCTTCCCAGCAGCAGAGCAGCTCAGGAGGGCTCCTGGCGCTTTGAAGGAAGAGAAACCTTGAGCTGTGTTGCCCGGACGATCCCAAAGAGCGATGGAGGAGTAGCAGGAGGAGAGGGTTAGGTCTGTTTGACAGTCAAATCCATCCATTGGAGTGGAGGAAATAATGGGGCGACCTCATTAATGTCGATAAATATGGGAAGGGTGGGTGTCAGGGGGATGGACCCAGGCTCTGCTCAGGGGCATCTAGTGGTAGGACAAGGGGCAGTGGGTGTGAGCTGGAGCAGAGGAGGTTCTACATGAACCTGAGAAGGACCTTCTTCCCAGTGAGGGTGACAGAGCCCTGGAAGGGGCTGCCCAGTGGGGTTGTGGAGTCTCCTCCTCTGGAGACATTTCAAACCCACCTGGATGTGTTCCTGTGTGACTTGGTCTAGGTGATCCTGCTGTGGCAGGGGGATTGGACTGGATGATCTTTCAAGGTCACTTCCAACCCCTAATGTTCTGTGATTCTGTGGTTCATCGAGCTGGGGCTGATGGCAAATGCAAGTGGCTTAACCCAGGCCCAGTGAGGAGCCCGTGGTGTAGGTGGCAATGGCATCTTAAAGCCCAGGGACTCCAAGCACGTGGCTCAGGTCCTCTGGCCAAAGAATTGTTGTGTGGTTAGCCATGAGAGGCAGTAAATGTTTGGGCCACTTCAAGATGTCCCTCCCTGTGAGGGGGCTGAGGCCCTGGAACAGGTTGCCCAGGGTGGTGATGGCTTCTCCATCCCTGGCAGTGTCCAAGGCCAGGCTGGAAGGGGCTCTGGGCACCCTGGTCTGCTGAGAGCTGTAGCTGCCCATGGCAGAGGGTTGGGACTGGATGAGCTTGGAGGTCCATTCCAACCTAAACCATTGCAGGAGACTTGGCCATCTGCTGTAAATGAACCCGCTTTGGGATCGCTCTGCAGAAGATGAACGCGTGAAGAGGAAGAATGGAATTTGGGGGAAGGCACTGGAAGTTTATTTTAGCTTTAAAATGATGGTATCTGGGGCAAAGGCTCTCAGTGCTGAGACAGTCTCACGTTGAGGGCAACCAGAGCCTGCCAAAAGAGATACCTTGGCAGGGCGCTCTCCTAGAAGCGGGTGAAAAAGTCACCAAACCCAAGGGAGGACACTATTTAGTGGAGTGAAGCTCCCTGGACTCTCTGAACTCCTTCCAAATCCTGCAAGCACTCTGCCTGTCCTGATAAACACCTGATGCATGAGGTGTGTGGAGAGGACACACACGATAGGGATGCGCTTGCCTTGAAGATTTGGAGCAGGCAGGTGGTTGGTGTCAATCTTGGGACATATATATGGGGTAAGGCTGTCCAGCCCTGTAATTACATCTCTGCTTTACCCACTTTTCCCTAAAAAGTGAACTCTGCTGTCTCCCAAAGGCCAGGGGCATCTGCAAGAGATGGCTGTGGCTCAGTGGAGCTTTTAAGTTCACATTGACTTGTGCTTCCAAGCAGACCTGAGTGCTCCAGGTAGCTATGGATGAGTTCAGAGACCCTTCTGCCTCAGATCTCAGAGAGAAATGGATTCCATCCCATTCCTTGGTCAGGGCATTATGTATGAGATGCCAAGATTCCAGGCTAGATCCATCACTGGGGTTTAGCCTGTGCTGATCACAGAATCCCAGAACATTAGAGATTGTAAGGGACCTCAGAAGATCATCCAGTCCAATCCCCTGACATAGCAGGTTCCCCTAGATCCAGTTGCACAGGTGGGTTTTAAACCTTCTTCACGGTGAAGGTGGTAGAGCACTGGAAGGGGCTGCCCAGGGAGGTTGTGGAGTCTCCTTCTCTGGAGATGTTTCAAACCCTTCGGAATGTGTTCCTGTGTGACTTGATCTAGGGATCCTGCTGTGGCAGGGGGATTGGACTGGATGGTCATTTGAGGTCCCTTCCAATCCCTAGTGTTCTGGGATTCTGTGATGATAACTTGGGAAGTTTGGGAATTTTATCATCATTCCATGCTGATGGAGATTGATGGGAAGGAAAGCTCCATCCTAAAAGCATAAAACAATAAATGGATAAGTTTGTCTACTCCTTTCCATCCTGAAAGGTCTTTGCAGGAAGCCTGTGGGTTCCTGAGAAATCACTGTAGCCATCAACGTTCCAAGCATGACTTGGCTCCCTGGAGTTGTAACGGCATCTCCCAAGCAGGTGACAGATGGTCACGGCCAACTTTTAGCTGTGTTAGTCATCTGGTGGCTATCAGGGTGGTGACATCGCTCTTAAGATGGGGCTTCCAGTTTGCTGTCTGCCAAGGGTGGTTTGAAGTTGCTCTATTTCCATCTGTAGGTGAACACTCCAGGTTTGGTTTGAGTGTTTCCCTGGATCTTCTGGTGCCAGTAGACCAGGTCCAACCAGAATCAACACTGAGGGGAAAGAAGTGACTCCTAAGTTCAACCAAGGCCAAGTGATGGAAAACACAACCTGCCCTTCCAACCCCTAATGTTCTGTGGTGCTGTGACTCTGTGATGGCAGACATGACCTGCCCTACCAAGGGGAAGTAGGGCCAGAGAACATCAGGGTTTGAATATTCTCCTCTCCTCCTTGTATTTGTTGTGCAAACTTGTGGCCGATGAGAAAACACCAGGAGGAGGCGGTGGACAATCCTGTGGATCACGGCGGCTTTGGGTTATGGGTCCTCAGTGTGATCCCATGATGGCTGCCGTAGGTTTGGGGCTGGAGACAATCATCCCTTCCCTCCCCCTCCCCCCGGTCTTCCCGTTCAAGCCCTGAATTCAGGGAGCAGCAGGGGAGCAGAGCCGTCTGAGCCAGGGGCAGCGGCACAAGCCCCGAGGTTGCGGCGACTGCCATAAAACGGCTAGAGCTCCGCCGTCTACAAAGCCTTCCATCCCTCCTGGGTACCCCAGTATGCAAAATGTGTGGGTTCAGGCTTGGGGCAGGTGGTAGGATTTGCTCCTTTAATCTTCAGTGTCTATTTATTACAGCAGAGCTCCAGGGCATCTGAGCATGGCCTTTTCTCGCCAAGAGACCATAACAAATGGCTGCGCTACCTCTTTGACACAACAGCCGAGCTTTGCGCTCCACCTATCTGCGCCGCTTGGCGCTGGCTCCTTCTCTCCCCCCGGCTCCTTCTCTCCCCCCTGGCTCCTTCTCTCCCCCCTGGCTCCTTCCCCTTTTGTCGCTGGGTTTAGAAAAAGTAGTTAAAAGAGGGAGCAGGAAGGGATTTGAATGCACAGAGTGGCTCCGCGTGACCGTAGACACCTGCCCTCTTCCTTCGCTTCCTGGCTGGGTCCAGGGTTCATTTGTCATGAGGTGGGGTGGAAGGAGAAGGGGGTTGGGGTTCAGGGTGATGCTCACCTTGTGGATGAGAAAATGCACTGCCCCGGGCCATGGGACCATGACTTGGAGGAACCCTCTTCCCTTTGTTTACTCTTAGGTATTGAACCCTTTTGCAACTGCTAATTATTTTTCAATTGCCCAAGACAAATGAGAAGGGTAGGGAGGTGCCGTTTCGCCCTGACCCTGCCCGTCAATTCCTGCGGCTCTTTATTGATGTCGGAGCCGCCTTCGGGAGGTTTTTTTCTTGTCAGTTTTAAGGAAGAAGAAGATGGAGATGCAGGCTGCCCAGAGGGGCTGTGGAGTCTCCTTCTCTGGAGATGTTTAAAGCCCACCTGGATGTGTTCCTGTGCGACTGGATCTAGGAGATCCTGCTGTGGCAGGGGGATTGGGCTGGATGATCTTTTGAGGTCTCTTCCAACCCCTAACATGCTCTGATTCTGTGATATCTTGAAGTTGTGAAGGTAATTGAAGATTTGCCCTGTTCACAAGATCACAGAACATTAGGGGTTGGAAGGGACCTTGAAAGATCATCCAGTCCAACCACAGAATCATTAGGGGTTGGAAGGGACCTTGAAAGATCACCCAGTCCAATCCCCCTGCCACAGCAGGATCCCCTAGATCCAGTCGCACAGGAACATCTCCAGGTGGGTTTTAAATGTCTCCAGAGAAGGAGACTCCTGTTCCTGAGCCCCATCAGAAATTGCCAGGCTGATGGAACTGCTAGAGGAAGTTCCACCCTCTCTCATTGCCACTTCCTTCTGTTTTTAAGGGGGTCAAAACTGTTCTCAAAGAACTTGAACTTCAGCCTCATACCAGAAGGTGCAGCAGTCCCATCCTAATCTTCTGGAAGGCAGTTGAATTCTCATTGTAGGGATCTTTTGGGGTCCTACCCCAGCACCCAAGTGGTTCTGCACCAGGGTGCAGCTCTTGCAGTGTGAACAGGCAGACAAGCTAAAGGATGATAAGGAGAGGTGATGCTGGAGGAGTTAAAGTGACTTAACTGCAGCCCATCAGCTATTAGAGGTAATGTTGGAATGGGACCAACCCATGACCCTCGAACTTTCTGTGGTGCTTTGGGAGGGTGGGTTAGGGGCTGACAATCCAGCCTGTGATGTGCACACGAGCACTGGGCTCACTGCACCGACTCTGCTGGAGCTGAAAACATCATTTAGCTGGAAACATCGATTCTCAGCAGCTGAGTGACCTTGGCTTGTGGCTGAGGTGCTGCTCACTTGGGTTTGGAGGAAGAAGGGGCTGCGGGGCCACTCAGCCCCCCAGTGCTTGGTGCTTATGTTCTATTTGCTCTGGACTTGCAGGAAACATTGGCTTCACCCCCACGGCTGAGATCCCTGGTAACATAAAGCTGTTAATCCAGAGGTTCTCCCTCTGGCGATGTGGGGTGTCACTGTGGGGCTGTCTGAGGCTGCTCCCCAAACCCCCACATCCTTGTGATGGGTGCAGAGGAGACAGTTCCCACCTCCTTTTGCAGAGCTGATTTTCCTTGGTGAGCGGGGGAAGCTTAAAAAACAGCCCCAGCAACCCCCAACCCGCGAGATGTATTTTGCAGCCTGTCTCCAGGCATCACCGAAAGGGCATCACCGGCCGCGTCGGCAACCAAATAGCAACTGGGAGTTGTCGGGGTGGGCTGGGGGAAGGAGGGAGGGAGGGAATAGGGGGGACAGAGGAAGATGGAAAACCTCCTATACAATAATTAGAATAAAATTGGGGTATCGAGAATACAGGGGTCAGCTTCTGTTCACACCGAGATGGCTTTCACCTTGTAGAGAAAGGCCGGTGCCAGGTAATTAGGTCAAGTCAATGATTATATATCTTTAAGCGAACTGGAAGGGACTGTAATTGTGATGAAATTTGTTTGAGGAGGGGAAAGCATGGGGAATTTTGTTTAAAAGGTAACGAGTTCAAAGGGTAAATGAAGTTCAAGGTTCAGTTCCTGTTCACTCCCAGCAAACCCCCCCTCCCCACGACACCCACACGCACCCAGCGGCCAATATTTCTATCAGGCGAGTTGCTTTATCTTTTGGGGAAGGGAATGGGATCGTATCCCTGTAGGAGAAGTGGAATTAAAACCGGTGACAGCTCTTTAATGGGGCTTTCTTTCTTCAGAAGGGTAGACCTCGGCGTGATGGGGTTGTGCGGGGCGGGTGCCCCCCTCGCAGGTTCATTCTTCCCTCCGGAGCCGCCGCTGTCCCTCGGTAGCCACCTTGCATGCAAATGGGTGACATCCCGAAAAGGGCTTTTGCCTGTGATATGCAAATCCCCACTGTGTTTATGGGAACTTCCCAAGAAAGAGGGGGCAAAGCAGCTGGACCCCAGAGCAGTGGGGGGAAAGCTGCCTGTCTTGGGGGGGGTTTTACAAGGCTTCAGCCTCTCGTAAATGTTTTTTGGGGGAAACAAAAAGGTGGTTCCTATTCATCCTTCTGAAATGAGCTGGTTTTCGCCTGGCTAACTCCCTGGCTACTGGGTTTTTGGCTTTGATGGAAGGTGGGCAGGAGCCCAGCTGGGAAGATCTGGAGTGGGTTTGGAGCTGGGAGAAAACCATGCCCTTTGCAAGTGGTTTCTTTTTGAGTCGCTCCTGGCGGTGCAGAAAGGTGGGGAGGTAGTTGTGCTGCAAGTCCAGCATCTCTGGTCCCTTCCACACAGCATTGTGATGTGACCTTGGAAATGGTTTTGACTGGGGCATCAAATCATAGAATCCTTAGGGATTGGAAGGGACCTCGAAAGATCATCCAGTCCAATCCCCCTGCCACGGCAGGGTCACCCAGACCAACTCACACAGGAACCAGCAGCACAGCAGTTCTGGAGGGCTGGAGCCCTGCTTCTTGCTCCGGGCCACGCTGGGGTCCTGTGGTGGCTTGGCCATGGGTGAATGTGAGTGTGCAGATGTTGGGTCCCAGGAGTTTGCAGTAGATGCTCAAGAGGACTTGATGATGCTGTGGAAATACAGGGGTTTGTGGTGGTGTTGCTGTGCTGGTTTTCTTATGGGTGTCCAGTTTGCCACTCCTCTTCCTAACGGCTTCGTTGTGGGACGTGAGGCTCCTTCTGGTGCTTGACAACAGGATTTAATGGGGCAGGATGGGATTGGTTTGATGGTTGGACTTGACGGTCTGGGAGATCTCTTCCAACCTTAATGATTCTGTGATTCTGAGCACAAAACAACGTCATTTAACCTCATCTTGAGAGTAAAGGGCAGAGGTTTAGTGGTCCCATGGCTCGAAGGGGCAAAGTGCCCGAGCAGCTTCCCAGGAGACCTCTAAATTGGATGGAGACAAGAGGAAGCTCCCAAACATCTTGTTTTGGCCAGCAAAGCTCCTTGTGAACTTGGTCTGTGAGCAGCTGCCCTTGGCACTGTCGTGGTACCGACCGCGTGTGAGTTCGGCGCTGGCACCGGGCTTTAGGACACCGCAGAGAAGGACACGGTGACACAGATCCTGACCCCATCCCTGCTCCAACGGGCTGGTGACCGGAGCCGGGACTGGGTTAGGGTTAGGGTTGCCGACAGGGTGAAGAGGAGGACAACAGAGCCTCCCCTCTGCTGAACCCGAGCTGCAAACATTTGCACCCGGGCAAAATTCAGGAGAAGTTCAAGGAACAACGTTGCCCCAATATTAATGACCTCAGAGGGCACCCGAAGTTCAGAGTTCACCCTCTGTTTACACCGCCGAGCCTTTCTCTCCCTTCTCCTACTGTCCCCATCCTATCCCCAGTATAAATTGGGTGTCACTGGTCGCCGCTGAGATCCGTTCTGTGACATTTCAATCGGGTTTAGGTTTTTCTGGGGGGTTTTGTTTTGCCTCTCCCCACCTCCCTGTCCTCCTCCACCACCGGAAAAATACACATCGGTTTTGTGCGGATAATAGAGGGCGAAGGGTGGGTGCCGGGGTGGGTGGGGGGAGCGAGCGGGGTGCTCTCGCGCTCAGTTCAAGGTTCACTCTTTGTTCGCTCGTAATGAAAAGTCTTCAGTTATCAGGTATTTAAACCCAAATCAGCAGTTCCATATCCGTAACCTGAGCTAAGTGTTCCTCCATCTAATGGCCGCGCGGCTGTCGTTTGCAGCGAGTTGGGTGACACTCGATTTGTACTCGCTGACGGGAACAGATGGGTCTTCATTGTGAGAGCCCGCCTGTATGCAAATGTGAACGGAGTTTCACCCGCGCCCGCGCCTGACCTGACCACGCACAGGCATTTACCCAGCGCGCTCCGCCGGGGGGGCGGCCAAGGGCGATAAAAAATGGCACTCGGATAGTACCAGCGGCAGGTCAAGTTTACCATCCGTCTTGCCAGCGGGACCGAGATGGCAACACAGTTATTTAGTTTCGGTGTTGATGTTGCTTGCAATAAACTCCATCATTTCACCTGGTTATGAACCCAGCCGCGCACCGGCTTCTCCCCGCGCAAACACGCGCGCGCACACACACGCACACGGAGAAAAATAAAAAATATAGAACGGCCGAACGGGCGGAGCGGCGGCTCCTCGAGTCTGTCGGGATGAGGAAGGGGTTCTGCTCTCTGATGGCCTTTCTTGCTCTTTCCTTTGGCGCCGCAGTTTGCGGCGTGACATTTCTTTTCCTTCTCCTTCCTCTCCTCCCCAATTATTCTTTTATTATTTATTTTCCCCCAGGTTTTTATTATTTTATTTAATTTTATTTAATTTCATTTTACTTTATGTCATTTTATTTTATTTCATCTTATTTAATTTCAATTTATTTTGTTTTATTTTATTTTATTTCATTTTATTTTCTTTTATTTCATTTCATTTTATTTAATTTCATTTTATTTTGTTTTATTTTATTTCATTTTATTTTGTTTTATTTTATTTCATTTCATATTAATTTTGTTTTATTTTATTTTGCTTCAATTTTTTCATTTCATTTCCTTCCATTTCCTTTAGTCTCCTTTTATTTTATTTTACTTTTTCTCATTTCAATATGTTTCATTTATCTCGTTTTCTCTCACTGCAATGTATTTCATTTCATTTCATTTCATTTCATTTCATGTTGTTTTTATTTATTTCATTCATTTTGCTAATTTGACTCCTATTTTATTTCGTTCATTCGCCCACTCCTTTATTTAATTAATTATTCTCATCAACTTCATTCAGTTATCTACCTATCCCTCCTCTGCATTTATTTGTTTATTTATCACATTTCCCTTAACTACTTTATTTATCTATCAATCTGTTTGTTTATTTATTTATTGGATTTATCTTATCCACCACCTTTAATTATTTATTTATTGGATCGACCCGATCTACTGCCTTATTTATTTACTCATCGAAAGTCCCCAATCCACTGCTTTATCCAACCATTTGTTTATTGAATCCACCCAATAAACGACTTCATTTATTTATCGAACTTCCCCAATCTCCTACTTTATTTATTTATCAAAATTCCCCGATCTACTACTTTATTTATTTATTTATTGAACTTCCCCGATCTACTACTTTATTTATTGAATATCCCTGATCCACTACTTTATTTATTCATTAATTAATTTCCTTCCTAGTTATTTATTTATTTCTTTGTTTGTTTCACCTGCTCTAATACTTTATTTATTTACTCCTCACATTTCTCTCATCGACTTCCTCCGTCTACTTCCCAATCCGCTGCCTCTTGCCGAGTTTATCTACGTGTTTATTTCTTGGTTTCCTCTACTTTTTCATCGCCTTGGGTTCCTTTCCTGATTTTCCTCCGCGTTTCCGGGGAAGGCAGCGAAACCCCAAGCGGAGACGCCCCGATTTATGCTTTTTAAAGAAATAAATAAATTCAAAACCGGGAGAGAAGAAGCGATAATTGATGCCAGAATAAACAAGCCGGCGTCCGAGGCGTCGGCGAACGATTGTGCGCGTACGGAGGCGGCGCGCGATCGATAATAAATCTCCCCATTTAAATGTGCAACCCTTCATTAGAGTGAAAATATGAACAGCTGTAATCGCACATTTACGCCGCTGACAGAGAAAAATCTGGTTACAGTTGTAATTTTTCACGCTGATGAAGAACTGGGAGCAGGTTCGAACGCCGACTGTATAACTGGGTGGAATTTTATTCCTCCGTCCCCTCTATTTTTCCCCCCCCTCTGTCTCTCTCTCTCTCTCTCCTTGCTCCCCCTCCTCCTTTTCCACCGCCTCTCCCCGGCCGCATCCAGTAGTGAAGCAAATTAGCGTCTTTTGCTCCCAGCGACGCTCCGGTTTCTTTAGATCATTCTCCAGTTCATCAGAAAAAAGTAGATTTCTCATGGCAATTGTCGAGCCCCTCTTGGCTGTCGGCTCCTGCGGGAGTGACCCCCCAAACTGGGGAGGGGATGAATGGTTCCACGTCCCCAGGACATCTGTTCTCCAAGGGATGCTGCGAGCTGGAGTCTGGAACTGATAGAAAAGAAACACTCGCTGCAAACGTAGGGAGAAGCTTCGTGCTGCAGTAAATCTTCTTATTTCTTGCGACTTGGCTGCCAGCGAGCGACCGACACGTCTTGGGAGAGGAGGGAGAGGGGGGCTGGCAGGGGAAATTCTTTGTATTTTTTAATTTGAGGGGGAAAATGTCTGTTTGGGCTGAGGAGGTGTCTGAACCGCGGTAGATGAAACCGTTGCGAAGCAACTTGAAATATTCCAGTCTTGTTTTTGGGGTTTATTGTTCCTTCTGTGGAGGATTAAAAAGATCCCAAAAATGAAAAAAATAAAAAGAAAAAGTTAAAATAACCAATAAAATGAAAAAAAACCCCCAAACAAAATGGAAAATGGAAGTTAAAATAACCAATAAAATGAAAAAAAAAAGAAAAAAGAAATTTAAATAACTGATAAAATGAAAAAAACAAAAAAAATAAAAAGAAAGTTTAAATAACTAATAAAATGGAAAAAACCAAAGCAAAATGAAAAAGAAAGTTAAAATAACTAATAAAATGGGGAAAAAAAAGAAAAAAGAAATTTAAATAACTGATAAAATGAAAAAAACAAAAAAAATAAAAAGAAAGTTTAAATAACTAATAAAATGGAAAAAACCAAAGCAAAATGAAAAAGAAAAAAGTTAAAATAACTAATAAAATGGAAAAAACCAAAGCAAAATGAAAAAGAAAGTTAAAATAACTAATAAAATGGGAAAGTGCAAACAAAATGAAAAAACCCTCGAAGAAAATGGAAAAAATCCAAAGAAATAGGGAAAAAAACCCAATAAAATGAAAAGACCCCAAAACAAAATGAAAAAACCCAAAAGAAAATTTAAAAAGCCAAAGAAAATGAAAAAAACCCAAAACAAAATGACAAAAATGAAAACATATTAAAAAAAAACATGGAAAATTAACAAAATCTGAAAGAAAATTAAAAAACCCAAAGAAAATGAAAAGAATTCCAAACAAAATGGAATAAACCTCGAAGAATATGAAAAAAAACCAAACCAAAATTAAGAAAACCCAAAAAAATGGGAAAAAACCCAAAGAAAATGGAAAAAAAACCCCACCCCCCCAAACTGAACGGAACCTGTCTGGTTTTAGCTCTCAAACCATCACGAAGAGAATGACCAGAATTTTGAGCTGATGTCTGTCCGGTCGACCCTTGTCGTAGCTAACGGGGGTGATGAGAACGAGGTGCTTAGGACACATCGGGAACTGGAGGGCTTCTCCAAACCCTNTATTTTTATCTCCTTATACTTTATTTTCTTTTATTATTTCTATCTTCTTTGACTTCATTTTCTTTTATTGTATTATTTTTTATTTTCTTTCAATTCATTATTTATTTATTTTACTTNTGAAAACATATTAAAAAAAAACATGGAAAATTAACAAAATCTGAAAGAAAATTAAAAAACCCAAAGAAAATGAAAAGAATTCCAAACAAAATGGAATAAACCTCAAAGAATATGAAAAAAAACCAAACCAAAATTAAGAAAACCCAAAAAAATGGGAAAAAACCCAAAGAAAATGGAAAAAAAAACCCCAACCCCCCAAACTGAACGGAACCTCTCTGGTTTTAGCTCTCAAACCATCACGAAGAGAATGACCAGAATTTTGAGCTGATGTCTGTCCGGTCGACCCTTGTCGTAGCTAACGGGGGTGATGAGAACGAGGTGCTTAGGACACATCGGGAACTGGAGGGCTTCTCCAAACCCTTTTATTCCCTTATTTTTGTATTTTTAGAGGGGGGTCTTTGAGAAGTGGATAGACCAGCCATCCCTTTGGAACCCAAACATCCCCCCACCGCCCGCTCTCGGGCCAAGGTCTTTATGAAACCATTACTCGGGCCTTACTGGGATGGGCTGCGGGGTCATGGGCAAAACTGGGAAGTGAAGTCAGGGTAATTATTAAATAAAGCTGAATAAAGACTGGGGGATTTGGACCCGTTCTTTGTGACCTTGGAATTGCTCTCCGAGGAAATCCTGGCAGGTAAAGAGAATTGGATTTATAGTCTGAGGTATGAAACGGTGCTCGTCTCGTACTCCAGCCGAGGAGTGACCGGGACTTCCGTGCGATTTATGGGAGCCACTGGAAAAAAAATAAGCAACGATCATTTTATTTATTTTTCAAATTATTTTTGTTTTATTTTACTTTATTTTCTTTTATTATTTTATTTTATTTTTTACTTTATTTTATTATTATTTTACTGTATTTTTATTTAATTTTATTTTAATTTTCTTTTATTATTTTCTATTTTCTTTTAATTTATTTTCTTTTGTCTATTTTTTCTTTTTTTCGTTTTATTTTGTTTTGTTATTTTTTTATTTCCCTTTTATTTTCCTTTATTTTATTATTTTTAATTTTCCTCTGCTCCATTATTTATTTATTTATTTGACTTTCTTTTATTTTATAATTATTTTACTTTATTTCACTTCATTTTTCTTCTTAATTTTGCGGAGGGAGGAAAGTGCTAGAGGGGTGACTATCAGAAAATCATTAGTCACCTGTAAGGGGAGTTTTAGAAGACAAAAAAGGAAACAAGCAAAGAAAACACCGCCCCAAAACAAAAACCAACCCCAACCCCAACTTTCCTGGAAGCCAGTTGGTTTCATTAGTTGCCCCACGAGCAAAAGCCCCTCAGCCGACCCGTGGGCTGTCTGCTCCTCAGGCTAGAGGAGCCTGTTTTGAACACATCACGCTGATTTATTCACAAACCCCATAAGATGTGGGAGCAGGACGACGCTCGCGGGCGGAAGGAGGGTGCCTGCACCCGTCCCCATCGCCGCTGCCGTGGGGGCGCGAGGTGCAGCAGCTTCTCCTCACAGCCGGCGGCTCGAGCACCCCTTAACGCGGGGCTGTTGCTCATTAGGCCACTTCTAGACTCAACCTGGCTAATTTGCCCTCAAGGGCTGCTCTGTGTTTCCAGAACGCTCTGGTCTTCTTATTCCAGCCTCATCCTGGCTCCGCTCAAACTCCGGCACGGTCCTCGGAGGAGCTCGGTGGGACCCAGCGCCCAGGGGCGCCCAGGCAGCACCAGCTTCTAATGCTTCCCCACCCAGAGGGTCTAATCCGACACCCCTAAGGTAAAGGGGTTCCCTCCAGCATCCCCTGATTCTCTGCTCCTCTTTCCCCCTCCGATATCCTAACTTCTTCCCCCAAAACCAGCCACCACAGCAAAACCCAGGTCATTTCACCTTTGTTTGCTGGGAACCTCTTCTCTCCCCTTTCAATTTTTAGACAATACTCTGTTCTTGCCCTTTTCACTTCCTGTCACTTATTAAAAGCAGTAACGGGGTGTCTCCTGTCCAAGTCTGATGCTTGGATCAAACTGGGGGGGTCTTCCTCTTATCCGGTGCTGTCCCCCAGCTCATCCCGGCACTGACGCTTTGGGATCTTGATGCCTTTCTAGACCCTGTGTGGACCCCAGTGGTGGCTGAGGAAGGGCTCCAGGAGCCTTTCTCAACCCTGTGTAGATGCCAGTGGTGATTGAGGAAGGGCTTCCGGAGCCTTTCTAGACCCTGGGTAGACCCCAGCAGTAACTGTGGAAGGGGTCCAAAAGCCTTTCTAGACCCTGTGTGGATCCAAGTGATGGCCAAGGAAGGGGTCCAGGAGCCTTTCTAGACCCTGTGTAGACTCCAGTGCTGACTGTGGAAGGGGTCCAAAAGCCTTTCTTGACCGTGATGACTGAGGAAGGAGTCCAAAAGCCTTTCTAGACCCTGTGTAGACCCCAGTGGTGACTGAGGAAGGGCTCCAGGAGCCTTTCTTGACCCTGTGTAGACCCCAGTGGTTGCTGCAGAAAGAGTCCAAAAGCCTTTCTCAACCCTGATGATTGAGGAAGGGGTCCAAAAGCCTTTCTCAACCCTGATGACTGAGGAAGGGGTCCAAAAGCCTTTCTCGATGGTGATGACTGAGCAAGGGATCCAAAAGCCTTTCTCAACCCCGTGTAGACCCCAGTGACGACTCAAGAAGGGGTCCTAAAGCCAGACAGGGAGTCCAGAAGCCCGCAGAAGGGGTCCAGGAGCCATCTCGTGGCCACGGCGCCACGCCGCAGCCATCCCGCTTGACTCCGAAGGTGGGACCTCAAGGAGAGGCGAGAAAAAAAACGGTGGGGGGAAAAATCCCCACCACGTTCAAATATAAATCAAAGCCATCAGTCACCAGGAACGCGGAGACGGTGGCACGGGATATAAATAGAGGCTATAACTGCGGTGACAAGCGGGGCTGCCGTTGTAAATACTCATTATCTTTCCTAATATGACACCGCGTGGATTGGGAGAGCTCGGGGAAAATTACAAAGACCAGGGTGTGTGTGGGGGGGTGGGGTTAAAACTGGGAGACGGGGAAATCTGGGAGGGATTTTTTGCTTTAAAACCCCCTCCAATCGCTCCCCTGCAGAAAACAAACGGGGCTAACAGGACCCCTAATTTCCTCGAGGTTATTAACAGATCTGAACGGAGCACCCTGCCTCCTCGCCAAAGCTGAGCGAGAGCCCCGGGGACATCTGTTTGCGTACCTCGGGTGTCAGGCAGCAGCGGATCTGAATGGAATTTATCTGGATTTTATATGCATGGCTTGAGGTAAATTGAAATAAATTGCACGGCAGCCCCTGCGTGGGCATATTGGTTTTTCCTGCGCTGCGTGAACTTTTAACCTCGGGGTCCGAGCCGGTCACACGCTGACCCGTCTGAACTCTGCTGGTAGAGCCAAGTCTGGAAGGGTGACCTTGCAGCCATGGCAACCCCCAAAGATAGTCCAGGCCTCCTTCATCCACCCGCTTTCTCCGCCGCCGCTGCCGTCGCCAGCCCCGCTCCGGTCTTTCCAAGCGGCCAACAAATTGGTTGTGTTTTGGTGGGTGGGGAGGGGGGTTTGTCTCGGGCAGCTTTGCGTGATGATGGGGAAAGTTTGGGTTGTTGGAGCCTTCCTTGCTGCTGAAAAGCTTGTTCTGGGTCGAGGGCTGGTGTGAGGAGCAGGAGGAAGAGGGTGCTGGGTGCTGTGGGGTGCGTGGGCAGGATGGGTCCCTGCTCTTGCCTCTGCTGCTGGTTTTGGTGGCAATAAGGAGTCACAGAATCACAGAACATTAGGAATTGGAAGGGACCTGGAAAGATCACCCAGTCCAACAGGACTAACCTAACCCTAATCCTAACCTTAACCAGTCCAACAAGATTGGACTGGATGATCTTTCATAGATGATCACAGAACATTAGGAATTGGAAGGGACCTCGAAAGACCATCCAGTCCAACAGGACTAACCTAACCCTAACCCTAACCAGTCCAACAGGATTAGCCTGGATGGTCTTTCGAGGTCCCTGCCAAGGTTGCCCAGGGTGGTGGTTGAGTCCCCACCACTGGATGAGTTTAAAAGTCATTTAGATGTAGCATTGGGGGATCTATCTGGTTTAGGGGTGACCTTGTGGAGTAGGGTTGATGGTTGGACTTGATGATCCCAGGGGTCTTTTCCAACCTGAAGGATTCTGTGATTCTATGATTCTAGAGCGTGGAATTCCTTCAGCTTTCTGCCTCAGAGCTTGGAGATTGGACTGGATGATCTTTCCAGGTTCCTTCCAAGCCCTCTGCCAGAGCAGGACCACCTAGACCAAGTCGCACAGGAACATATCCAGGTGGGTTTTAAACTTCTCCAGAGAAGCAAGGATCTTGTTCTGGTGACAACACCACTGCAAGATCACTTCCCTTCTCTGCATTGTGCCTCAGTTTCCCCATGAGTCTCAGCCTTTTGTGGGGCATAGAATCATAGGATTGTTCTGGTTGGAAAACATCTTTTAAGACCAAGTCCAACCAATAACCCAACCCGTTAAACCCATCAAAGAGAGAGGTTCTCCTCCTGCTCTGCTCTGCCCTGCCCTGGTGAGACCACATCTGGAATCTTGTGTCCAGTTCTGGACTCCTCAGTTGCAGAAGGACACAGAGCTGCTGAAGAAAGTCCAGCACAGAGCCACAGAGATGATGGAATGGAGGATTTGATGAGGAAAGGCTGAGGGAGCTGATCTCTTGAGCTTGGAGAAAAGGAGATTGAGGAGTGACCTCATTAATGTTGATAAATATGGAAAGGATGGGTGTCAGGAGGATGGAGCCAGGCTCTGCTCAGGGGCACCCAGTGATAGGACAAGGGGCAGCGGGTGTGAGCTGGAACAGAGGAGGTTCCCTATGAATCTGAGAAGGAACTTCTTCATTATGTGGGTGACAGAGCCCTGGAAGGGGCTGCCCAGGGGGGTTGTGGAGTCTTCTTCACTGGAGACGTTTAAGACCCGCCTGGATGTGTTTCTGTGCAACTGGATCTAGGGCATCCTGCTGTGGCCAAGGGATTGGACTGGATGATCTTCTGAGGTCCCTTCCCAATTGGACTGGATGATCTTCTGAGGTCCCTTCCCACCCCTAACCCTCCGTGATTCTGTGATTCACACCTTCCCTTTGCGCCACCTCAGTTCACCTACAGCTGTGGTGCCATAAAGCTCCTGAAATGCTCCAGGAACCTCGGAAAACACCCCAGCAGGCTGTTATTTACCTCAGTTCCCCACCTGGGCCATGTAGTGAAGTTCCAGCCATGTGTGGTGTCTTCCAGACAACGGGACTCGCTGATAATTTATTTAATAGGTGCTGCATTATGAAAAGGATTCCTGCTTCTAGCTAACGGGGAGCCGGTCGTATTTCATCATTACAAAGCAATAAGCAGGCTATAGATCCCCGTTTATGGCCTATTTTATCAGTACGACTTCATTGTCTTATTTTTAAAAATTGTTGTTATAACCCCATTATTAGGAGTTAATAGACATGGGGCTGTAACCGGAACGGAGAACAACTTTTGCAAATCAGCCGCGGTCTGCGTCGCTGAGACCTCTGGAGCGCGAGGGGCTGCGGGTCCTTCGCCGACGTCTGTCGCCGCGCAGGGCTGGGGGAGCCTCTGTGAGAGACCGTAGGAGATGTGTTCTTGTAGGGGCTGTAGGATGAACGTAGGATTAAAATGAGCCAAACCCCGAGGAGCTTCGGGATTATTCTTTCCTTTTGGATCTGATAGAAATAAAATCCTTCCCTCGCGCTAAGGAAAGCACGGGCTGAACTCCTCACATCATCCTTGGGCCAGGTGACCCCAAAGAGGAAGGGACCTCAAAAGATCATCCGGTCCAATCATAGAATCATAGAATCATTAGGGATTGGAAGGGACCTCGAAAGATCATCCAGTCCAATCATAGAATCATAGAATCATTAGGGATTGGAAGGGACCTCGAAAGATCATCCAGTCCAATCACAGAATCATAGAGTCATTAGGGATTGGAAGGGACCTCGAAAGATCATCCAGTCCAATCATAGAATCATAGAATCATTAGGGATTGGAAGGGATCTTGAATGACCATCCAGTCCAACTCCCCTGCCACAGCAGGATCCCCTAGATCCAGTCGCACAGGAACATCTCCAGGTGGGTTTTAAACATCTCCTGAGAAGGAGACTCCACAACACCCTTGGGCAGCCCCTTCCAGGGCTCTGGTTTGATTTGGAGAGCTTTCTCAGTTTCCCTAAGAAAAGTGGGGTATAGGAAAGCCACAGGATAGAGTAGCCACAGCCTCCCTGGGCAACCTGTTCCAAGGCCTCAGCCCCCTCACAAGGAGGAATTTCACCTCAGTCTCCCCTCTTTTATCTTGAACCCAGACCCCTTGTCCTAACACAAGAGTCTCTTGTAAAATGTCCCTCTCCAGGGGCTCCTGACTGAGAAATGGACATTTTGCTCTCAGACACTAGTGTTTGGGACTGTGTCATCTCTACCCAAGGTGGACACTGGGCTGTGTCTCCTGCCCTCATCTTCCTGTGTGTTATTTCTCCTGTGTGTGTTGGACAGAGCTAATGAGGTCCTCATCCTGCAGGCAATTTCTTGCCTACTTGGTTTCCTGACATTTGCTCCTTAACGTCTGCCGAAAACATGGTGCTGGGAGTCTTTGCCTCTGTCCCTTCACTCTTTCTGAGTGAGTGAGAGCCAAGTAGCTGATGCGGCCAAGGAGCCAAGTGGCTCCTTTTGCATAATCAAGCATGAAATTGCAGATGGTCACGAGGACCGTTAAAAGTCCAGGAGACAGAGAAGTCTCACCCCGTGTCCCTCTTCCCTTTGCCACATTGCTCAAGGAGCCCTTCTTTGATGGTTGCTCCTAATGTCAGCTTTCGATGAGATTAGTTTCCATGGCTTTGCTCCCTTGTTGATAAAAGCTGCCAATTCCCAACCCATGGCAGACAAAGATGTGGAATCTTGGACCTTCTCAGTGTGATTGGAAGGAAAGAGAAATAAGGAGAGAAAGAGAGGATTGAGAAGTTTTTGGGTTATTGTGATCAAGGTACAAATGAATTCTGGGGTTTTTAATCAAATATGATGGGTTTGTCTCTGATGGGGAGCTGGGGTTGGGAGGGTCTGGTTTAGAAGGGACTCAAAGTGACTTGAGGAAAACTCAGTGGTTCTTCTCAAGTCTTTTAGAAGAACAGGGTTCTTCTGAGCTGAAGACTATGGTCCTTTTGAGCTGAAGACCATGGCTTTGATTTATATTTGAACGTGGTGGGGTCCTTTGAAGATGAAGATCATGGTCCTTTGGAACTGAAGACCATGATCCCCTGTGAGCTGAGCATGAGGCTTATTTTGGGTCATACAGGTCCCCATGGTATATATTTCATTACTTCACCTGTTTTCACTCAGATATTTGGTTATCAAAGGACTGGGCAGTATGGCTTTTACTCATCAAGCTGAAATACAGCAGAACAACCCCCACCAGCAGTCACTCATCTCCTTCTTCCAAACAGGGTCAATGTAAAACCCTTCACTCTTTAACTAGACAGTCCAGAGGCCATAGAGTGAGAAACGGTGATCCTGCTCTGGCAGGGGGATTGGACTGGATGATCTTTCAAGGTCCCTTCCAATCCCTAATGATTCTATGACTGGGCTGGATGATCTTTGGAGGTCCCATCCAATCCCTAATGANGAGGGGAGCTGGGTGGGGGTAGGGAAGCAGAGCTCTGCATCATTCTCTGTGCTGTTTGCAAACCCCTCTGAATAGTGAAAAACAATGCGATTAATTTTCTCTAGCGCAATCATGCATAGATTTAATAAGCATCCAAAGGTAGGATCCATCTGTAAAGTACGCGCCGCATGCTAAATTACTTCTCTTCTGCCATTTTTTTTTCCTTCTCTTTCCAAACCTTAATTAATTGAAGAAAAAAAAAAGAAGATTGTTTATTAAAGTGGGAACAGGCTAGGCTCTGTCTCTGCATCTCTGGTTCAAAAGTTCAGGCAATTCCCCGAAGGCTCATCTGTGTGTGTGTGTTTGCAACGGGGTGAGGGTGTGCGCGCGTCGCGCTCTCACTCGCTGACTCGCTCGCTGGCTGCGAACAGGCAGATGCCCGGGAAGGTGCTGTGCTCTAAACAAAGGTGGTGGGGTGGGGGTTTTTTTTAGTTCATAGAATCATCTAGGTTGGTTAAAAAGACCTTCAAGATCGTCAGGTCCAACCGGCTGCCCTACAGCCCCCAGCCACTAATCCGGCTCCTCAAACACCCTGGCTGCCCAGTTGTTGAACCCCTCTAGGGGTGGTGCCTCCATCCCCTTCCTGGGCAGCTGGTTCCAAGGTCTCCTCACTCTTTCTGGGAAGGAATTTTTCCTAAGACCCAATGTGACTCTTCCCCGGCACTATGTGACCACATTTCCTCTGGTCCTATCGCTAACTCCTAGGGCAAAGAGGCCAACACCTGCCTCACTCCAACCTCCCTTCAGGGAGCTGCAGAGGTCAGTGAGGTCTCTCCTCAGCCTCCTCTTCTCCAGGCTGAACAGCCCCAGCTCCCTTCAGGAAGCTGTAGAGAGCAGTGAGGTCTCCCCTTAGCCTCCTCCTCTCCAGGCTGAAGAGCCCCAGCTCCCTCAGCCTCTCCCCATCAGTCCTGTTCTCTTGATCCCTAACCAGCCCAGTTGCCCTTCTCTGCCCCCTCTCCAGCCCCTCCCTCCTGTCCTTCCTGTCCCTTGGTACCCAAAGTGCCCCCAGTACTCCTCCTAGAAGAATCCTGACTTGGTAGCACACTTTCTCCTCCTCTTCTTCCAGTTGTGCTTGTTCTTTATCTGTTTTGGGTCAGGAAGGTGAAGGCACTTCCAACACATCACTTAAAACCCTGTAAGTGAATAAATAAGGACAAGGGATGGAGGATGGGAAATGGGTTCCACAGGTGGATCCATGGTAGGAAAAGCTTATGTGTTAGAAAGCCAGAAGCAGAAAAAGTTTAGGGGTTTGAGTGTGCAGGATTCATGGGGGAAATATTTCCACCCAAGAGTAGAGCTGTAGGTTAGGAGAAGTGGAAGAGTAACGTGTGCAGGGCCAAAACCCTAATCCCCTCTGTTCCTCTTTCAGTGTTGTCCTCCACTTGAATCCCTCCCTGTCCCCATCAGGCTCCTCATATTGGGGCCACGCACACTGTGTCCTCCGTAGACACCATCTCCAGCTGCAGTCTGGGCTTCTGCTGGCTCAGCTAACCTTGCCTTCCCCTTCTGAGCTGCCTGTGTCCCTTTATCCTGAAGCCACCAGCCTGCAAGGCCACCCCATTCCATCCAGCGTGGCCAAAGCCCAGCCCACCTCAGTTTGCCATTTTCTCTTTTGCATCTTGTCCCCTTGCAGTGACCTAGCATCATGGGCTGGGAACCCTGGTCTGAGCTGGTTCCTTCATGTCTGCTAAGAACAGGAGGGTCTTGGGCTGCTTGAGGTGAAAAGTCCCTTCAGGAGACACTCCTCACCCATCCAACCGCCTGTGGGGTGGGCTCTGCAGTAATCAGTAGGAGGTGGGCACTTCAAGGGGATCACTGATCCCCTGCTTCTCAGGACACTTTCTCCACTGACAACATTCAGAACTTGGTTAGGTTACCAGTCTTGAGTTGGGTAGAACTAGGGAAGCGATTCTCAACTCTGGAGGTTGTGGTTGCAGCAAAGACCTTGGAGAACATGAAGGCTGTGAGGGGAAAAAGGCAGAAGACTGAGCAGCAGGTCGACAGCTAGTGTCAGAATTGGGGGGGCAAGTCCTCAGCACCTCTGTGTCTCAATGATGAGACCAGTGTAGGGGTGAAGTGGGACCCATAATCTCTCAGAGCCCACGGGCAGGCACCCTTCATCTCCTGGTAGCAGAGGAGGAGATGGGGATGGTCATGGACCTCCCAGCACGGCAACGGCTGCTTCAGCTTCTCCATCTCCAAGAGGTGACTAAGTGCCCTTCCCAGAAGAGCAGAGCCTTGACGGACTTCCAGTAAAGACCAGTGATAGTGATTGTTTCAGTGCAGCAAGTATGTTGACTGCAAACACAGAGCAAATTCCCTTGGATGGGCTGATCCTTTTGAACGGCCAGAGCCACCAACGTAGCTGAAACCCTTCACCCCAGGCAGCTACATTTGCACCCAGCAGACCACAGGGAGGGGGTGTTTTCAGGTTCAAAATTCATTCTTCACTAAAAATCCAATTTTATTCCGGGGTGGGGGGCTCCTTTCGTTCCAAACGATGGTCTGGGTTTTGCCGACTGCTGTTGGCGCTGACGCTCGGCCAAGGGCTCGGAACCACGCTTGCCGCAGATGGCAAGTGCAGCGCCGTCTCGGGTTGTGCAGATCCCCCGCCTCCCCTCCCCAAATCAAAACTGCAGCTGGATTTTCTCAGCCACCTGGATGAGGGCTTTGAGGGGGGAGCAGCGGGCTGGTTCGCTTTTCTGATGGACTGGGAGGAATGTATGAAACATTTGCCCGTGGAAATGCCTCTGCTCAGCAGCATCTCGTAACCGCTCACTTGAAACCCCATTGACGCTGGTGCTGGGGTCCTCTGAAAACGATGCCCTGAGTCCCAGGCAGCCAAACCCCCCTGAGATTCTGCTCCTTTCTCCTTTCTTTTTTATAATTTAATGATCTTTCCTCCCTTGGATTCAAGTTTCCTGCTCTTTCCCACCACCAAGGGGACAAGGAATTTGGGGGGGGGTGTGAACTGAAAGTTGAGAATCTCCCGCGATTGTGTTACCCTCAGTAGTTGGGATTCCTGGAATGTTCCAAACACACCATCTTCAGAGAACGAGCTGCTCGTCCCATCTGGGGAGGTCACGCAGCCGGCAGCAGAAGAACCACAACGGTGGGAAAGCTCTGGCAGAAACCTTTGAGGGTCTAAAGAGTGACAGCTCAGGGGGTAGACTGGCATGGGGAAGAGAAGTAAGTTTGGGGTTCTTTGTTTGGATTAGAGGTTGGTTTGGTGGCACCATGTGCTTTGAATATGGTGGGCACAGCCAAGAGAACTCACTTCACCTCCAGAACCCACCCAGGGACCTGACACAGAATCACCAGCCGTCTGCCGGCTTTTGACCTACTCTGCCACTCTCACAGAATCACAGGGGTCAGAAGGTACCTCAAAAGATCATCCAGTCCAGTAACAGAATCAAGACATGTGGGATTGGAAGGGACCTTGAAAGATCATCCAGTCCAGTAACAGAACCAGAGAACATTGGGGATTGGAAGGTACCTCGAAAGATCATCCAGTCCAGTAACAGAGTCACAGAACCAGAGGGATTGGAAGGGACCTCAAAAAATCATCTAGTCCAAACCCTTTGCCAAAGCAGGATCCCCTAGATCCAGCTGCACAGGAACATGTCCAGACAGGTTTTAAACATCTCCAGAGAAGGAGACTCCACAACCCAAATAACTTCTAGAGACCTTCATCCCCCTTCCAGCTGTGCTGCCCCAAGCACCTGGGAGGGATGTGCCCAGACACCCCTATCACCCCCCAACTTTCTGCCCCAGTTCCCCTCCCACTGCAGCTTCCATGGCGCCGAGCACCAAGGAGGAAGGCGGGTGGTGGGAGAAGCGAAGGGGGAGAGAGAGAGAGAGAGCAGGCGAGGGGAGGGGGTGGTGGAAAAAAAATGTTGAGGCCGGTGGCTGTAATCATCCCAGTTGCTGTCTATTCCCTCAGACTAATAGCGGAGCGATCGGAGTCGGGGAGTTCAACCAGAGGTTATCTTTCCCAGGTACCATCTCGCCCAACGAGAATTTGATTTTTTTCTATAGGACTTTACTCCATTAGATTAATGAAATTTCAATGAGAGCCCGGCGCCCCCCGAAGCTTTGTTAACAAAACAAATGGGGATTCTGTAGGTGTGACAGCTTGGCGAGGGAGAGACTTACGAGAAGGTGAATACATCCTCGCAATCCACTCAGCCTGCAACACATTGATCTCTATTTAAAGCGCCAATCGGATTTTTGTTAATTATAAATGATTGATCTGCAGTTTCCTCCCCACCCCGTTCCCGAGCGCTCGCCCGCCCTTCTCGTCTCACATGTGCTGCCCTCCACCAGCCCTCCTTCCCCACCTCCTTCCCTGAGCCCCCCAACACGCCTGGAACTTCTTTGCGTGCTGCATGTGGAGCTGCTTTCGCTGGCGGCGGCTGTTGTTTCACCGGCAGCCCTGCCGGGCAAATTGCAGCAGCACCCGATGGCAGAGCTCGGGCTGTGCCGTGGCTGTCAGCACTTTCACTGCAAAGCCCCTGTTCTCCGTGGTTTATCAGCCCAGCGCTCCGATTAAACCCAGCACCAGCTGCGTTCTTGCAGATTGAACTACGACAGGAAAGGAGGAGATCATGGAGTCACAGGATCATTAGGGATCGGAAGGGACCTCGAAAGGTCATCTAGTCCAATTCTCCTCCCCAAGCAGGATCATACAATCATAGAATCATTAGGGATTGGAAGGGACGTCAAAAGATCATCTAGTCCAAACCCTCTCTCCGAACAGCATCACAGAATCATTAGGGATTGGAAGGGACGTCAAAAGATCATCTAGTCCAAATCCTCTGCCCAAACAGCATCACAGAATCATCAGAAACTTCTGCAGTTTCCTAAGTCAAATTTATCTCTGGGGAGGTCGTTTCATTTTCAAGGCTCTACAAGTGTGGGGTATTTTTCATCTCCAAATCACTGTTGTTTATTATTTTTATCTTTAACTGTGACCAGTTTGACTGCTGGGGGTGAGGAGGAGGATGGTTGTGCTTCATGTTGTCTTTTCTCTGATGGTTTCTTCTAAGGGTGGGACTGGATGTGCGTGAGAGCCCTTGGAGGGCGCCACCAGAACCATGTAACTGGGAACCCATTCTGTTCTCAAGTCTTAGGGACCCATTAGGGTCAGTTTGGCAAGTTGTGGGGTTTGTTTGGCTCTCTTCAACTGCTGCTTAAGAAGCTCCCCAACCCAAAGGCAAAAAAACGGAGAGGTAGCCTTTCTGCAACCCTGAATTCTGGAGAATCCATCCCAAATCGTGTTGTGTTTCCTCATACCCTCCTGAGCAGAGCTCAACCAAACCCACCACCCAGCCCACGAGTTGTGAGATCAAGAAATTAATAACTTGAATTGATGGGGCAATGTGTTGACCTAACAGTGATCTGGGTGGTGTAAGGTGATCTTGAGTCACAGAATCACAGAGCATTAGGGACTGGAAGGGACCTCGAAAGATCATCGAGAAGATGTCTGCTCTGAGGTATTTAGTGGGGGAAGAGACTAAATGAAACGTGCTGGGTTTGTTACTTAATGCTCAGGTAACAACGTGAAGCAAAGGGGGTTCATTTGGCTTTGTCTCCTCTCTGCCCCACTGCAGACCCCAGCTGGATATCCAGTGTGGAGTCTTCTCCAGTAAGAGCAGGAATTGTCCAGTGATGGGGCTTGAGCTCCACCAGAGCCCTGGAAGGGGCTGCCCAGGGGGTTGTGGGGTCTCCTTCTCTAGAGATATTTAAAACCCACCTGGCCATGTTCCCGTGTGACTGGATCTGGGGGATCCTGCTCAGGCAGGGGGATTGGACTGGATGATCTTTTGAGGTCCCTTCCAACCCCTAATGTTCTGTGATTGGACTGGATCATCTTTCAAGGTCCCTTCCAACCCCTAATGCTCTGTGATTCTGTGAAGAGCAGGAATGGTCCAGCGATGGGGCTTGAGCTCCACCATCTCAGATTTCCATGACTGGAATCTCTTCCAGTTGTTCGGGAAAGACATTCCAGTTATTTAACCTTCATTTCTGTAATTAGGAACTAAATTCTACCTCTCACCATAAGGACTGAAAGGTGTTTAATAGTCTGCTCTTCCTTCAGCAGGTAGAGAGGAGCTTTTCAAAAGACTCCAGAAATGAGACTGGGGGGGTATTGGACTGGATGATCTTTCAAGGTCCCTTCCAACCCCTAATGTTCTGTGATTCTTTGGAAAAAAACCAACCCTATATCATGGAAAAAAGGTTGTAGAGAGCTTTTGATATCGAGGTCTGATGAGCAGCGATGTGGGAGAGGAGATATTTGTGCTGAATTATCAAATTGGGTGGATTTCAAACAGGAAAAAACCCCCCCAAATAAAGCCCCGACGAGCTGATTTTTAAAAAGATTTAATTCTTCAGCTGTTGTCTTTCTGAATAGCCTAACTAATGATTTTCATTAGCGGGGCTGTAATTTATGTGGTCCCAGTGGGCTCCAGCAAGGTTAAATAATTTAAGGAAATAAAACCCTTATCTGATGTAATAGAGCTAATGAAGTATCGGAGACGCTTCGCGCCCGCTCGGCGCGGAATGGATCTGCGAAGCGGAGCGGCGGCCTCGCGCGAGGACACAAATCTCCCCGTAAACATCGGGTTTGCAAAGCTGGGCCATAAAAGGAGATGAACGCCGGGGACGCAGCCCCCCGGTTCCCCCCGAGCCGTGGAGGGATGTCACGGGACCGCGAGCGAGGCGCTCCCATAAATAAAAAATCAATTCTTAATGATGAGGCAGCCTTGTTTGAGCGCGTTACCCGGGTTAAATGGGAGCACACCGAAAGCAGCGGGTCCTGGAAGACGAAGGGGATCGCTGTGTGTTAATGTGATTTAGGGAGCTGCATAGCTCGGCGGAATAATTGTTATTATATCTATAGAGCCAGATGGCACTTGGTGTAAACAGCCATCGAGCACCTCCAGCACAAGTGCTGTCAGCGGATCTTTCAGGTGTTTCCTTGCTCATCCCGCCGCTGCAACCTGCCTCGCGGCACAGGTGGGGGAAAAGGGTTCCAGTTTGCCCAGCAGACGCGGGGTTGGGTGGGGTTTTTAATCACCTCAACTTCCCCTCTCGCTGTCTGTCTTTTATTTTGTTTTCTGGGGTTTTTTAGTGGGAAAAGGACTCGTTCTCTGCTGCAAAAGCTTCCTGGGAAAACTTGGGAGCGTGGAGTTTCGCCTTTGCCAGTAGAATAAAACCCAGCGAGGTCCCCGCTGCCTGCGTTCGGTTCGCATGCTTTACGATGATGGATGGTTTGAAAAGTCCTTTCAGCTGAAGAGCTTTTGGAGTTTTTGCCTTTCCCTCCTTCCTTCCTTCCTTTACAAAAATACAAATGTGGGGGGGAAAAAAAACCCCTTGGATTAACTTAGATAAAATCAATAGAATCATAGAAAAAGCTCTTGGATTCACTTAAATAAAATCAATAGAATCATAGAATCGTTAGGGATTGGAAGGGACCTTGAAAGATCATCCAGTCCAATCCCCCTGCCCAGGCAGGATCATAGAATCATTAGGGATTGGAAGGGACCTCGAAAGATCATCCACTCCATAGAATCATTAGGGTTTGGAAAGCACCTTGAAAGATCATCCAGTGCAATCCCCTAGTTGGGATGGGGATTGAAGCTGATGAAATCAGGGGTTAAAATCATGAGGCTCTGATGCTGAATTCAACTTTGCCAAGTCAGGTTTTGCATCTCATGGCTTTCATTTCAATGTGTTTTAATAGTGCTGGTTGGTTTCTCTTGGGCTTTTGAAACACTCAGAGCTTTACAGAGAGGGATTGAGAAGGACTTGTCTATCCTTTGCCTTCTGTCACCCTATTTTCTGCCTTGCTACCCCATAGGGTTTTATTCTGGTGCCTGAACACACCAGCTCAAGCCTCCTGCTCTTCCCCACCCTGGCTAGCAGAAATTTTTACCCGGCTCCAAATAATTGATACCTTGAGCATCGTCTCCCACCGCCTCCTGCATGACTTGATCTAGGGGATCCCTCTGTGGCCGGGGGATAGGACTAGACGACCTTTAGAGGTCCCTTCCAATCCCTCATGTTCTGAGATTCTGTGGCTCACTCCTCCCTGCTCTGCTGTTCTCTCCGAGCTCGTAGCTCTGCTCTTTCCTCCTACAGCTAAAATCCATTGGAAGTGTCTCTGGGACACCTGTGGCAGGGAATGGGGAACGGGGAGGCTTCTCCCAGTGGGGAAGGACATGTGTGCTCCGTGTTTTATTGTTAGAGAGGGTGGGATTGTGCGGAAGGAGCCACTTCCCTGATAGTTTATCTACGGATCAATAAAGGATCTCGACCGTAATAGAACGAGCTGGCGCTGCCCACGGCGTCTCCCACCCGGATGAGAGGGTTTACAGCTGCTCCTTTTGTTCCCAGCCCTTTCTCCTTTTTTTTTGCCTGGATTTTGGAGATATTGGGTGAAAAGAGCCAGAGCTGGCAGAGAGGGCTCCGGCGAGAGAATCGCAGGAAGACGATCGCAGATAGAGACTGATGTTTGCCGTCGATACGGCAGCGCTGGGAAAGCGCCGGCGTGGTTGTGACCCTGGTCAGCCGCGCGGGGCTATTGTTCCAGTGATGGAAGGGACTGTCAGGAGTGAAATATGGGCAGCGTGGCTGCCTTTCCTGTTTGAGGGAAACAGGAAAACAACAACCCGCAGCCCAGCAGAGAAGTGAAGCCCCCTCTTTTCTTCCCCGCTCTGTTTTACTCTCCTTCTATTTATGTCTTTGCTTGCTGGTGGATTTTTAAATCCTTTTTCCCTGAGAAGCATTTTCTTGGTTCCCATCCTCCAGCTGAAGGGTTGAAGCAAAACACCCCCAGTTGCTCAGGAAGGGATGGATCATTCCTTCCCCTTTTTTTAGGTAAGGGGATGGTTCTCAGGGTCCTGGTAAAGATACCACTGTGTGCCCTGCAGCGGGATCTCCCTTCAAATCCACCCATTCCCCTCCGCTCAGAATTTCTCTTCGTGAGAAGATCCTGCTGAAAAATGCCCAGACTTCGTTCTGGGGTTGGGACAGTTAATTCCGGTGGAAACCTGCCCGGGAGACCTTTGCCTGGGAGAGGTCTGGAGGGGGGAGAAGGCAGAGGCTGCACATGGCAGTACGACCCTGGCCTTACAGATGTCCCGGGTACCTGCGAGAGATGACCCAGATATGTTACCCCAATACATTACCCCTACATGCTACCCTGATATGTTACCCCAACACGTTACCCTGACACGTCACCCCGATACGTTACCCTTACATGTTACCCCATTTGCAGGGGGAACCTGACAAAAGGCTCCTGGTCCTCATTTGGAATTTCCAAGCGTTCTCCCTTTTGTTTTGTTATCACTAGGGGATGGTTTGTGTCTCTTATCTCTGTGTTTAAAAAGAGGAGTCTGTAGCAAAACGCTTTGTGGGGTGATGGGGAGAGGGCGATGGAGGGGTTGTGATTCCGACTGCTTTGGAGTGGGGATAACCTGAGGCAGGGAGCAGCCAGCCCAGCCAAGGCTGTGGAGCTAAAGCAAACTGTTCCCTCGTTCAGCTGCTCTGGAAGTTGGAGGAGTTCATCCTCAGCAGCTTTCCCCTTCCTAGAAGGATGGTCTGGGTTGGTTTTCTTAATTGCTGGGGCCGCTCGGCTCTTCCACGCACGACGTTCCTGCGCGACTTGATCTAGGGGATCCTGCTGTGGTGGGGGGATTGGACTAGATGATCCTTCGAGGTCCCTTCCAACCCCTAATGTGCTGTGATTGTGTGATCCCAACTACCGCAGCCCATCCTCCTCGGCAGAGCAGCTCCCAAGTTCTCATGGCCCCGATCACTGTTCAAGCGGTGCGGCAGGACGTCCGAGCCTCCCGTTCACACCACGGCACCGGTGCCAGGACACTTCCAGAGGAAGTAAACACGTTGGGCCAACATAAAGCAGATCCGTTCTGGTCTAGCTACACTCACTTTGCAAGTATGTGCTAACGTAACTATCGTAATCCCCTTCCGATAAATCACCGCGGGGTTACGCCGCACCAGAACATTCCCATCTCGGCTCCAGAGGGGTTTCTTTTCCCTCTGGGACAGGCTTTGCTGATAGATGAGATGGGTGTGAAATCCCAGCTCTGCCAGAAGGCGAAACCGAGCAGCTCCGTCGGCAACGGGCGGCCCCGCCGTCACGTTCAGGCTCGACGGAGGGAAGTGTCATTCAAGAAGGAGCAGAGTGAATCTTTTTTAAAGCTTGGAAAAGCAAGAGAGAGTGAGAGATCTTGCAGGGGGATTGGACTGGATGATCTTCCAAGGTCCTTTCCAATCCCTCATGTTCTGTGATTCTGTGAAATCAAAGAGCTTTTTATTCATCTTATTGGGGTTTTTTTTTTGTCTTGAAGCCTAAAATCCCAACCCCCTGAAAGAGTTGAGTTGGCTTCAAAGTCTCCTCCTCAACTGGGCACTAGATGATCTTCCAAGGTCCCTTCCAATCCCTAATGTTCTGTGATTCTGTGAAGTCAAAGAGCTTTGGGGTCTTTTTTTTTTTGTCTTGAAACCTAAAATCCCCAACCCCTGAAAGAGCTGAGTTGGCTTCGAAGTCTCTCCAAAGTGTTTATGTGATGATCTTCCAAGGTCCCTTCCAATCCCTAGTGTTCTGTGATTCAACCCCCTCCAACCACCTGACCCTTTGCACCCTCACCACCCCCCCATCCTCTTCCATGCTCCGATTCCACCTCTCCCAGTGCTCAAGGGGAGGAAACTCCCGTTAACTTCGATGAAACGAGCTCACATTGTTGCTTTGCCGCTCGGTAATAATTCCGACGGGGGGAGGCCCCGGGGCACCTCGGTTTCCCTGCTGTAAGATGTCACAGTCGCCGCGACAGAGGATTGCTGCTCAGCCTGACTTCTCGGTTCGGTTGCCTGGAGCTGTAGCGCTCTCAACGCAAGCGTTAGCGTATAAATCGAGGCATCTCCGGGCATCGTGCACGCATCTATAATTTATCTCTTCTTTTTTTAATATTTGATATCTACTTTTCAACAAGGATGAAAAAAAAAGGGGGGGGGAGTCCACATGGCACCACCACCTCCTCCTCACCTCCAATTCTTTTTGCGGAGGTACCCGAGGGCCAATTTTAAGCCGAGTGAAACGAGCAGGGTTGCACCGGCACCGCCGAGTGGAGAATTTGCCCCAGAGTAGCAGTTTAGCTCCGCAAACGACGTGGAGGAAGGAACTTGGCAGCGTTTTAGACGACGGTACAGAGCCAGGGGGAGAGGAGAAGGATGCTCGAGCGGCTCCGGCGGTGGACAAGGACTTAGCAGAGGGGTGGGAGCGCCGAGCGACGGGGCCCGCGTGCGCAAATTATCTTTATGTGGCTGTCCCCACCTGCAAAATGAGCTTCATTATCTCGTGTTTAAAATATAATCTCCTCTGAATCCAGAGAGCTGCTTTCACTGCCGACATAAACCTCCCGACGTGATAGGGCCCTGATCTCTGCGGGGACCTCCACTTCCACGCGGATGTTATTTATCCAGGGGAGGTTGTCGAAGGCATTTGAAGGACTCTAGAGGTTGCCCATCCTTTTGTGAGATGCTCAATATTGCATCTTCCGTCACTGGTGCAGACTCAGAGAACATCAGGGATTGGAAGGGACCTTGGAAGAGCATCCAGTCCAATCCTCCTGCCGCAGCAGGATCCCCTAGATCCAGTCGCACAGGAACATGGCCAGGTGGGCTTTTCCTTAGTTCTGGGCCATCAAGAGCCCAGTCCTGAGAGGGGGAATGCAATGAGTTCTCCCAGACAATCCTAACCAAGGTGATTGGCGTTGCACAACCAGTCCCCCAGCACTTGCACCCACTTGCATCCAGTTTCGGAGCTGGGTTCTCGGTGGGTGCAGCCTCCTCCTAAACCAGCGTGAAACCATCCTGTGCTGACTGGAGCTTTGGTGCTGGCAGATGGTGGGTGCCCTCTGGATGCAAAAGAGACCACAAGGCAAAATGATGTGGGGAAGGGGGTGAGGTTTCATAGAATCACAGAATCATTCAGGTTGGAAAAAACACTTGGGATCATCGAGACCAACCATCAACCCTACTCTACAAGTTCCCCCTAAACCAGGTCCCCCAACACTACATCTAAGCATCTTTTAAACTCACCCAGGGATGGGGACTCAACCACCACCCTGGGCAACCCTGGCAGGGACCTTGAAAGTTCATCCAGTCCAATCCTGTTGGACTGCTTAGGGTTGGGATTTGGTTGGTTTTAAACCAGTTTAGTATCAGATTGCAGAGTTTCCACGTGAGCTGAACCATCCCAGTTAACCCCATCTCCTGGCTGGAGCCTCGTGTGACGCTCACGGTTAAATACTCGTGTCTGAAGGCTTTATAGGATAGTTGGATCACACCTTATTATTATCACACCCTTAAGCATCTTTTAGTCAGGAAAAAAACCACAATCAATTCAACTCTGATGAATCTTGGGCAGTGGTTTTGATAGAGCAGTCGCTGCCTTTCCAGTGCTGGGGGGGGTTAGGGAGGATTGTTGCTGCAGTTTGAACGTGGTTGCTGTGGAGCTCAGGCTTGCTCAGCACACTCTATAAAAGGTCATGCAGCTCTCTCTGTATAAACACATCACAAATATTTAGTTAAAGAGGGGAAGGCTTGTGAAGAAGCAACTGGATGTTTTTTCCTTTCTCTTGTCCCACAGAGGGTATCTGGTCTCTGCTTGTGAGGCTGTAAAATATCTGACAGGCTTCTTGGAGGGCAGTAGTTGATGGCTCAGAGTCAGTTGCCTAACCCAAGCAGCCTCAGAAACTGCTAATTCAGGAGCCAGACAGCTGTCTCTGGTCCAGGGACAAGGGTTTATCCAGCAGATGTTCAGCCTCATGCCTTTGTTCTGCAAAGGATGCTGAAATCCTCCGTCTTCCAGTTACAGACCACAGCTCTGCACTGGCTTGGATTTTGGCCCAGATGTGATGCTGCTGGTTTCTGGGTTCTAGAAACCATCTGTGGCTGGGGATGGGTGCTGAGATGTGTTTGTGTGACCTGAACATGCCAAATCAACTACAAATCCCAGTTCCCCAAGCTGGGAACATCCTAAAAGCTGCAGCAGGGGGGGCAGTGGACTGGACCTTGTCTTGCGACGGCTGCTGCAGGCGTCTGGTTGATCACAGAATCCCAGAACATTTGGAGTTGGAAGGGACCTGGAAAGATCATCCAGTCCATTCCCCCTGCCACTGCAGGATCCCCTAGATCCAGTCACACAAGGGCAGCTCTTAAACTGGGGCCAGTCCTTTCCTGCCCAGGAGGTTTTGTGACCACTGTCACAGCTCTGCACAGCCAAAGGGTGATGGAATCACCCAACAGGTGATGGGAGCGATGAGTGAGTCAGCTGGAGTTGGAGACCTCGTGTGATCCTGGATGTGTTCCTGTGTGACTTGGTCTAGGTGATCCTACTGTGGCAGGAGGATTAGACTGGAAGACCTTTCAAGGTCCCTTCCAATCCCTAATGGTTCTATCATTCTATGATCCTGCTGTGGCAGGAGGATTGGACTGGATGACCTTTCGCGGTCCCTTCCAGTCCCTCATGATTCTATGAGTCTATGATCCTGCTGTGGCAGGAGAATTGGACTGGATGATCTTTTGAGGTCCCTTCCAATCCCTCATGATTCTATGATTCTATGATCCTGCAGGAGAATTGGACTGGAAGACCTTTCAAGGTCCCTTCCAATCCCTAATGGTTCTATCATTCTATGATCCTGCTGTGGCAGGAGGATTGGACTGGATGATCTTTCTAGATCCCTTCCAATCCCTAATGTTCTGTGATTCTGGGATCAACCTCCCCATGCAGTGGCCGGGGTGGCTGCTCTTCCAGCTCTCCCCTTCCCCCTGCAGATACTGGGACCTCACAAGCCCCTCTCTTTAGCTCTTCCCTTCGTCCTTTCCACATGAGCCATACCCTATGTGCCCATCGCGGAGCAGAGGCTCCTCGGAAGCCCCACCCTGCACCACAGTCTGTTGGGGGTCCCAGTGGCAGAGCAGATGTTTGAGCCCAGTCACCCCAGTTCCAGTCTGCTGCTGGTCCCAGCAGACCGTGCTTCCTAGCCATCAGCTTGGAGCTGCTCAGGCGAGGCCACGCGGGATTCCAGCTCCTGACGGATCGCTTTCTTCCCAGCAACACAAACCACACACTTAGGCAGCTCACGGGTGGCTGGCTTTGTGGAAACTTCCTCGAGCCCGAGCGGCTCTGAAGCAAGAGGGAAATAGATGTTGTGGCTAATGTTTAAAGATGCCCGGCTGGCACCGTTAAATATTAATCCAGCTGCACTTCCTTTGTTCCAGAGCCCTTCTCCCAGGTGTGAGCCTCAGGGGTAGCTGAAAAACGAGCTGCTGAGCTCTGGTGACATTCCTGTCCCCAGTCCAGGGGTGACTCCGTGGCCTCAGTCCCAGGTTTGCTCGTTGTGCTCGTTGCCCTCCAGGTATTTCTGCCCCAGGGGATGGAGAAATGTTTGCGGTGCCCTTCGCTTGCTGCCAGGAATGTGCAGCTTGGACTGGGGCTTTCAGCCAGGTTGCTCAGGTGGTGGAGGAGGTGGGAGTGGGAGGAGAAGTTTCTGCTTGTCCCACCTGCTCCTGTTCTTGCTCTTTCTTTAACCTGTTGACCCCAGTTTAATCCAATTGGAACAGAAGAAGGTTGAAAGGATTTAATCTCTTGTGGTTTCATGAAATGCTTGGTGCTAAACTTGGTAGAGTAGGGTTGGTGATTGGGCTGGATGATCTCAAGGACCTTTTCCAATCTCAATGATTCTGTGATACTACTGTGATATGGCACAGAAGTGGGAATGAGGGAACTGACACCCCTGGGCACAGGGATGGTGCCTTGGGGGTGTAGGGGACAGCTTTGGGTTGGGTTCTCATCCATGGGCATCTCACTACCATCCACGAGCTGCTTCTCTGTTGTGTGGGCTCAAGCTTATGAAGACAAGTTTGAGACAGGTGGGGTTGCTCAGCCTGGAGAGGAGAAGACTCCCAGGGGGACCTTCCAGTGACCTTCCAGTACTGTCAGAAGGCTGGGGAAGACTGTTCCCAAGGGCAGGGAACAATAGGAAGAGAGGTCATGGTGTGAAGCTGGACAAGGGCAGAGGCTGGACAGGAGTTGTTAAATCTGAGGGTGGGGGATCCCTGGAACAGGCTGCCTGGAGAGGTGGTGGAGGACCCATCCCTTGAGCCATTCAAAGTCTGTGCAGCTGGGTCTGGGGAGCGATGGCCCTGCTTGGTGCAGGGGGGTTGGATGGATGCCCTTTGGAGATCCCTTCCTGCCCCGTGATCCTATAAGTTCTGAGCAAATCTCTGCAGCAAACCCCCTCTTGCCATAAAAACAGCCTCTAGCCAAGTGTTCAGGGTATCTTTCCAAGTGGAAAACTAAGGAGCCGGGGAGCTGACCGGATGGAGAGAGGAGATTCTCCCATTTAGTGGATTTGCTCATCCTGTGAGGTTGAGGTTTGGGGTTTTTTTTTACCTTTAAACCCCAAAACTTTTCATTCAAGTCGGACTTGATGAAGGGAAGAAGCTGCCGCTTCCCTTTTTTTAACCCGCTGCTACTTCTTTTGATAAAACCAAAAACCCCACGAAAATAACAAGAAGCCAAATGGATTCTTCGGGCGAACAGTTCATAGCGACGGATTCATCTTCGTATTAAAAGCAAGGGAGGGAAATGGCCAGATGTTTCATTTCCAAACAGGTCACAGTGCACGAGCAGTGAACTTCTTCATGTGAAGTGTCCTGCGGTCTGCGAACGCGCGGCCCCGCTGCCAGCCCCGCGACAGCTGCATCGATCCAATCCGGAGCCGTTACTGTCTGCTGGATCAATGAGCAGCCAAGTAAGAAGTCACTTAGTGCCCATGACACGGGCTCTATCGTTAGGACCCATCGTGTCAAGGAGCCTGGTTTTATTAACTCTGTAATTACCTGTTAAGCCAAATCAGCCAGTTTTATTGCACATTTTCTCCTACCTGGGCGGGGACCTTTGGCTCCCTATTAGAGCTCTGGGCATCCCCTCAATTTTTCTCCTCTTCCTCTGGGGTACCGTGTGTTAGTCACCGTTGCTCAGGCTGGGAGAGTGAGGAGTTGAGGCTTTACCTGCCTCTCCCCAAGAGTGATGCTCCCCACTGTGCCCAGTGCAGCTCCATGGTCCTTCCTGGAAGCAGCTTTTCCCAGTGATCTTGGGATCAACCCAGCCTTGGGGTCCATTGGAAGAGAGCCCAAGGATGAGGAGTTGAGGCTTTACCTACCTCTCCCCAAGAGCGATGCTCCCCGCTGCGCTCAGTGCAGCTCCATGGTCCTTCCTGGAAGCAGCTTTTCCCAGTGATCTTGGGATCAACCCAGCCTTGGGGTCCATTGGAAGAGAGCCCAAGGATGAGGAGTTGAGGCTTTACCTACCTCTCCCCAAGAGCGATGCTCCCCGCTGCGCTCAGTGCAGCTCCATGGTCCTTCCTGGAAGCAGCTTTTCCCAATGATCTAAGGGTCAACCCAGCCTTGAGGTCCCTTGGAGCAGAGCCTGAGGACAAGGAGATGGTTACTGGTTCCAAGTTGTAGGGCAGATGGTTGAACTTGACCTTGAAGGTCTTTTCCAACCTCGATGATTCTCTGATCCTATGATTCTGTTCAAGCAAAATGGGGTCATAGGAGGAAAAGGACTTCCATAGGAGGCTGCTTGCAGGGTCTTCTCCATAATCTTAACCCTGAGAGCCCAGAGCATAGAACAGAAACTTCTCTGTGGAACAGCATCAGCACATTTTGGTGTCTCCTTGGCTTCCAAGTCAACTTATGATTATTTATATCTCGATATTTGTCTATTTATTAATTCTTTTAATATTTAATTGTTATTTATTTCTATACATAAAGAATCCTCTCCCACCATCAGACCACAGTCCAGTGGGAAGTGTCGCTGCCCGTGGCAGGGAGGGGTTGGACTTAGGTGATCTCCAAGGCCCCCTTCCAACCCAGACCTTTCTGTGATTCTTTTTAACTTACTGAAGAGACCTCTGGTTCTTTTCTACTTATTTTCTTCCACTGCTGAGCAAGAGGAGGGAGGCTGAGGGCTGCTCAGCCCCACAGGAAAGCCTCTCTCTTGTATTTTCTGCAGATCCTCGAGAAATGGAGACGCGGGTAGGATGGGGATAACAGCCCCCTCGTGCTCTGGGGGACGTTAATGACTGCAAAGTGCTCCGGCGGCTCCGGCAGCGCTCTGGGCGGTAATGGAGACCAGGGAAATACATGGGAGAGAGCCATGATATTGGTTAGCTCACTAATCCTTGCTATTAACTGTCCCCGTGGAGCTGTACCTTGGGGTCTGAGGGGGACAGATGGGGAGGGGTTGCCCACCGGTGTAGCCTTGGAAACGACAGTTCTCGGCGAGGGCAGGTTGTTGAGTAAAAAGGGGCTGTTTAAGAAATCCATCCAGGGGAATTCACCAGCTTATTATCAAGTAGAGCATCTAGAAAATCAGATATTTTTATCGCTAATCTGTGCTCTGGGCATTGGAGAGGACAGAGGAGCTGCAGCCCTGCTGTCATTTATGGATGAGCTAATTCTTGCTGCGCCGAAATGAGATGTTCAAGCAGTCCCGGCTCGTGCCCAGCGTGTCTGCAGAATTCCTGTTACAGAGCCAGCTGTGCAGAGCGAAAACCTGGGAGCCCGGAATTAAATCTCTCCCTCGGACCCAGGAGGTTGGAGCAAGGTCCTGTAAACAGCCCCCTCTCCATGAAGGGCAGCCTGTGCGCCGGAATTGAACGCTTGATCTTTCCCAGGGCGATCTGCCTGGCCACGAAAACAACCCCAAACTGCCAGCAGAGCTGAGCAAACCTTGTTAGGGACCTGGGGTCCAGCTCCAGCTCAGTCCAGCTGCTGAGCCAGGAGCTTTGTGGTCTGGGGTTGTGCAGAGGGGATGGAGAAGATGTGAATGTGAGGTCCTGGCGCTGTGGGGACACCTGCATGGACACAGCCCTGGTTGCTGTGGGTCAGGGGAAGGCTGGATGTGCCCCTCTGCTTCTTGGTGTGAGTCTCCTTCTCTGGAGATATTTCAAACCCTCCTGGAGATATTCCTGTGAGATTGGATCTAGGGGATCCTGCTGTGGCAGGGGGATTGGACTTGGATGATCTTTTGAGGTGCCTTCCAATCCTTAATGTTCTGGGATGCTGTGATTCCTCTTTTGATAGAATCAACCTTTTCTCTTGAGCTGCCTATGACAGCTCTTCCTTTGACGATGGGAGGTTGGATGATGCTTATAGAGATGGCTGAGGCTGCTTGATTCAAGAGTACCTATGGCCTTGGGTGGAAGTACCTATAGACCCATAGTTTGGGTTGGAAGGGAATCGCAGAACATTAGAGATTGGAAGGGACCTCAAAAGATCATCCAGTCCAATCCCCCCACTGCAGCAGGATCCCCTACATCCAGTCTCATAGGAACATCTCCAGATGAGACATTTATGTCTCCAGAGAAGAAGAATCCACAACCCCCCTGGGCAGCCCATAAACTTCAGAGCTCATCTAATCCAACCTCTTGCAGTGAGCAGGGCCAGCCCCAACCAGAGCAGGTTGCTCAGAGCCCCAAGGTCCAACCTCACGTGGGATGGTTCCATGGATGGGACTTCTCCCACCCTCTCTGGGCAACCTGGGCCAGGGTCTCACCAGCCTCATCATGAAAAATCTCTTCCTTCTTTCTAAACTTGATCCCAGCTGCAGGGCTGGTGTCACTGGGTGGCTGCACAGGAAGCAGGGCTTCATCAGAGATCGCTCTCAACCTGCGATGTGTGATCCATCTGCCCTGGGGTGAAGCTGTTCCCTTGGAGAACTGGGCAGGGAGGACACCACACAAACCCCCACTGGTGTGAGGTAGCTTCTCGCCACCGACTCCAAGACCATTAGGTGGAGGAGATGTGGAGCTTAGGGACAGGGTTTAGCAGTGGGTTGGGACAGCTGGGTTCATGGTCAGACTAGATGGTCTGAAAGACCTTTTCCAACCCAAACAATTCAGTGATTTTATGCAGCACTGCTCTTAAAACTCCAAAAGGTGGCTCAGGGACTCTCCTCGTTGACATCCAGAGAGAGGTGGTCTGTGTAGCCAAGCGGGATCAATGCTGGCCCCACATGCCCCCAGACCCTTGCTGAGCGAGGGGGGAGGCTGCGAGCAGCACAGCGTGAGCTCGCTGTGGAGTAGCCCCCTGGCCGCCCACCCTCGAGTGTTTACTCTGTGCATGTTTTAGTGCTGCTGGGGTCATTGCCACTGACCCAGGGACTAGTCTTTCTAGCACTAATGTCAAGAGACTGACATCCCTAAAAAATTAGCAAACTCCCGTTTACCTACAGACGGCTCCTTGTGTCGGAGGGAGGATGGGAAGGAAGAGGAGACCAACAGGGGCAAAGCGCCTGCGTGGTCACCAGGGCCATAACGGGGACTCCTGGGCTCCCTGGAAAGGGGGAAACTCTCAAAGGTTGTTTAAAGACCTCCTGCCTTAGCAATGGGATGGGAGTTTGGATTTCTCCTGGTGCTTCTTACTCTAGGACTAAGTTCTAGCCCTGGTGGGAAGCCCCAATTTTGGGGACAGTCCATGCTTACCCCTGTCCCACGCCCTTTGGGGTGTCTCATCCTCTCTCTGCGCTCTACCCAGTGCTGCCGAAAGTCACTGCTGTTGTGCCGGTGGGTTCTTCTTATGAGGAAAGGCTGAGGGAGCTGGGTCTCTTAAGCTTGGAAAAAAGGAGCCTGAGGGGTGACCCCTTGAAGGGTAACTACCACCTGAATGATCAGTATGGGAAGGGTGGGTGTCAGGAGGATGGAGCCAGGCTCTGCTCAGGGGCACCCAATGATAGGGCAACGGGTGTGAGCTGGAGCACAGGAGGTTCCACACTGATCTGGGAATGAACCTCTTCCCAGTGACAGTGCCAGAGCCCTGGAAGGGGCTGCCCAGGGGGGTTGTGGAGCTTCCTTCTCTGGAGACACTTAAAACCCACCCGGTGTGACTGGATCTACATGATCCTGCTGTGGGTGAGGGATTGGACTGGATGATCTTTCAAGACCCCTCCAAATCCCTCATGTTCTGTGATTCCTTAGATTCTATAACCCCATAACCTCTTCCAAGTGGCGTTCCCACTCTTGGATGTGCACCCCACACAACGTGGCTCCCCCACAACAGCCAGCACCCCCCCCCCAACATCTCCAGGTGCAGCAGCATCTTCCATGGGAGCAACGCTAAGCCCCTTAATTCCTCGCCTCCCACTACGGTCTGTGGTGACCATTCCCCTGCGCCGAGCTCCCACGCTGTGAGTTCCCAGCCCTCCCTCCCCTGCCCCGGGTTTTTAATGGGTCTCCTCCTGCACACCAAAGGCTGGGAGAGGGGGGGAAGGTTGCAGCAGGGCTGGGTTTGTCGAGTGCTCTCAATGGTCTGTAACGTGCAAGCAAATCTCAGCCATAATGTAAAGCGTAATAAGCAGTTTGCAGGCTATGAATCTGCAATTAAAACAGTTATAGTTAATTTAAATAGTAGAAAATGAGGTTGATTTAATGCTTATTGATTTGGTAATGGGCACCGGCTGCATGTGACCAACTGACTCTGGGTCACGGCGGCTCCCATTAAACCCCGACGGTGGCTTCTCCCCCCGACACCCACCTCTCCAGCCCCTTCTCACCCAGCTCCCCAAAATGAAATGCATCCAGTCGACAGGCACCGTGACCCTAACACCGTTTAGGGGTGGCTGATAGCCGTAGGGAGGGTTCCCCTGACCCCCAGGGCTTTGCATCCAACCCTTCCCCTCCCCATTAATAAGGAGGCTGGCAAGTCCTTCCTTGAATACCAATGTGGTGGCCGGGCTGCGCCGCCAGCTCCTCCGGCCAGCAGCGCGGCTCCAAATGACCGTGTTTCCACCGGCGCAGCGACGTGGCTTTAATTAAAATTGATTTTGGACCCAGTCCCTAACTGGCTGCCATTTTTATTTTCATTTTGTTTTGTTTTTCAGCCCCGATTGCAGCAAAAAAAAAGGATAAATCCTTGAAGTTCAGAAATAAAGAGCGAGGAGGGAGCTGTTGGGGAAGGGCAGGGGGGCGAAGGAGCGAGGTCAAGCGAAGCAGAGCAGCTGCCTTGGATTTCAAGTGTCAGGGCTTAACTGGGATAGAAAAGCTCAGCCCGTGCGAGGCAGCCCCTTCCGAAGGGCTTTCGTCATCGCTTAAGCCCCAGGTTCTCGGGGTGAGCAGGAGAGCTCCCCTGAGCCGCAGTATCGAACCCACAGATCTCGTGTTACGACATTAGTGTCTCATTTTATTAATTCCTTTTTGGCAGGGTCTTTATCAGGCTTCTTTTAATTAGCAGCTCCTCGGCACCACGTGCACACGGCGGAGTTAATTCCTGGGCTATTACGGGGCTTCGCCTGCGGGAATCGGGGCTCCCTTGTCGTTTGTTAACGGGAGTTGGGATTTCTTGAAGGCGCCTCCGGGTGCTGGATCCTCACTCCCAGCTAATTGGGATTCTGCACCTTTGGGTGGTTTCCAGCCCTGTTAAAATAGATAAATGGGGGGTTTCCACCCCTCTCAGATGCTCTCCAGGAGCAAAAAGCCTGGAGAGCCTTGCAAGGGCAGCTCCGTGGGCAGCAGCGGCACTGGCCGCCGCTTGTTTTGAGAGGCTCCTCATCGGAATGAAGCAGAAAACCAGGAGCTTCATGAGTGTGGCCAAACACACCCTTGTTCCTTGGGCTATCCAAGGCTTTCCTGGAGAGAGATGACGGGGAAATCCTACAGCACTGAGGTGCTGAAGTGATAAGGGCTTCATTTTGGCTGTTTTCCTCCAGTTTGAAATGTCAGGAACAGGCTGCCCAGGGAAGTGGTGGAATCACCATCCCTGCAGGGGTTTAAAAAACCAAGTAGCTGGAACACTTGAGGCCGTGATCTAGGGGTTAGGGAGATGTTGGGATGAGGGCTGGGCTTGAGGACCCTGGAGGTCCTTTCTAGCCTAGATGATTCTATGAGGTGGCACCGGTTCAAACCCAACAGCTCTCAACTTGAGGTTGGACGTCATAGCCACCACAAATATTTGGCTGATTGTTCCAGCACCCACAAAACCCAGCAGAAACCAGTGATGAAAACTTGCTCACAGTAGGGCTTGGGCTCTGGAGATCTCCAGCCACTAAATCACTGCTAAGGAGATTCTCTTAAGAGTTGAGTCAGGCCATTGTTTTCATTGCAGTGGAAACAGAGTCTTCCATGGTGCAGCCCCCGCCCAGCTCATGGTTTGCCTCAAGTCCCTCAAGGCTGAGGTTTCACCTGAAATCAGACTGTAATCAGGGAACTTGGATTCCTCAAGCAGCATCTTGCTGTCCCCACAGCAGCATCAGCTCTGCCAATGGCCCAACTGGGAGTGGGGTGAGATGGATGAACCCTCTTAGAGACAGAGAAGGAATAAGGGACTGGGCTAGCTCCTGCAAGTAGACTCAGAGGACAGTTTCAAGTTGCTGTGGAACATCAGGGATTGGAAGGGACCTCAAAAGATCACCTAGTCCAATCCTCCTGCCAGAGCAGGATCCCCTAGATCCAGTCCAGGTGGGTTTGAAACATCTCCAGAGATGGAGACTCCACAACCTGCTCTGGGCAGCCCCTTCCAGGGCTCTGTCACTCTCTTGCTCCTGGTGCTCTTGTTTTGCTTCTTCCTGGGCAGAAAGGGTTAATTGCTGAGCTGGTCCCGAAGGAAGAAGGGGGGATAAAATCTGCCACTCTGCAAACTCGGATAAAGCAGAAAAGATGCAGATGGGTGGCTCTTGCAGGAGGCATCCTGGAGCCCGGCCAGCTGCATTTTCCACATGCCGTGAGAGCTAGCCTTGGGACAGATGGCCGACTCCGGAGTCACCCACGAGAAGGCTGCCCTTGTGGGAGCATTCGACACACTCCTCAGCCGCCGCGCGAGAGGAAACAACCAGGCAGCAGCCTGCGAAGCGTCAGGAGCTGTGGGAGGCCACTGAGACAAGAACTAGTTAAAGGTCCCCAGAAGGTTGAGCAGGCTGGAGGCACCCGAACGATTCTCTCCACTTCCTCTTCACAGGAATTGGGGTGCTCCACCGTGCTGCTGGTGGGGAAGGGTTTGGGGCTCCTCTCTCCTCGGATGGGGGGAAGAAACAGGCTGAGTGGTTGCGTTTCAGCTGCAGAACCCTTAGAGATGGGAAAA